>CAOLHI010002444.1:0-258007 GCA_948474755.1 Ctenosaura bakeri | reverse complement strand
CAGATGTTTGGGATCAAAACTTCATATTTTCCAGCCACTGGCCATGCTGTCTGGGTGGCATCGGTTGTCTAAAAAGTCTGGAGGGTATCAGGTTGCTGACCCATCCTTTACAGTCATGCTAAGCCTTGGCTACCGGAGGTGGAAGGACAGCAGTTATCTTCTAGCAAACATCTTCAGGAAGTACATGGAGAAGGAAGTATTAACATCATGCAGCAGCAAATGATTCCTCTGTAATTTAGATCTAGAAGAAGTTACACTGTACATTCAAGCTGTTCATATATCTTAAAGTTCCTAGGGGTACTGAAATCCCATAGAGTGGGAGCTGCACAGTGAGTTTTGTTTCCTTAGAGTTGTATGTGATGGGAATTACCCATGTGCACACCATGCCCTCCAACATTTTATGGATGAAAACTGGGACAAGTGTGGCCAAACAATATCAGAGTATGGTCAAGATGACAAAAGTTACTAATGAGGAAGAACACACAAGCTAAGAGAGTGCAGCAGTCTGCTTTTCCCCCGGTTTACTAGGAAGGGCAAAATTCCACTTCCTCTTCTCATCTATCCCCCTCTGAGTTAACTGAGCAAATTACTTTTGCACTTTGAACTCAGTTTGCAGCAGCAGCAGTAACTGAGAATAAAAGTGGAATGCAGAGGAGGTGGGAGAAACTAGGACATTTTAAAAGCAGCTGAAAATGGGGGGATGACAATAGATTAATTGGGACTGCATATCCTCCAACATTTTATAGATGAAACCCAGGACACTTGTGGTGAGGCAACATCAGAGTGTGATAGAGATGACAAGATTTATTAATGAAGAAGAATACACAAGCTAGGAGAACCAACACCAGTTTGCTTTTGCCTGATCCTACTTCCAGGGCAAGACTCCACCCTGCTCTTTTCTCTTCCCTCTCCTGAGCTGATTGAGAGCGAACTGTTTCTGTACTTTGAAGTCTGTTTGCAGCAATAGAAGTAAGCTGAGGACAGAGGAGGTAAGTGGAAGGAGGAGAGAGAAACTGGGACATTTTAGAAGCAGCCGAAAAAGCAGGACAACAGAGAATTAACTGAGACTGTCCCTGCCAAATCAGTGCATTTGGAAGCTTTGATACATACATGCACGCTTTCCTCACTTGTAGGCAGTTATGCAACCTGCCCTCCCCCAGGGATCTTGATGCAAGTCTCTTACCTCATTCTCTTTCTCTCTTTGCCAGCAACTGTGAGAAAAGATTGGCCTGTTTGAAATCAGGTGGAATAGTGTGGGGGATGGGATTTAGCAGAGGGGCGGAGTAGCCAGGGGCTTCAAGTAAGACCTTCAGGGATTACTTGTAGCCTGCAGTGTGTTATGTGCAACTTCTTTGATCCAAGTAAATGTGAAGCGTTGTGACATTTCTTCCCAGTCTAAGACCTTACCCCATAGTTTGAGGGGTATGCAGCCCATTGCAGGGCTTATGATTAGGCTAAGATTTGTCTACTTGAAGCCATCTAGTAACTCTTTCGGTTCCTTTTGTGTTGGCGGATATATACAGAATATAGAGATTTGTCATTTCTTCCTGGGCTTTAGAATTGTTGCGTGTAATGTAAATGGTATGGGTGCACTTGCATAAAGCTAATTGCTCTTCTAAAATATTTAGGCATGTTGGTATCAAGCATATAAAAGAATATAAACACAGGTGCACACACCCATATGCATAACTGCAAACTATGTGAGACATTTCAGAGGCTTGGAAGCAGATACATAAGTAATCCAGCTAATCAGCAGCTCGTTGCCCGGATAAACTTTTCTTTTGGCTTACCCCTACTTACAGTAGTCTCTGGAACTGGCTGGGGTGTGTGTTTTGCTTGGCTTCACATTGTACTGAGCAAGTGTTTGGCTGCTGTGCTTTGTTACTCCAGAGCTAGCACAGGTGTGAAAGATATAAATTCACAAGATGCCAGCGGAAACCTAAAAATATACAGAGATTTATTGGGACAAGCTTGGCAAATAAGGAAGAGGGTTTTAAAGGCGCAGAACCTGTCAGGCAGCCCCTTGAGCCCTCTGGCATTAAGACATGCTCTACGATGTCAAGGCCAGTAGTGAGAAATGGGGGCATTAGTATTCAGACAGCATTTTGCTGAGTTTCCCACCCAGAAGAAGCAGGCTGGCTTAACATATTGCACATTCTGCAGACTTTAGCCAGTGGTATAGTGGTAAATTTTGAAATGCAGGTGCTCATGATGATAGCACACAGAGCCAGGCCCCCAAGGAGAGTCTAAAAAATGCAGGCAGCTGCCTCTCTTTGTGCCTACTATGTGCACAGCAGTATGTAGCACAGTACTCCATTTAATAAGCATTGTTGTAGATATTTAATAATGAGTTGGCAAGGCAGTCTAATTGTAGGGTTCCCAGATCTATGAAATCGGCCCTGAGTCTCAGAGGTTGACCCTTCATCTATGGACAAAGGAAAGGAGTCTTGGGATGAGACTGCTGCCTTGAACGGGGTGTGTGTGTGTTTTCCTCATTTGTTAGGCTTGGATAGTTTTAAATTGGCATAACATATACTTTGCCAATGTGGTTGATGCTTAATGTATCATGCTTTAGTGATGGCCATTTCCTCACTAGACTGTTATAACACTATGATTCCACTTTCAACGTCCTATGGAATCCTGGGATGTTGAAAGTAGAGTCATAGCTCTATAACAGTCTAGTGCGGAAATGGCCGATATTACCAGAGGCTCTCTCTTGTGATATCACCCTTGTATCATCACCAGGACTCACTGTCTAGCTCTCAGGTGGGTCCTGGTGATGAGGGGAGGAACGTTTCCCTTCCCAAAACACAATCTGTTGCAGTTTCTCTTAGGTTTGTGTTCTTCCTCATTAATAATATTTGCCATTTGACTACACTCTTCTTGGTTGCATGTGTCTCAGTTTTCATTTGTGAAATGTGCCCTAAATACCCCACAGGCATCAGATTGCACGTGATTTTGGAAGCTAAGCAGGGTCCAGAGGCGTACCTAGAGTGGGGGAAGTGGGGTGCGTGCCCTGGGCGCCAAGGCCAGGGGGCGCAAAAAAGCCATGCCCCCCCTCTAGCCCTGTTGCTTGGGACAGCTGGCCCAGCAGTCCACCCTGAAAGCAGCAGCATTCCCCGCCGTTACTGCCACCACCTTTCTGGGGTCTTCCTTGGCCCAGGACACTGGAGATGGGAGAGGCAGCCCCTCCACCCTGGCTCACCTCTGCCGATGCCCTCACCAAGGTCATTCTTGGTCTGGGGCAGCAGCAGCAGGAGAAGCAGCAGCTGGGACTCAACTTCCAAGCTTGCCCTAGCCACTGCTGAACCTAGAAACGCCACTGGCAGGGTCAGCCCTGGTTAGTACTTGGATATGAGACCCCCATGAATACTGAGTGTTGTAGCCTATATTTCAGAGGAAGGAACTGATAAAGCCACATCTGAGTATGCCTTGCCTAAGAAAACCCTATGAAATTCATGGGGTCACCATAAGGTGACTGGTGACTGGAAGGCACACACACATACGGTACATATGGCACGTGGGAGAAATGCTTTTTCAAAAAGTCATTGAACTGATTCAAGCAGTATGTATCTCCCGAGAAGTATGTCTTTCCTCAGTTCATGCATCTTAAGTCCCCATTCAGAACCAACTAGAATACTTTGCATGAAAACAGTGATGGGTCGCTGCAGGTAGTAACCAAGCTCAAGGGACAGGGAAGCCTGAGCAGGGTAGCAGATGATGTCATTATCATTGTTAATCAAAACATCCTTGTCTTTTAATCACTGACTTTAGAACTGGAACATACTTGCATCCTGCTCTACCTTAGACAGGTTGCTGAATGCTTTCAAGTCATTTCTGACTTATGGTGACCTAAGGCAAACCTATCATAGCATTTTTGGGGGCTGAGAGTGTGTGATGCATCTGAGGTCACCCAGTGGGTTTCTATGGCTGAGTGGGGAACAGAACCCTGCTCTCCAGGGTCATAGTCCAGTGCTCAAACCACTACACCATGCAGGCTAGTATGTACCAAATGGAGGTGGGCAGGGGACACTCCTAAACTCTGTACCAAAGAAATAAAAACCTGTACAGTTTGCACCAAGAAAAAAAGCCTGCACTGTGCATAAATTATGCAAATTGACATGTCTTATATAATTTATTTTGCCCTTGTAGTCATTGACTTGAAGGCATGTACGTACAGTCATTGGCAGGGAGCTGTCCTCTGATTGCTAGAAGCCTGGGTCAGCTACTCTTAAATGATTATTTTTTAAAAGTTGAAATATGGAAAGTAAGGTTCTCTGGAAGCTGAATTTGCATTTCAGAAATGAAGGTTACCCAAGAGCATACAGGTGTGAGTGACTGGGGGGTAGTGTTAGCTTTTATTGAATATTTTCTCTATTTTATTTGGAAGCATGACCATCACAACTTCACTGCAGGCAAACAATCTTCATCCCATACCCTCAGAGACAACCACCCAACGGATTAGGTTGAGGAATTGGGTCTATTGACCCAGAGTGGAAGCCTGTGTCCAGCTCAGAAATCCCAGTTATTTGTGGAGAGGGATCTGTAAGTATAAGTATACTGCTGGGAGTGTTCCTACCAGTGGTAAGCCCTGCAGTGAGGTCTTCGTGGAAAGGGCATGGCAGGAATAGAAATACATTTTGGATATATGGCATCAAGTTCCCTTTGTTTGCTGGGGAGACCCCGGGATGTCCCCTGTATATCAGCTTCAGACTAGCTTGGTAAACTCCTCCCCTTTGGAACTACTGCTGAGGTGGGAGAGATTACACCCCACCCCAAACACACAAGGATTAGGGGAGTGTCTGCCTCCAGAACGACATACATGCATACCTCCTGCAGCATCATTTAGGATTATACAGTCAGCCCTCCACATTCACTAGGATTAGGGATGCTGGACCCCTGCAAAAGTGGGAACATCACAAATATCAAAATGAGGCTGAGGCATGGAAGGGAGAACAGACACACAGGGTCCAAACCAGGTTAGGGAAGGGAGAGGGAAAAGGGGTGGGTTGGCATGCTTCCTTTCTCTTGCCCATCTCCTTCCTTGAGTGCAGGGGGCATCAGGAGAGGGGTTTGGTACTGAGAAATTGGGCTGCAATCTATCCTTAGCTGGCCAGACAGTGGTTCGTGGTGGAGGAGGAGGATCAGAGGCTGTTTTTTAAAGGGTTGCCTAGCCTGATCAAAGCTGCCGAGAGGGAAGGTTTTCCTCAGAATAGAAGCACCTTGGTGGGGAGGGCAGGAGTTGGAGAAACTTGCAAATAATCAAATCTGTGAAAGTCAAACCCACAAATGTGGAGAGGCAACTGTACTCGTTAACATGGTTAGCATGAGAAATGCATTTCAGTCCTTATTTAGGGTCAAATTAGATGTAGCACAAGTTGGGTTCCTAGATCACAGACAATCGTCTCTCATCCTCCGGGAGAGGAGAAGGAATCTCACAATGAAAAGTATGTGTGTATATTTTCTTCATTTGTTAAACCTGGGACTCTTTCACACTATACCATCATAGCACTGTGATTCCACTTTAACCGCCATAGCTGCATGCTATGGAATCCTGTGGTTTGTAGTTTGATCAGAAGCGCTAGAGGAGCTCTCTAGGTGAGGTTTCCACATGCTCCCTACATAAACTGCAAAGCCCAGTTGCCCAGAACCATGGCAGTTAAAGTGGAGTTACAGCTCTATAACTATTTAGTGTGGAGAGGACCTTGGTGTTTTTTTTAGTTGAATGGTATACCCTATTGAACTGTGGTTGATGCTTACTGTATCATGTTTAATGACATCACCAGGGCTGCCCCTTGGAACTTTGCCCTTGGACATCCCAAGGAGAGATACCTGGGTCTCAGAGTTTGGCACTGACCTGGATACCTTAGATGCAAGAGATCACTAAATAAAACATCCTTCAGTTTTTAAACATTAAGAGCAGCCACAGTGGCACAAAGGTGGTTTGGGATGACGGTGCTGGAGAAGGCAGTGAGCATGTTTAATCATGAAAGTGTTCCCTCCCACCCACCCCCATAGCCACATAATTGGTGCTATTTGTTCTTCAGGATAAAATATACAGGTCCTCCTGTGATAACTCAAACTCTGAATGAATTTCTTTTGTATAATTGATGTTGCTCTTGGATTTGAATTCTGGTCTCCCAGGTTCAACACTAAAACCCTCTTTATTTGCCTCTATAATTTCTTGTCAGTAGTGACTGGGAATATAAGAGCTTGGAGAAACTGTGCTCTTTAAAACATTACTCTAGTCATTCTGTGTGAATCTTAAGAAAGGAAAAGTTGTATATTCCTCTTGTGCCATTCTATCCTGGCATAGCACCTTGAAGCAGGAGACACAACTCTTGGAACAAATGTGATATTCCTTCTTGTCTTCCTAACACACAGCTCCTGCAGAACATCTACATATTGTTGCCACTCCATCTATTGTATGGTTAGCATAGATGGAAGTTGGCTGCTACTACTTCCTCTCACCCTAAGATTTCTGGAGGAAGAAATTGGGAGAAAAGTACAACATAGCAATTAGAAAAGTGTTCCTAGCTCTAAACCTGGGATTATTATACTTGGAGAGATACAATACGTAGTTGATGGGATTGCAAGGTGTGTGGGTTTTCTCCAGCTAAGAGGATCCTTACAACACCTTTTCAAAACACTTGTTCCAAGTTCTCCTTAACACTTGGGCTCCTGAAGCTGTGGGAAATCATGAAACATGAAATCTTTTACACCAACTAGTGTAACAGGGTTCCATTCCCCACTTGGCTGTGGAAACCCAATGGGTGACCTTGGGCATGTCACACATTCTCAGCCCCCAAAACCCACATGACAGCTTTACCTTAAGGTCACTATAACTTAAAAATGACTTGAAGGTACACAACACTCTTACCCCAAAACGTAGGTGCCACAAGGGCCACCCTCTGATGCCAGTGCCTCCTTGCAAAAGTGGGGAATGAATTAGCTCAAAGAGGGGGCTTGTGAGAGGGGGGCAACTTAGCGAGATCTTTCCTGCCAGCGTTTACAGGCACACACAGGAAAAGAAGAGCAGAAATGCATTTTGGCTTAGGTAGGACCTAAGGACAGTTCTCATTCAGGAGCCAGATGGACAGAGTGACGGGTAGACCTTCAAGAGACTTCACTGGGCATCCTGAAATTAGAGGTATCTATACCCTGAAAATAGGCGGTGGAAGCGAAGTTTCCAAATGCAAGACAAAGGAACCTGTTGTGGACAATGGGTCTTGAATGGACTGATTGGTTTCAATGTCTGCAGTAGGATATGCACACAGTAGGGGTCCTGGGCACCTTATTGTTTTCTGATATTGGCAGTTGATAGGATTAACTCAGAGCCATCAAGTCAGGCTTTCTTGGCTAATTTCAGAGAACTTTTGACCTGGCCATGCTGGGGTCATCTCTGACCTACTCTCAGCCAGTGTCCCTTTCCACATGGCCTTCCCAGCCATAAGTATAATTTATATTTTATGCCAACACATCTGCCAATTAATATATGTTGCTAGTTAGACCATATCAAAATGTGGGGTATACGGCCTGGTAACATCACCAACAACCGTGGTTAGTACCTGGATGGGAGGATACCAGTGAATACCAGCTGCTGAAGGTTATGTTTCAGAGGAAGGAATGCCAGAACCACTTCTTGAGTATTCCTTGCCTAAGAAAACCCTATGACATTCATGGGGTCACCATAAGTCAACAAGCAATCTGAAAGTGCGTGTGCATGTACATACGCACATGCACACGCACGCACGTACATACACACACAGAGAGTATACTCCAAGGTAGTTAAAACAATTGCCACTTTTAGAAACTGGCATTAGTCAATGTGCAAGAGGGACTTATTAAGACAAATGTAATTGCTTGTACATATGCTTTTTAAATGGCTGTTTCTGTTTTGAAATTACATTTTTGTAATGACTGATAGCAAAACAAGGAAAATGGAACTAGGAAGGTGTTGACTTGCTCTGCAAACTACTGTGCCCTTCTGAGCACAGGAAGACCAAGATTCTTGCAGAAGATTTGTATGGGTGAATATCTTTTTGGCTTCCGTGTATAAGTTCGGAAAAGCTGCACTGTTTTCTCTTGGTGCTGTAACCTCCCTTCTAGTACTCTTCATTCATTCCAGCTGGTTTTGCCTAAGTAACTGAGATGATAGCAAACACTGTTTTATGAGTACAAAATCATTCTCATGACTCTGGTTCTCCTCTACAGAAAGCACATGTTTTGTTTACCTATTTGCTTGCTTCTTTATTTTATAAAATTTCTCTAAGAAATAAGTTTGACTGGATAGTGGAGACAGGATACTGATGAGTAAGACTAGATGGAGATGCTGTGGGTGATTATCTGCTGCTGTCTTCCATCTAGTTCTATTACCAGCACTGATTTACACTGTCGCGCCTTTTATGTGAAATCCTGCTGCTTGGGAACATACAGTGAAAAATGTTTTATTTGCAATTTAGCCCCTGCCAAGGACTTGACCACTGCATCTATTTGTCAGTAAGTATGATATTTGCAAGCCACCTAAATACCCTAAGGCACCAGATATGTTCTGATCTTGGACACTAAGCAGGGTCAGTCCTCTGTAGTACTTGGAATACCAGATGCTGCAAGCTATATTTCAGAGGCAAGAACTGGAAAAACCACCTCTGTGTATTCTTTGCCTAAGGAAGCCTTATGAAATTCATGGGGTTGCCCTGAGTCAACAGGCAAATTGAAGGCACATACAGATGCACACACCACATGATACCTACATTCTGAAGATGTTTGGCAAGTGAAAATGATGTGAGTGTTCATTGCAAGGTCTGTTACTCCAAAAGATGAGGGTACACCTGCAATACCAATGCCTCTATAGGAAGACAGTGAGTGTACTTTGGATCATGCCACCAGCTCCTTTTATTGGTATCACACTGGTACAACATATTTTGGGTGTTGCTATTTGCATCAGTTAAGGGACTACAAGGTTTCTCTCCTGATACATCTTTTTGGTAGGATTTCCTATTTCTAACACAGGCAGGGAGGTACCAAGCTATAGAACAAAGGCAATGACTCCAGGAAATCTTCATGGGTCTATCATTTTAAAGAAAAGCTTCTTTCTACCTCACCTTAACCTTGTTTGTACACACCTATACACACTTCATTTTTCATTACAGTCCCCAAACCTTCTGTAATTTAGACTCTCTTCTCATCATACTGAACCAGCTTTGGAGTTTGTTATAATTTCCCTCTGATTAAATTGTTGCTCCTCCTCTGCTCCTCCACCCTGTTGTGTGATGAAGCTATAGTTTTCTGATAGGCAGAAAAATTTAAAGGACTCCACAGCTACAGAGAGGAAGACAATCACATTCATTGGGCTAGCAGACTCTTAGGAAATGGTCCTAATCTGCCAGGGGCTTCACTCTTTAGTTCAGTTGTGAGCCATGCAGCTGTTCTGCTAAGCAAAAATATGCTGTTCAGGTTTCACGTGGCCTGAATGTTGACTGGGAACTTGGTCAGCCAGCTGCTCTAGGTGCAAGTGCAAGTCATACCCATTTGTCCAGATGAAAGTGGAAACAAATGTGTGTGCATGTGGAAAGCTGGAACCAGCCATTTTGGAGTATTGCAATATGGGACTGATGTGCAAAGAAGCTGACATGGTGTTACTGCAGGTTAGGCCTCCTTGGAGATAGCATAAAGATATCATTTTGATATCAATAATTTGGCTCTCTTCCACCACCCCTCTCCACGTGTTTGTGAGGCCCCCGGACAAGCACAGAACTAGGCTCAACCACTAAACGCTGCAGTATCCCAAGACAATACAGGCAGGCCAGAAATAGCCAGATCACCACTTTAGGAGACCTCTCTGCAAACACCCTCATTACGTATGCACACTGTTTACAAAGGACTCCCTGCCCCGAGCAGGTAACTTGGCAAGCTGAATACTCAACTGCCCAGCACTGAGTATTTGCATACTGTCTATCTCTTTGTCAATTCGGATCTAACTCAATCATGTTAAATTTTGACCTTTCCAAAGCTTTGTCTCGTGCCCAAAACTCATTGTTTTCCCCCAAGTACGGAATAGCCTGCAGTTACATTTCTCCCTATAAAAACCCCTGATTCCAAGACCTTCCTCAGATAGCTCCGGACTTCCATCCAGCCTTGCTGCCGCTTTGTTTGGCAAGCTGTCCCCTCAGTCCCATGTACTGAGATGCCATACCAATGAACTCAATCTTCAGGACAGGTGTCCTATCACCCAATTCAACAATCCCTCTCAAAAATCCCTCTGTACCTCTCCAACCTTTATTATCTATAGTTACTTGTGTGAGCGTGTTGCATACACTGTTTGTCTGCATTTAATAAAATTCTCAATTATTCTTAAACTTGGTGTGCTCCTTGGCTTGGCCTGACCCCGTAGACATTGGGTAAAAGATTACGCTGCGTTGTTCTGCCTCTCACATTGCTAACTTGTGCTCTAGCTAATTTCCCCAAACATAGTTAATTGAGAGCACTTATAGGTGTCCCTCCCAGGACCCCCAGTAAACAGGGTAACAATGGTCTATTGTGCTTTTTTCCCCTGCATCCCTGTAGTACTAGCTAGTACTAACTATACATATGTAACAAATAAACATACTGTTAAGTCTTTAGTCCTCTTTCCTCCAAATAAAACTATCTCTATAAAGCAGGGATGGGTAGCCATGAATCTGTGAGCCTGAAATCAGCTATGGCACCTTTCAAACTAGATAATTTGCCTTTCAAACAGATTTTCCATTTTCATGAATGTTTCTTTAACTCTTCATTTGTGGATTGTGAGGGAGAATTGGGGGAAGGGGCAGCTGGGGAGAGATGATGTAACTCTTCTCTCCTTATATGCCTTACAGCCTAAAACCTGCCTTGAATTTGATCTGAATGATGAAATGACAAGCACAGTGTGTGTGTGTGTGTGTGTGTGTGTGTGTGTTACTTCTGTCTCTAGTGCTTATAATCCTATACAGTCAGCCCTCTGTGTCCATGGATGTTGTATCCACAGATTCCACCATCCACAGCTTGAAAATATATAGGTATACATATACATATTACATTAAATACATTCCAAAAAGCAAACCTTGATTTTACCATTTTATATAAGGAATGCCATTTTACTATGCCATTGTGTATCATGGGACTTGAGCGTCCATGGATTTTGGTATCAACAGGGGGTCCCAGAACCAAGCTCTAGTAGATACCGAGAACCCACTCTACTGGATTTGAATACCTAGGGAGCACAGCATGACTGTAGAGAAGACGTGGAAAAAGACTGCTCAAAATACACAAACCCCATTTTGCTTGTATTACTTTTCAGCAACAGGATGCATTGAGGAAAGGCATGTCTCCATCACTGATAGACTTGAGGTTCCAAACTGGTAAACAGAAAAGGCTTAGCAGATGTGGGGAGGAAAGAGAACATGCGACTCAATGGAAACCAAGTGAAGGACTATTCTGTAATTGTTGTGACAGGGAATAGATTAAAATTCTGAGACACTTCCTTCTCCACTTTTCAAAATGTCAAGAAATACCAGAACAGTTACTGGGCAAAGTGAGCAACCTTCCTCTAGGCAGGGAGAACAGAAGAAATGGGGTGGGGGTGACAGCAAGCAGAGGAAATGACCGGAATTTGGGGACATGTGATGGAGACATCACCAATAGCCTGACAATATTATGCAATAAACTGACAATATTAAGTCAGACCATGTTAAGCCAATGTTAAGTCAGACATGTAGCTGTCCTGATTTGGAGAATCAGGCATTTCAAATACCAGTTGGAGGCACCATCAGAAGGATATAGTGTATGATGCCACTGCATACAATCTAGAGGATTTCTTTATACCAAATCAGATTATTTGCCCATCTACTTCACCCTATTCTGACTGCTATTAGGCAGTTCTTCAGCAGAAATTTTGAACAATACCTTTTACAAAATCTTTTCAGTCATAGCTGCCACAGATTGAACTAGGGACCTTCTATAAGTAGAACCTCTTCTTGGCCACTGGGGTAGCATTCTGCTCCCATCACCCCAAATTGCCAATTTGCAGTGAAGAGGGAGAGAATAATTTCTGCTGCTGATGCGGATCTGTTGGCATGAAGTGATATAAGTGCCATGGAGTCTCAAGAACTGCCTTCCATCATCTCCTCCCCCCTCCCCCCGTGCAACATACTGTGCTCTCTTGTAGGGATCCCAGATCTCAGGACATTGCCCCGAGTTTCAAATCCTAGAGCTCCTCTTGTGGTCTTCAGTGTGAGGCAGAGGACAGTTTTGCCCTGTACCTACATGGTAATTAAAATGTTAATGTGTGTGTGTGTCCCTGGCATCAGCCTTCCCAGGACGTTACTATAAAAGGCAGGCTCTCTTCCAGGTTCTCAGTTTTATGGAGGATGGACAGTAAAATATTGGGAATGGTTATCTAAGTATTCATGCCAGAAATTGGGAATATCTTTCCAGAGAGATTTGGCAAGTAATTTCACTATCCAGTTCGGGACAGCTTGTTACTCTTTTTTTTTAAAGTCATTTTCAGATGCTGCTTTTGAAAAGCTGATTGCATTACTATGGCTTTTATACCTCTTTTGTCTATCAAGTGATTAATTCATTTTTATTGGTTGTGTTATTTGTCCTTTTGCTTTCACGTGTAGCAAATGAAGTTGGTTTAAATGAGTTTTATTACTTCTGCAATAATTTGTGTGATTCATGCATTTTCTATTTTTTTAAGGGCTTCCTTACTTCATATTGGATATTTGGTCAGAAATGAGTCTGTCTGTCTAGTTGACTATGGGTGAAGACATCATCTGTAGTGATGATTTAATACATATTCTTTGTCCATTATTTTGGTCTTTGCTCAGCTCCTTGTAAGATTATCTATAAGTGTATCCTTTCAGGGCTAGAAGTAAGGCTAATAAATGTGGTGGATATGTTTTATTTTTGTCTGCTTCTGATTTTGGTGTTCTAGTGATTTCTAATGGTAGGAGTCCATGTTCCTTTGACTGAGATGACAACAGAATACCGATTACGGTAGCTGGGACAATTGCCCTAGTTCTGCTCTGCAGCTGATACTTGGAAAAATCCTTCCATGTATGCTTAATGCTTGTTTGCGGAACTGATTATACAGTGTCTTCCATCTGGTTTTGGCTTCTGTAAGACCAAAATGGAAACCAGCCTTTGCCTCCAGGGGTTCTTAATGGAGCTGCCAAGCAATTCACACAGTAGCTTGATCAGTGGGATGCATTAGTCTGGTGCTCTCTTTATAGCAGACGAAGTCTTTTTTTCCCTTTTTTATAGGCTTTAATAGATTTTTATAGGCATTGTAACCAGAATATAAAGCTCCCTCGCACATTTATTATTATGTCTAGAAATAAGCTTCATCTTTAAATTTCTGTGTTTTGCAAATATGATTGTTGCCCCTTTCCCTCACTCCATGATGACTTCTATAGAAATATCCAGATTGAGTTTTGTGCATCATAGTGGATCCACAGAACACATGAGGCCCCTTGTCCAAACAACTCTTGAAAAACTTAAAATAAAGGATGAGGGAGGAAGATACCATTTTATTGGATAATTTTTTGTTGATGTTAGAATATGCAAGATTTCAAACTGCACATTATTGATAATCAAATGGAATTAAGCAGAAGCTTATTATGTTGGCTTATTATCATTGTAATTGGGAAGCTGAACGTAACTATTGTATTTTACAGAGATCTGAAAGTGGGTCTTTAAGAAGTTAGTTTTTTGAACTACAGCCCCCAGAATTCCTCAGCTAACATGGCTTACTATCACCTCTGTTCATAGCTTTTTCACATTGCTACCATCAAAAATTCTGCAAAACTTTTCTTGACCAAAGATGGACAAAAGAAATGACCATATACATTTATGGAAATTATGAAGTTCTTATCCCACTTACAGCTCTGAGAAATTTTTGTCTGTTAATGGCCTGAGCAACTTTTCCTGTATGCCCAGTGAAGAATCCTGAATGATTACAAGTCTTCATATTCATTAGAAATTTTGGCTGTATAAAACATGGTATTTTGCCTGTTTGGTATTTCAGTGGGATTGTTGACCATGTAACAGTAGTCCATATACAAAACTTCTTGGAATTTAAGAAGATAAAATAATCAGGTTCTCTATAAGTAAGAGCCTAGACTAATAAAAATTGACATTAATTGAGTTGTACAGATTTGCTCCATGCAAAGGTCATTTTCACACATTGCAAAAGGGTTGCACACTGCATCACTCAACAGCACCTTGAAGTGCCTTCACAGGGAAAAGAGAACCACAGCACGGAACTGGTTCTTCTGTGAATATAGACACACTTTCCCAGCAGTATCAGCTACAGTTAATGCCAACCCAAGTTTTAGCCATTTTGGTCCTAGGATTGTGAGGTTGTGACTAAATCCACAGAAAGACCAATAAGTTCATGTTACTGTCCTCTACACAAATGCACCCCTGGAAAGAGCAGGAGTGTATCATGTGGAGTTTTTCTGTAACTGGACAAACTGGCCATGAGCCTTCTTTGTTTTACGTCTGATAATCAGAATTGCTACACTTTTGAGAATTGAACTTTTTGGAAATTATTCTTAGCTATGTTTTTATTGCAGGCTGACCTGGAAGTTCTTGAACTAAATGATGTCACACTAATTTAAATGTAAATAAACATTCTTCCCACTTGGATAGGCAACTTCTAAATGCATTTTGGAAAAAAGGAAGGGTATATTTTAGTCTCTGTCTAACTTGAAGGCCCTGTGTCTGCCTTCTGGTATTGATTCTTTGTCTTCTGAAACCTTATCCCACTGGGCAAAAATGGGCTGAAATGAAGGCAATGTGGATATAAAACAAACAACACTGCTCAGCATATTTTTTTTTTCCTTTCAAATGCTGGAACACTGTAGAATTTTTCCCCCAAACTAGGGTGAATCCAATTCCAACCTGTGGTAGTTTTGTATCAAACGCTTATCAAGTACAAGACACTTTTTTGTCCCAGAAGTCATGTGCTAATACGCAATTGAATGGCAAGTGTATGCACGGTGCTTCATTTTTTTTAAAGAGAGAAACCCAATTAAGTTCTTATGTGTTATGTCATTACTGGTCAGAGACTCTATTATTCTTTCCTGGAGGGAATCTGCTACAATTCAGCTAACTACAACAGCACCTTGGGTGCATATCCTATCAGTACAGATTATTCATATTGTAGAAGCACATCAGGGATCAATGCCACAGTGACTTAGATACTGTTGATTAAAGAAGAATAGTTCCAAAAGAACTAATGATCCAAAGAGTCCCCTGTTTGAGTATCCACATTTGTGTCAGAGCTACTTACGATTATCTTTAGAACCAGACTGCTCCCCTCCACACCCCACGTACAGCAGGTATGGTAGCTAGTCCTTGCATAATTCATAACTAAAATGCCCTACAGCTCTCTCAGTGTTGTTTCATTTAGTTGAGTGAAATCTCTTGTTACATTTGACATGATATTAAAAGGGAGGGGAAGGGGCATGTGTACATTTTGGAGGAAATTGTAACACAAAAATGCTCATTTATTAACTTTTTGTACATAGAATCCCTGAAATTTTGCAGCACAATTGCAGAAGTAAAACAAAGCCCAAGAATAAAGTTCTGTTGCATCTGTAACACTGTGGGGCTTAACCGTTATTCTTACACATTAGTATAACTGTAATATTTGTTGCCTCCAACCCCTTCAGGTGAATTGTTAATTCTCAGTGGCCCAAGTTTTAGCATTATGGGAATGAACTTGCATGTATCTGACCTCTAGGCTTCCAAAGCCCCCCCACACACACACATTCCTTTTGTATGTGAGAGAGGAGGAAGTCTAAAGTTTTTGTTCTCACTGCAATTCCTTGTGACAGCAAAACAAACTACAGAACCTGAAAGCAGAATCCTACCTGAGGTGGCTTTGGGATTTCCGTAGGCTTAAACTTTCCCCTCCAATCTTGCAGTGTGAGGAGGATAACAATACAGACCTAGTTTACGTGACAACGGTAAAAATTACTGGGACAATGAACATGAGGTATTTTGAGTTTTACCCAGGGAAGGGACCTATCTTTTTTAGCCGGTAGATCCTCCAAAGGTGCCATTTATGTTGATGGCAATATATAGGTATTAACAACCATGTTCGTGTTAAGTATAGTCCTTTGGGAGAATGGATCAAGATACAAATGATATATTTCACTGAATTTTTATGGACGTGCCATCCTGTCAAATGTAAGCAGTTTTGAAGTCCCATTGATTTCAGTGGGTCGGAGCATGCTTCATTTTGGCTACATCATGCTCGACCTCTTTGAAAATGATGGACTTTCAGACTTCATGATGATCTTCCTTAACCATGAGTGTTCAAAACATCCATATGATCTCAAAATCATGCCAAGATGTGTAAATATCTAAACGTTTTATTCTCATTCTTAATTCTGGAGGCCAGCACGTACCTTTGGAAAGCTGGATAGTGTGCTTGATGTCCAATAATGTTCAGAAATGTAACACAACTATATATGTAATTGGAGTTAGTGATGTGCAGTAGGCACATAATGCTCGAATAAAACATGGAAATGCCAGAGTTAAATTCCCTTGAAACCTTCCTCCTTCCCATGCTCAATCCACCAGCCAAAAAGCCTGATAGAAATTAAGGAGCTACTGCCAGAGAACAAAATCATCCTGATCTAGTTTAAATGAGATGACTGGTGTGTCATCTCATTGCACTGTGAGATTTGCAGTGTGAGATTTCCCTGGTTTGACACTGTGTATCAGGCAGGTGGTCACTGTAAACTGTATGGGCAACAATTAGCATGCGAGGATCACATACTCCAAGGGCACAAATCTTTGGCATGTGAATGTTGCACACATAGGTTCCAGCAACTGAGTTTAAATCTATGACATCATATGTGTGCAAACCCATGTGGATGGACACCAGAGCTAGAGCAAAATGTTTTGCTGTCTAATGCAGAGAACAAAATGGTACCAGTACAGAAACAAAGTGGCAGTTGAATTGTACTTCAGCACTGTTGATGAGATGCTGCTCCCCATTGCCTTTAGGGCTACAAACTACTGTAATTTAGGAGACCTTCAACAGAGTAAATGGGTGGGATGACTCAGAAGGATCAAGCCTTTGCTGAGCCCCAGCATCTGCTGCTAGAGGCAGTTTCTTGTCTGCCTAATGGTGAAGCCAGTCCTGGTTTACATACAGAGTGTTAGCTTTTATATTCAATTGGTTCTCTGGATAGCAAGAGAGAGAGAAGCGGTATGTCAGCCTCAGTGGGATTTTTGGATCACCGCTCTCAGCTGTAGGTCTTCTTGTGATCTTTGTATGCAGAAAAATACAATATAAATTAGAAATAATTAATGCAGAGTCTCTTCTCTCTTCACCTTATCATGTTTTCCTCCTGAGTATCCAAAGGCCCAAGTAATTATATGGCTTCTTTGGGGTTTTCACTTGTTGTCCCTAGAGAAAACTGGTTATTTTTCTTTAATCATGTTGTTGTCTGGTACTTGAGTAAGTTTGCAGGGCTGTATTCCTCTTTCTGGCTCTCTTCAGGTTTGATCTGCTCATGAAACTGAGCTGCATTTCTCTTCCTTGGAGATGAAGTCTCAAAAAGGCTTAACAAAGACCATTACTGCCAATTCTCAATTTGAATCTGCGGCAGATTTTTATAATGTTCAACTTTCCCTCTGTACCTCACTCCCCTGGAGTTCAAGAATGTGGTTCTACAGACAACTCTGACAATAAAATTCACCTGTATACACTCCAATGTTAGGAGTTCTGAAAACAACTTAGGCAGAGCCCAGACTGGGCTGGGAACAAGTCTTTGCAGCTGCACACACCCTACTGTGTTATAGGCTGCTGTTGCAATGCTGCAAAGCAGTGGGGAGAGGGTCAGGCAGGTCAACAGCCAAAACACAGTTTAATTTAATCAAACACAGAACACATTTCCAGCCTTGGAGCATGTGACATGGATAAGGGGTATTCTTGTGTTGTTGTTACTACTAAAACAAGGATACTGTTCTAGCTCTGCTAGTGCTTTCTTCAGCTACTGCTGTTCCCCTGCAACAGTGTTATGACAGTACAGAGTACAGGGAGATAACAGAATGGAGTATAAAACAGAACCCACTGGCCACACTGTGGTTGAGGCCTGTCAGAGGAGTAGGTGAACCAGCTTCTGTGCTTAATTATTTTTGCAGATCCTTACCAGAAGGAGTTGTTGACCCCAAAATTTGGTTTAGAAGTTGCTCTTGAAGCTGGAAATCTGAATGTGAACCTCTTTTTCTTCTCTGCCTGCTGCTTGGCTGGAGAGTAGCTCATCTAGGTGTGTGCAGAGTGCCTTCCTTTCATAGAAGAACAAGTACAGATGATCTGCTGCATGAAAACTGTGTATTAAAATGTAGGTACAGTTCACCTGTATTATGTGCAGGGCTGTGTGTAAGCTGTGAGTCGAAGCAAATGAAGCAAAAGTACAACATTTAGGAAGCTGCCTTATTCCAAGTCAATATGTCTACTTTCAGAGGCCTTGACTCATCAGGGTTTCAAGCAAGAAGGAACAAGGCTCTAAAGCTAGGATTAGTACTATTATTGTGTACCTGCAATTCAGTTTCAGTTTCTGCTGACCTTAAGGCACACCTGTCACAGAATTTTCACGTCAAGATTTGTTCAGAAGCGATTTGCTATTGCCTTCTTCCAAAGATGAGAAAGAGTGAGGATTAGTATTGTTATTATTATCCTGGCTTTTTCCCAGCTATGGGAGTTGAGGCAGCTTGCAAAGGTTAAAACAAATACAGCAAAAAGTACACAAAGTTAAAATACAATAATATTACCAATAGAATTAAAAGCAATTAAAACCATGCCCTTAAACAAACAAAAAACCAATACAGACAATACAGCACATTATTAAAGGCCCTTTCCCCATAAGCAATCAGCCCTCAAAGGCCTGCCGAAACAAACAGAAATCCTCATCTAACTGTAGAAGATTAACAGGGAGCGTATCAATCTAGCCTTTCTAGTAAGGGAGTTAGAGGGCCTGGGGCAGCCACTGAGAAGGCCCTCTCCCATTTTCCCACCAAGTATGCTGTGTGGGTGATCTTCTGAATAATCATGTACTCACTAAATTAAGTATTTTCCTCAATTTTCTTTCTTTCTTTTTTCCCCCCAAAGAAAATACATTTCCCAGCCTGTGGGAATAAGGAATGAAAATCTATGGACAACGTGTGATGAATTTTCAGAAACCATACTGGGGCTAAATACAGTTTCCACTGTCAGGGCTCAACATAATTGTTGCTCATCTCACAGCAGGTGCAAGCTAAATTAGACACCATCAGCAAACATACAGAGATTTTCTTAACTTGACAAACTTCATACAGACTGCAGGATTCAGCTTTTCTTGCCACAAAATGTGGGATATCTTGGGCAAAATATTGACACGCACAAAAATTTAAATGAGAGAATATGTCCATAACATATACCAGGAGGTTAAAACAGACAAGGTGTTGGTGCCTTAAAGAAATATATACTAATCTATATTCATGTAAGCACCCACTGTTGGGTGGTAACTGCATGCATGAAGAAACAAGCATAGATACATCTGGGATAATACAAAACAGAATTCAGTAACTAGTCAATGTCATTTCTCTGCTTGTCTTCTTATCCCGCCAGTTGCTTGCAACTACATCTGTGAGGACGAGATTTAGGTACGCAGGATGGTGTTTAAAGGAGCATCAGACAATAACAAACACATTCAAATGACATGTAGTTGAGTGTGAGTTGTATGCTCTGGCAATGACTAGCAAATCCGTTTCTAAGCTTTCACAGAACTAATGATGCAGGTAATCCAGTCATCAATAACAGGCAGTAAAAATGGAATTATATTTCATCAAAAGACCAAGTAGCGTTGAATACTGATGAAAGTACAATGGAAAAATAATGGCTATCTCACACTGTTTCACTTTCTGCTGCTCCCCTGTCTTTTTCCTCTTCCAGCCTTCTCACTTGCTTGCTCTTTACTCCCTTCTGCCTGGCTCTCTGGATGACAATGGCACCCTCTTGGGTCAACTGGGGACATGGCCCATGATGAGTCACTGCCAGAGACACGCATTGCGCATGACAAATGGGGGTCCTTCGAAAGATGTCAAAAGACTTGTGCAAGGAAGGAGGAATCTTAGCAGGGATTTGACATTCAAAAGCTCGTCTCATATTGCAGTAGGATCTGATCATTCCATTCTTTGTAAGAAATCTTCTTGGGAAATCATGGAAGTTTGGGATTCATACACTAAACAGTATATGTCAAAACGTTCATGTATTCACATCCAGAACTGGTGTACTTTAGAGAAATAGTATAATTAGGATGCATAATGTAATTAAATGTAGTTAGAATGCATAACACTCCTTAACATCAACATAGTCCAATAAAATAATATCTTTGGGGCTGATATGGGTTCTTTCACTTTACAGAAATATTGCACCATGATTCCAGTTTAATTGCTGTGCCTCCACCCTGTGGAATCCTGGAGCTTGTAGTTTGGTCAGAATACAAAATGAGCGCTCTGGCTAATAATTCTAAAGGCGCCTCCCTAAACTGCCAGTCCCAGGATTCTATTGGATGTTGCTGTGGTAGTTAAAGAGGAATCATAGTGCTACAATTGTGCTGTATGAAAGGGCCCATGATGTACAGAGACAAAAGGAGACAGAAGTATGTGCACATGCTTGTGTATGTATGTGTATGTATATGTGTATGAACACAAACACACCTTTAACAGGACTGGAATGGAATAGAGTCATGGAATCATAGAGCTGAGAAGGGCCTCATGAGTCCCCAGAAGCTAGATGTCCAGCTTCTCTTTGAGGATGTTCAGAGAAGAAGACCCCACCGCTTCTATTGCCAAACACTCTTATTGTCAAGAAGTTCCTTCTAATATTCAATTAAAATTTACTCTCTGTAACTTCAAACCATTAGGAGTAAGAGAGCCAGAATACAACAAGCCTTGATCACAGCCAGAGGAGAAAGATTTTGTGCTTATTCTTTGGCCTCCACATTGAGGGAGTGATTCATCCAAAACAACAGTTAATGCATGTGCTACATATATCAGCACCTTTCAGATGCCATTGGACTACATTTCTCATCCTTCCCTGCTGTTGGCCGTGCCAGTTAGAGCTGATAGTGAGGTTTAGTCTGGCAAAGTCTGGAGGGCCACAAATTTCTGCCCCCTGCTAAAAGTGCTTATTGGCTTTATGTATTTGTTTCTGGAACTGAAGTTCAAAAGAGGGCAAACACAGAAAAGAAGCTGAAGGCTCCACATTCCAAAGGACCAATGCAGAATGCAGCTGAGAACAAGGCTCAGAGGGAGTGTCACTGTTTGTATTGCGCGGGGGGAATGTGGAGAGAATGGAGGATTGCTGCTTCACAGCTCCCCAGTCCTTTAAGCTTCCAGGTAGCTGTGGAATCACCATGAGTCCATATTACCATTAATTTCTCGCTGACTGAATGGATGCAGGGCTCTGTCACAGCCAACTAACCTAAATCACATCACCAGTCCAGCACTAAATCTGGTGCCCAAGCACAAGGTAGCCTCTGTGGGCTCTCAGATCCCTGCTGTCTCTTACACTTGTACTCTGATTCTGTCTGCTTCAGCAGATAAAAGAAATTTATTGAGAGGTTCAGAGAGGGAAGGGAAGAGAGAATAAACAAGTGCCTTATTTATCATGTGTGCTCGTCTCAATGTGTCCACGTGCACAGTGCCTCCGCCAGAAGCAATTACCATCCTGGGCGGAAAAAGACCAAACTGATGAGAGGTTCAGCTTGGGAAAATGAATCATGGCATGGAGCTCTGAACCCTGCTCATGGTTGGCCAGCCAAGAGGGCTGGGTTTGGAACTGCAGAGGCCCTGAAAAAGCAAAGGTGCTGATGCCACAAGGTTCTACCAACCAGCTGCTGCTGCCCTCTAAAGAGCCACCCAGCCTGTGCCTGTCTTCCATTCTGTCTTCCTTTGCTGTCCTCTCTGGCCACAGTAAATTGTTAACCACTCTTGGTTCCCATGATGAAGGGCAGGACATAAATCAAAGTGATCATCACCAGCATCATCAACACAGACCTGCTTTGTAATCTTCTTCACTGTTTTCCTTCTGTCTTGTCTGCCCTCTGCCAGCAGCCTTATTTTCCATCCTAGAAGGAGGAATGAAAGCTATGTCACACATTACATTTTCAGATGTAAGTGTAAAATATTTTGAGCCCACACCAAAAAGAATATGAAGTGCCAACAAGACAAATACATGTTGCAAATACTCTGATCTTGCAGGGAGCTGTGACTTGCAGTAGCTCATTGCCATCCAACCCACAAAATGAAGAGATCGCACACAGAACTTGGGTTGAACTAGGGCAATTTATTAATATGCCTAATTAACATAAAAGGGGAAGTGAACTTGAATTCGAAAGAGGCCGAGGGAGAGGCAGGGTGGCCTTAAGTAGCGCCTGCCAGCCCCGCCTCCTCCCCTCACCCCATGAGAACGATCTCTTC
Organism: Ctenosaura bakeri; assembly: GCA_948474755.1. Taxonomy (NCBI): domain Eukaryota; kingdom Metazoa; phylum Chordata; class Lepidosauria; order Squamata; family Iguanidae; genus Ctenosaura; species Ctenosaura bakeri. The sequence continues at coordinate 235,501 of CAOLHI010002444.1, read as the reverse complement.
TCCCAGGAGGGCAGCAAAGGCCGTCTCCCCCGCCACCCGTGGTCACGTGGGGGCAGTGTGGGACAAATTACTGAAGGTACACCCAGTGGCAAACCTGTATTTCTGTATTATAACATGTGAAATGGTGCTTACAGACCCGGTTCAGTGATGTCTGCACCCTGGTTAAGACCAAAAGGCACAGTACCTTCCAGCATGGCTAGCCTCTGGGACCCATTCCTGCCTTCTATCTGATGTGAATTCCCAAAAATATGGGAGTAATTACCTGATCTTGCATTCACTGAGCAATTATTCCAGCCATTATAGATCAAGCAACACAGAGAGACATTTTGTGTCACCTGGTGTTTCCTCAGGCTTATTACTTTTTCAATAGAACTTGTCTGCATGTCTAGTTGTCCATCATCAAGTGATGTGCATGTGAGAGAGCCCTTGCTTTTGACCATCTAATTTTATTAGGAACAACCTGGACAAGAGGACACGTCCATAACAGGTACATCTTCGCAGTTTCTCTTCCTGCACCTTTCCCTATTCTCTCTGTGTGTCAGTTCTCTCTCCTTTGCTCCATGCTGCTATGCCATGCTGTATCTTGCCCTGGAGATCTATATAGGCATATGTGAGTGTGCCTGCGGCTGAGGAATGAAGTAGTAAAAGTTGCGTGTGGGGGAGAACAGAGGCACTCCTTCTCTGCTAACAGCTGTCCCCTGGCACCAATTCAGTTTTGCCCCTAGCTACAGTCCTTCCAGATGCTGACCTTCTCAGTTAGTGCAGACTTTTACAGCACATCCCCAAAGATTCAGTTTCTAGTCTGTGTCTGTTCCATGGCCCAGCCATTTGGAACAACCTTTTCCACAGGCCTGTAATTCTCTGGTGTGAGGGCAATTAGGGCTTCTAAAACCAAGGTTATTGCATGGTTATTCTACCCCCACCCTATCCCACAGTATTCAAGAGCAGTTGCTAACAATTCCTTTCCTAAGTTATTTTAAGACTAGCTTCAGAACTCAAGACAACAACAAAACACTATATAAAGACTGCACAAAATGAATTTGCACACAGATATGCAGTCACAGTGGCTGGTTTTCTTCTGAAAGATAGAAAAGAAAGATAAGATGAAACTTTTCATTGTTGAACTTCTTCTGGTCATTAAAATTTTCACATCTTCGTGAATTACCCAATATCTTGATTTTGATTTATGATAACGTTGCAGCAGCTCCTAACTTTCTTTCTTGGAACAGCTAGGAGTCTTTCTAGCTCTTCTATATAAATGAATCAGCTCAAGTGATCATAACTAAAATGAAAGGTGTGTTTGCTCTATAAAATACATTTGAAAAAATTCTTTGCTCTCGTAGTTTCCCCAGAATGCTGGGGATGGAAGTTCTGAGTGGGTGCTGTGATGCCTGTTAGTAACTTCTGGGTCCTTCTTGATTTCCTAAGTCTCAGAGTTTCAAGAGGAAAAGGGAAGTATACCAGCTAAAATCAATTTAGGTTTGTTGTGCAAATAAGGCATGTTTTTAGTACGTTGTAGAGTAACAGTTTTCTAAATGAGCTGCAGGGACTTACAAGGGAGATGTGGACAAATCATGCAGGTATGGATGATTCAAGAACTACCATGCCGCAGTGACAAGAGTGGCGGAGATTTAGCCCTCTAAATGTTTTTGGACTACAACTCCTTAGTAATGGCCATGATATTGGGAGCTTCTGGCTATTGAAGTCCCAAACATCTGGTTAAAGGTTCTGCACCTCTGGCTAACTGCCTGCAGTGGCAAGTGTCAAATTAAACCTGTGGAGCTTAATGAGAACTATTGTCTCAGCAAATTGGAAAAGACTTCTGAGGTCTTATGAAGCCTGATTGGCCTCATTTTGCTGCTATTCCCACTTTCCTACAGAGCTCTCTGAACCTGTCACAAATTCTTGGGTTGATAGTGATGCTGACTCCTGTGGCTACACTAAGGCCATTTCTACACTAGGCTATTATAGTGCTATTATTCCATTGGCACCATCCTATGAAATCCTGGGGTTCGCAGTTTAGGGAGAGGCCTCAAAGAATTCCATAAGATGTTGACAGTAGAATAATAGCACTATAACAGTCTAGTGAGGAAATGGTCTAAGAGAAGGTCTTTTGAGTCTGAGAGGTCTGGCAGGGCAACCTCCTTTGGCCTGGACGGTCCCGAAGTGGGAGAAAGATATAGGCAGCAGAGCATTAAAAATATTTTTTTCAAAAAAAAAAAAAATGAAAATGAAAAAGTTCTATTTAAATTTTAGTTTTTCTTTTTTTTAAAGCTACTTTAAATTTAACCTGGTTTAAATGAATATAATACATACTAATTTAAAAACCTGTGCTTATGTTACAGAAATCAGTGTCAATCAACCAAACACAACTTTGGTTCTCTATGTTGAGAAAAAAAAATAACCACAAGGAAAGCAAACTGACTTCCAAGGTTAATGTCACAATAATGTTTTATATTTATTATTGTGGGATTTCTGCTGAGCCCCAAAACTAAGAAGTTCATTACAGGTGCAGGAATCCAGAAGATACATCCTGGATGTCAACAAGATCATCCCTGATCCCGTATATGGATTTTGTATCAGTGCTTTCCTGTACTGCAACACATAAATTCCACCCTGTTTCCAGTTCTCAGATAATCAGTATGTGTGACTGTGCCACTCAAGCAACACAGTCATATATTTTCTGTCTCATGGAGAAATACTTTCTTGCTCAGTAATTACTAGTCTATAAAGTTCTAGACACTAACAGCTCAATTCTGTGACTGTTTATATGGAACTAAACACTTAGTTCACTTGGTTCAATTGAGCTTCCTCTTAAATAAGCATGTATAAGATTGCAGCCTGGTCTTCGCTTACTCTCAGTACAAAAAGGGAGTCAAGCAGAAATCTGTTTCTTGTCTCTCAAGCCAGTACAATTTTGTAGTGCATGTGAGCCGTATGACCTAAAGGTTTTAAATTTTGCTTATAGGGAGTATGAAGACTCTATTCAGCTCCAAATCAATGTTTTAATTCATATAGCAACCGCTTAATCATGCATGTTTATTTGGCAAATGTACAAGTATCAGAATAGGGAACATGTTTTAGATCCATGATTTAAGTCACCTTGATTTATTATACTGCATAACATTTCTGGGCAGTTCAAACTGATGATTATTTAGGGAGGCTTACTGACAATCTGAAAATCTCTGGCATAGATCACACAAAATGAAATATCTTCCTTTGATCTACAAGACAGCCTGTCGCATAAAATTATAAGCTCCACTTCATCCTACCCAAGCCTTAGAAAACACAAAGAAACGACCTTCTGCCAGATCAGACTGTGTGTCCATCTAGCTCAGTATTGTCTATTCTGAATGTTGGTGGTTGCTTTCACGGGTCTTAAGTAGTGGTTTTCGCCATCACTGGCAAGCTGATTCCTTCTGGAGATGAAGCTGGGCCCATCTGTATACAAAACATGTGCCTTCTGCTGAACTGTGGTGCCTTCTGGTGGTGACCCTACATATAATGAATTGAAGCTTGGTTGTTAAGCAATGGATGAGAAAAGAGAGAATCTTCTGAGACCTTATGAAGTCTGTGGTCTCATCTTGCTATTATCCCCATTCTGCTGAGGAGCTGCTGTCAAGATCCACGAGTGGTTAAGTAGTGAAAGGAGGAGACAGAGAGCACATTCAGTCATTCTGCGTCTGTACAAGTGTCTCTGATGGCCTCTATCAATGGTAATAGCTGCTAGTATAAGCATGGTCTTCTGTTTTCATGACAGAGGATGGGTAAATATCCTCTTCCTTCATTGCATCCCAAATATAATACCTGCTGCCTAGCCATGTGGGCCTTGTCTGCACTGGATTCTAAAGTGCATTTTGTTCAGCCACTGTCTATACTTATGTCTTCTGTCTCTTTCATCTCTCTAACTGGGTACATTCATTTGTTCCATTCACACACATTTTTATGTGTCTTCAAGTCAACTCTCACTTATGACAACCCTGTGCTAGGGCTTTCTTAGCAGGATTTAAAAGAGGTTAGCCATTGCCCTCCTCTTTGGCTAAGAGAGTATCACTTGCTTCAAGTCACCCAGTGAGTTTCCATGTGGTGCCACAATTAAGGACAGGTAGCTCCAGTTTCTTCAAAGTAGTTAATGTCCTTGGTATGGTCATTGTGGATCAGTCTTATTTTGTATATTTCCAAGTAGCTGTCCCACCTACCTCTGTATAACCCTTCATTAAAAATTATTGGATGGGAAATAGCTTTGGAGCCACATGGGTAGATTGCTCCACACAGATGAAGTATGGTTGTTGTCTTTGTTCAATGTGGTATTTACTTGCCACTTCTTGTTGTTTTTATATATCTTCAAGTGGACTCCAATCTATCATGATGCTGTCACAGAGGTTTCTTGACAAGATTTATTGAGAGGAGGCTTCCCCTTGCCTTCCACAATGAGTGAGGGAGTTTGACCTGCCTGAGGTCACTCAGTGGGTTTCCATGGCTGTACTGTGATTCAAACCCTGGTCTCCCAGAGTCCTGGTCCAACACTCAAACCTCTACATCACACTGATTTCATCTTAATTACATAATATTGTCCCACATCTCTTTTTCTTGTTACTATTACATGCCTCTGACTGAAGTCTGAAGTGTTTCTTTTTAATGCCTTGTTGGCAACATCTCCCATTATTGCCAGTGGACTCCATGCTTTTTCATCATCTTCAAGTGATTTTTTTTTCCTACCATGAAACATAACAATGCATCTAATATGTTGAAAAGGCGCCTCCAAAGAAGACACTACACTTAATTATAAGTCCTCCCATTTCTTGAGGAAAATCTTGGTCTGAAATTGGAATGAGGGTCAATCATGAGTCCTGGGGACCAACATCCTCTCCAGCTAATTATGTACTTCTAATTGCCTGGGAAAAAATAATTTAGGATGACAGTAAAGGCTAAAACTTTACTCCTCCACTACATGGTTCTCCTAATGCTGTTAAGGTGAGAAAGTAGGGCAGAGCCTAATGGGAGCAAACTCAGTGTGAGCTCCAAGACCTTGTATAGAAATGAATTTCTCATAGCCTAAGGCTTTGAGTGGCCCTGTTCCCTTTACCAAGCTCCCTTTGGGACACAAATGTTGACGGTGGTGCCACAGAAGTGATTCATACAGGTCTGATACCCAGATGTATGTTTGAAATGTCCCCATAGGAATGTATCTCTGAAAAAGTTAAGGTGGAACAAGTCAGTTGTGTGGCTTTCCCTGGAAATAGATTCCAACAGGTGCTGAACATCCTGCTTCTGATATCATACTGAGACAAGTCCTATGGCTAACCATTCTAATTTGCCCCCCCGCCCCGCAACTTGCAACCTCCCTCACCCCATCAGTTCAAATGGTGGCTAGAAATGACTTCACTACTAGTGTGAATTATAACACTGTTTTAGCACACTGACAGTGCAGCCAACCATGGGAGGAGGGAAATGGCAGTTGCCCACTCTCAGCCTTTGGGCAAGAAACAGACCCAATGTTCCTTGGAAACTGAGGCCTTGCAAGGGGCCAGCCCATCATAACACAGAAGGCCTCGTAGCAGATAGGGACTGGCAGTAGGGTGTTCTGTACTGTAACCCATCCCTTGACCGTCCGTATTTTCAATAACATCTTCTTTTATACCAGTGGCTTGTTCTGGTCTCAGCTCTATATGAACCTTCATGGTGAGCCCTGCATGGATCAGGCTGAGCTCAGATTAAGACAAGAGGGGAGGGGGCCTAAAGCATTGGGAAGTGACAAAAATGGGGCTTAGGTTTTACCATTTCCTGGCCCTGGAACTTGTGTCAGAAGAGGCCAGGGGAGAGTCTTTGACTGGTTGGATGGTAACTTTTTCTTTTTATTGATGCATTTTATTGTTTCTATTTTTTTTAAAAAAAGGCATAGTTTTAATTATTTTTGTTTTTCTGTGATTTCACCACTGTTAGTCTCATTGAGTGCCATTTGTTAGCATAAAGGATAGTGTAAGTAAATAATATCTATCTATCTATCTATCTATCTATCTATCTATCTATCTATCTATCTATCTTCCTATTTATCTGAGGTTATGTCTCATCAAATTTAATAGGGCTTACATCTTACCAAAGATCTGTACAGGATCTTACTGTTCAATATAATTCTATACAGATTTACCTGAAGTTGTATCCTATTGAATGTCATAGGGTAGGGCTTACTCGAGATATGCATAGGCTCTTAGTATTAAATACGACATTTAGGACACTGAATTCAGCTTAAACAGAAGTGATCACTGCATTGTAATGGCACAGGAGGCATGTGGAAGTTATCTAACCAGAGAACAAATGGGATCAAAGTGGCTTTTGGTGGAAGGAGCAGCACGACCAAACAATGTGAAACCAGAGTCATTTGTCTGTCAATTCCTTTCCTGTGCCTCCTTGCAAAGTAATTTCCCTCTCGGTCTGTGTGACTTGGATGAAGAACTAGAACAATGTCTCAGTGATCATCCAGTTATATCGGTTCTTCAACCTCATCCTCCATCCATCCTTCTTTCCTTCCTTCCTTCCTTCCTTCCTTCCTTCCTTCCTTCCTTCCTTCACTGTGAACCATAGGTTGCTATTCGTACCTACTGCTCCACTCATTCCTTAGCCTTCACTAAAATTGTTGTTTCCTTGCCTCTCCATGATCTTTTCCTGTGGAAAGAGAAGAAAAGACAAAGATAAAAATGTTGATTGTTTCCTTACAAGCAAATGCCAATGGCATGTTGCCTTTCTGTGTCATCCATTGTTTACTCTGCCTTCTGTCTTTTGCAGAATGGGAGTGGCAGGATGGTATTCAGCCCACATAATAAATATGTAATACTTTGTGAAAATGTAATATGTGTGACACACACACGCTATAAATCCCAGTAGACTTACCCATGGCATTTTTAATGCTGTGCTGACATCCACCCATGAAAATTTATTCACACACACAGACAAAGAGAAAGATTCAACTTTCCTTAAAACATTTTCACCTTCAAGATACTTATGCATTTGGTAGCTGATTGCATTTGTGGTAGAAATTCCCTGCAAAATGTCACAGAACTATCCAACATTGCCTTGTGGTCAGAAGACACAGGGCTGCTACATCACTTTTGCACATCTGTGTGAAAGCACATTGGAAGTCCAGGTTCATCATCCCCCTCCCATGGCATCACTCAACAAGCACAGTGAAAAGCTATATAAAAACACCAGTATGCCAGTGTCAAGTAATTGAATTGAGGGGCTCTTGACTAGCTTATAACAGAAATGTCTGCTAACTGGTCTGAGTCACTAGGAGGTGTTCACAGAAGTCTGATAAAACACGCAAAAATGTGTGGTCAGTAGTGCAGAGCAAAACCCCTCTTGCAGGAAAGCCTGTAGCTAGAATGGGCAACAGCAAGGGGGATGGGGACTAATTTGCCATTGTGGGCTGTGCCAGCCTTTCCCCTCCCCAAAATACTTCTTTCTTCAGCAATATATTAGCCAAAATGGTGACTGGAAGTGGCATAATGTGTGGCCAAAAAAGTGGTATTTGGGAAGTTGGCTGTAGGAAGGAAGATGTTTTTGCATGTTTGCATATGTTTTGGATCTTTCAGTGAGTTTGGGGAGCAAAAATTTTCAAAAAATCACAGTTTTAAAAAAGAAAAAGGTTCCCAGGGGTATTAGTGGTCTTGCAGGAAACACTGGTGGTTTACAAAAGTATGGTTCCATGGCTGCTGACAGCCCATTTTTTCCTCAACTCTGGCCTGTAGTTCAGTGGTTGACCGTAAACTTTGCATGTAGAAGATCCCCCACTCCTTCCCCCTCTCTCCATTGCGAAGAATTTAAGATAGTGGATCTGAGGAAAGATGCCCTCTTAAAGGATATTGAGAAGCAGGTGATGTGTTGTGGCTCGGGCTATTTCTGCCCTACACTGTAATAGTGCTCTTATTCCACTTTCAACTCCCAGTGGAATCCTGGGGTTTGTAGTTTACTGATGCCAAATTGCTCTCTGGCTGAGCATTCTAAAGGCCCCTCCCTAAACTGCAAACCCCAGGATGTTGAAAGTGGAATACTAGCACTGTAACAGTGGAATGCAGAAATGGTCACAGTCTGAATAAACTTATATAACTCAACCAGTAGGGGGCACAGCTCTGCAAACCAATTTCACATGTGCTTTTCTTACTGGAATCAGCCCATGTTGATAAAGCACAAATTATTACTTAATATATCCAAGGAAAAATACTTCAAACAGGAATTACAATAACTTGCAGGATGCTATGACATCAAACACTCCATTCCAACTCAAAGTTGTACAAGAGATCCAGCAAAAGTTTGAGTTCTGCAGCCTGTCTTCATTATATGCTAATTGAGAGTGTGTCTGATATGAAAGCAGCTAGAAACCCTAGCTTTCATTGCATCATGAACATTAATGTCCAAATACATGTGTTTAGAACACCATCACTATTTACCCATATTATATAAAATATAAAATGTGAAAGTAGAATAATAGAACCATAAAGTTGGAAGAGACCACAGTGGCCATCCAGTCCAACCCCCTGCTATGCAGGAACACCCATCAAAGGATTCCCAACAGATGGCCATCCAGCCTCTGCTTAAAAACCTCCAAAGAAGGAGACTCTATCACACACCGAAGCAGCATATTCCACTGCCGGACAGCTCTGACCGTCCGGAATTTCTTCCTGAGGTTCAAGTGGAATCTCCTTTCTTGCAGCTTGAATCCATTGCTCCTTGTCCTAGTCTCTGGAGCAGCAGAGAACACCTCCTTAACATGACATCCCTCCAAATATTTAAACATGGCTATCATGGCCCGTCTTAACCTTCTTTTCTGGAGACTAAACATCCCCAGCTCCCTAACCTCATAGGTTATGGTTTCCAGACCCTTCATCATTTTGGTTGCCCTCCTCTGAACATGCTCCAGCTTGTCGATATCCTTCTTGAACTGAGGTGTCCAGAACTGGATACAGTATTCCAAATGAAGTCTAACCAATGCAGAATAGAGTGGAACCATTACCTCCCTCAGTCTAAACACCATACTCCTATTGATGCAACCAAGAATCACGTTAACTTTCTTGGCTGCTGCATCACACTGCTGACTCATGTTCAGCTTGTGATCTACCAAGACTCCTAGATCCCTTTCACATGTACTGCTATCCAGCCACACGTCCCCCATCCTATATTTGTGCATTCCATTTTGTCTGCCTAAGTGCAGGACCTTACATTTCTCTCTGTTGAAATTCATTTTGTTAGCTTTGGCCCAGCTCTCCAATCTGTCAAGGTCATTTTGAATTTTGATCCTATCCTTTGGTGTATTAGCAACACCGCCCAATTTGGTGTCAGCTGCAAGTAGTAATAGCCCATATTCAGTGTAAATGTAGGTTTACTGCTATGAAACATTCCTACACATAGAAGGAATTTGACCAACTTTGAGTGCAGTTCTCTTCTAAGTGAGGAGGAATCAAGAACAGTAGAGATACCTTCCACTGTTTTCTTACAAAAATCCACCTCTCCCTTTTACTTGTAAGAATCTGACCACCTGCTTGCAACAGAAACATAAATGTACCAGGGCAATGGGGAACAATGCTAAAGCTCCCCTCTAGGTTTTGAGATCATCCTTCCTGATGTCCTCCATTTCAGCTTCCATTCCAGCCAGCGGTTGCATTAGAACATTTTGCAGTTCCCTATAATAGATTTTTCTGCTAATGAGCAGCCTGGCCTTGGCCCCATTAATACCTATCTGGAGCTCATAGCACAAAGATTTTGAGTAGGAGAGAGCAGAAGCAAAGCAAGACGTAAACCAAGGCCAGTTAGCACAGGCAGCCATTTGACTCCATCAAGGGGGGCTGGAATGCAGGAGGTATTTTCACTAGTGGTCACTTAGACTCTGGGCAGTGAGGCATTTGGCTTAGGGCATGAATTTCTGCATGCATCCTCAAGCATACCTTCAGCTTCCTCCCACCCCTACCTCTGGCAAGCTAAAGAGGGTAGACTTGAAGGATGAGGCAGTGGCACAAATTGGATGAAGCATGGAATCAAATACTTGATATCTCTGATTTTTCTCAGTGCCTATGTTACAGCCTTTAAGGATGAGTACCTTTAATTTCTCAATTAAAAAGAAATCACACTGAGTGGGATAATAAGGGAATGACATGTTACTGCTGTGCCGAGATTACAGTTAGACTGAAAGGCTTTGGGGACTGAGACAGGAGCCATACCATCACAAGGGAAAAATAGGATACAGGGGGATAGGTAAGAATACGTATACTCATATGGGGTATTACATTGGGGAGTTGTGCTATTGAACCTTCTGCTCACCATCAGGGTTGAGAGTCACATATTCTCTATTCTTCCAGCTCTTCGAGTTATGCTTCAGAAGGGGACCTTTTCAATACCCAACTAGCCTAGCCTCCAAGCTTAGTGCAAAAATCCCTCCTTCCCCCACAGCCTAGCACAAGGCATGTGTTTCCCATTCAGCTGCCAATGGAAAAGTGGAACCAACCACAGGGGGATGGCAACCACTGATTTTAAATGTGTGCTGTAGGAGTTCATGTTTATATTTCTTGGTGTATGAGTGATTGTGTGTGGGTGCAATATATGTGAGCGTGAGGGAATTTGCATGCATGTATGGGAGGAGAAGGGGGCCTTAATGTGCAGTTGAGAAAGAAAGAGAAAGAGATTGAAAATATAGTATCTCTTTGGATCCTATAGTCACTGGAGCATTAAAGCCCTCAAATTAGCAGGCTGTAGCTTACTCCACCATGAAAGCAGAGCAGCCTTACGCTTGCAAATGCTTCCCTCCTGTATATAATTGTTACAAGACATCACTTAAGACAGGTGGATGAATTATCTGTTTTCAGAAATTGCTTTAAATCAGCTCTTTCTGAAACTGAACCCCATGTGACAGTTTGGTTTCTGGAGCTGCTAAAAAAACCCCTCCCAAAACATAACCATCTATCTTCATTCTACTCCAGATTCTGAGTGAGGTAGAAAGGAAGCAGGAGCGTTTTGAGAGAAATGCTGTGAGAATTCAGTTCCATAAATGGTGAGGGGCAGGCATAAAAACCCCCACTTTGCTCACTAACACAGTACCCACATTTTCCAGCTATGGTTCTCTGATTTTCAGTCGGTGTTGGGAGTGCTGGTGGTAAAGTAGCATTACAGGTCCATCTCTCAGCTATTTCTCACCCCTCCTTTAATTCATTTGTTCTGTAGTCCCCAGTTCATCATTTTGGATGTAGATGGTGTCTCCCTTTTCACTACCACTGAGGGACCTGAGTGATCTCCTTTCCTATCTATAGTATATAGACTTTGTTGTCCCTTATGCTTTATTTCTCAGACAAAAAAGCAGGCCAGAGGTGCATCAGTCTTTACATTATTATTATACACCAGCTCTATGCATCATTCATCAGGGTTGTGCGTGCACTCTTGATGTGCAGAGTTTGTGTGAGGAGGCTTAGATTCTTTCAGACCTCATTCTGAACCTCTAAACTGATCAGCACCATGGAGAGTGCCCATGAAGCTCAGCTGAGAACCCTTTAGGGAAGAGAAAAAAATTTCAACTTCCAGTGATCTAAGCCAACTTTTCAAGAAAGATCAAGGAAAGCTGCAGTAGTTGTCTTACTATCAGGGCTAGGAACCAGAGGGACTGAAGATTAACAGGACTGTCAGGCAGAAGACAGGTGAGCAGTCCACTCAATAGCCATTCAGGCAGGATCTTGGGCAACTTGGAGCTTCAGGAGGGTAGAGCTGAGTGTCAGCAAACCCCAGGGCAGCTTTTCACTAATGAATCATTCATTAGAGAAAGGACGCCTATATTAATGAAAACATTTGATCCATCTAGCTCAGTACTGCCTACGCTTAGTGGCAAAGACTTTCCAGGTCTTTAGGTAAGGGTTTTCCCCAGCTCTTCCCATGTATGCTTGAAAGTGAGTCTGGGACCTACTTAATATAAAGTGTGCACTCTTCCAAAGAGTTATTGCCCGTTTTCCTTCTGGTTTTATTGATCTGCTAATTTGACATTATTTCTACTATTCCGACTTTATAATATACTCATTTGGTATATTTGATTGTATTATAGAACTTGGAATTTCTGTTTAGTCATCTATTACATAGAGTAGTCTACATTGCTTTGCTTTGAATACTTGTGGTGGTGGTGGTGGTGGTGCTGTGCTTTCAAGTCATTTCTGACTTACGGTGACCCTAAGGTGATCCTATCATGGGATTTTCTTAGGCTGAGAGTGTCTGACATGCTGAAGGTCACTCAGTGGGTTTCCATGGCTGAGTGGGAGACCTCCCATACACGCAGGTCTCCAGGGACGTAGTCCAATGCTCAAACTACTACACCATGCTGGCTACCTGTGAACAGTTACAATGATGTAACTCGGTTTTATTCCCATTTTTCCCCAATGTGTGTGTGAATCTCATTTTCCCATACTCCCAACATATTCCCCATACTCTTTCTGTGTGTGATATCACTATGCACCAGCAACAAAGCTATAGCTATCCTATTTTCAGACCTCAGAGGATGGGCATGAAATGCACGTATGCACAACTTCATTTCTTTTCTCTAGTGGCAAGCAGGTATCTACAGTCCTCTGGTATGCCAAATCTGTCACTTTTTTCTGGAGTAACCAGTTATGTATATTTATAATCAATAGTGAAGCTACCAGATTTGCATGACATTACAAAATGGTATCGCTGTGTTATATTCCCCCTGTCTTTCTTTGGTTAGATTCAGCAAAACTGCTCCATGTTATTGATAGATGGGGAAAGAGAAATGCATAAAATTTTGATTTTATGTTACTAGGTGAGCCATCTTTTGTATCACAGGAGACAGTAGGAGTCATGGCAATTCAACATAGGCATGTCATTTTCATCAGCAGCCTCTGGCTACACATAATATATGTCACCAGAGACTTGAAGCCCATACAGGTAGAATCTATTAGAGTTTTCTCCCTTCCTACACAGAAGGAAGGACTCTTGTAGCAATGGAATATTTAGACTGGGACAGACCACACACAGTGTCTCAGGATGTGGGCCAATACAACTAGTGCTGTATAAATACACACTGTATTCCTGAAGAGCTATGCCCTTTAAAATCGCATGAATTCTGACAGATATTTGGGCAAGTCATGCAAATTAACTGATGAAATACTAATTTGCCCAAGGATTACTCATGTCAGTAAGGCTAGAGAAAATGGAAATGCTCTTCTTCCCAAAACATTGCCCTTGACTCTGAGGAGCATTATATTGACCTAAAGTCTGGGGCGGCATAAATCTAGAAAATATAAAGAAGATATTTTGAATAAGCCTGGGTGCAAAAACTAAATCTTCTTGAGCACTGAGGAAAGATCTCAGGAAATAAGATCTGAAAAACATTTATACTTAGTCCTACGAATCTAGTGATTCTCATCTGAAGCATCAAATGGGACACTTCTGCCATCCCGTGGGTCTCTTACCTTATGTAAAGATATTTGCCTTTTAAATCAAACCCTGAATGATTGGCTAATGTGTTGCAAGGATACACATTTGTTATTACCGTACCTTTCTTGCTTTGTAAGGCATGAGTTGTAGTGCAGCAGACACAAGCAACACAGCTGCCTTTGCTTTAGTAATCATTATTCTAGCCTAGCCTTGCAAAAATTATCATGAAGAAGCACTGGTGTAGGGAGCAAGCATATTATCTAGCTCTCCCTGGGAAAAGAGGGCTGCACTGAAGTTCCTGCATTCTGAGGATATCACTTAATCCTGGGTTTACAATGCAGCAGCTCAAAGGGCTACTACTGTTGCAGTATTTTTCAGTGTTTATTTTTTAAAAAAAACAGCCCCAGAAAAGTTGCACCTTTGACAGCACTGGGATCTATCGTTATGCCCATTTGGAAATACTTAATAAGTGCCCACAGTCAAGTAACCCAGTTGGAACGGCATAGCAGGATGGCATTGATAACCATTGCCACCAACTTCTTTCCATTGCCCTGAAGGGTCCAAACCATCTGGAAGCAGTTGGAGATGCTCTTCGACATATGGCTGAATCCACAGCTAATAACTAGAAAAATGTAGCTGGAGATCCTTGTGTACTTTATTTAAAATAAGTGTGGATGTGCATTTCATTACATAAACTTCTGTGCGTACACACACACATTTGAGAGAGAAAGAGAGATGGAGCGTGCTGGAGTCTTCAGATGATACTACTTTAGAATTGACCCCAAGTCTTTACTCTTCCAAGGCCATTTCCACACTAGATTTGCATACACATCTTCTGGCTCTCATATTTCAAGTTTTACAGAATTCGGAATATCTAGTATGGGCTGGTGTGAGAGTGAGCAAGGAAAGAGATGAAGCAAAGGCTTCAAGAGAGTAGAGAATGGATACCATTTATTTATTAAATGAGGTCACCTACTCAACAATATTCTGCACATAAATAGGCATTACTTCCCTCTTAAGTGCACTGTGCTTCAGTTCTGCTTTGACACAATGGTAATGATACCGTTGCACTGTAATAAGAACCTATTTGTAAATATTTATTAGGATAAGAAGTTGAAATAAAATGGCAAGCATTATGCCATTATATAAATTAACTGTAGAGCTTGCCGCATAGCCATGCTGTCTGAAGGATTCTGGGAGCTATAATCTCATGTATATATATGTGTGTGTGTGTGTGTGTGTGTATACAGGCATACATACATACACATATACACACACATACACACACGTATATATATATATATGTATGTATGTATGTATGTATGTATATGTATGTATAATATATGTATAATATATATATATTATATATATATACACACACATACATACATACACATATATATATTCAAAGTTCTGCATTACAGACACTCTTGTTGATGCCTTGGTCAATACACGTGCCTTCTTCTACTGAATAGAATGTGTTCAGCTCTCTGTTTGCTAGTTTGTAATAATTGAAACCATCTCACAAAAGATACAATAGAAGAATAGAAAGTACAGAAAGGAAGATTAACAGCTGTCAGTTCTTTCAAGTTTAGTCAAGGGAGGTTACTTCTGAGTAGATATGTATGGAATTCCAGTGTCAATGACTGAGAAATTGGTACACTCTCTTATGAAGTGGTAACTTTTTAGGCTGGGGAAAAATTATAAAGATTTATAAAACCAAGAATACTTTGGAGAATGGGGTTTTTTCAGTTCTGTTTTTTGTCTCTCCAAACACCAGCATCTGGAATGATCAAAAGAAATGGATCATTAGTGCTTGAGACAGGTTAAAAGGGGTATTTCTTCACGCAATGTATGGGAATTTATTCTCACGAGATGAGATCATGGCCACTAGCTTAGAACTGGTTAAACAAGTATCTACAAGTCTGGATAAATGCAGTATGGTAGATTAGTTTCAATTAATCATACTTAAAATGGGCACATTGAAGTCAATGGAACTTTAGTGATGACTAATATGTCCCATTGAGTTCAATAACTCCCTTTAAAAATGGTAAAATCTGAAACTACTCTAGTGTTTCTCACTTTAGTGGTTTAGAGAGTACTGTTGAATTCGTTACAACATTGTGTTTAATGTGAGCTGATTTGGAAGTGTTGTATATGGTACCTGATCAGAAATGAATCTTTCCACTATTGAAAGCATCACATGATATGACGCCATCAGAGAATGGTATGTCTTTATGAGCAAAGGTAAAGTCTTTACCAACATTTGGCTGTTTTACTCTAAGTTCCTATGCAACCTCCCCTTTCACTCAGGTTTACAGTCTTCCTAATTAAACTGGGAGTAGCCTTTGCTAGGAAAGGAGAATGTAAATATTCAAATGGAAAGTCTCTCTGGCTGATTGTCCATTTTATTTTATTTTGCTTCTGTTCTCTGAAAAAAAAAATGAAAATACAAATTTCTTTAGCACATGTTTTAAGAACAAAGCTGAAAACTATCTTAATAATTTCATCCTGCTTTGTTGTCCAGGCACATGGCCTTGAGCAGTGAATTGTACAGGGCAAGCATCACTTACAAGCAGCATAAATAAGCCCTCTTTTTTAAAAAAAATGCCACTTGGAAACCCAGTCAATTTCCCAGCTCACTTGAGGATAGATAACTGGGAGAAAAGAGCAGCTAGCAATTCCATGTGGTGAGGTCTAAATGCTGGAAAAACAAATCAACAGTGAGAATGAAAATCCCTTTTTAAAGTGCTTGAACCCACTTCATTGCTCAGCAGTCATGCCTGATCCCTGCTCTCCCCACAAGCTGTCTCCTTGCCCTGGTACAAGGACCCTTACAGCAGAGTCTCTGACCCTGTGCCCCAGCAATGACAACTCATAGCCTTGAGCTACAAGATCAGGAAGGAGTGCCTCTGCCAGAGGAAGTATAGTGGGTGGTGATGAATGAAAGGGAACTGCTATTTTGGTACTGGCAACCAACCGATTCAGCATCCTTCTTTGGAAGGGTCACCTGGTACCCATTTCAAGACCTTTCTGGTGCTGGACAAAGATTCTTCTCCATCCTACCTTTACATCTTGCTGTTGCTTTCACATCAGTTCTGTTCTGTTTCATTCTTTGCACTTTGTTTTGGATATCAAGTGGGAGTTTGATTTAATGCTGCATCACATTTTGCCAAATTGCTGTCCGTTGCTGTCATTTAACTTGCTTGTTCTTATTCTTCAAGACATCCTGAGAAGTTTTGTTATAGAGTAGCCTGTAGATATCAAAAATGCATCCAAGTTATAATCAGGTTGACCATGAATTTAGTACATTCCTTTCTCAGCTTCTGTTTTCATAGTTATGACTTTTCTGACTGGTATGTTGCAAGGATGAATGTATTTTAGGATTTTAGAAGTGTTATATAAATCTCAGTTGAAACTACTTACTCCCTGTTTGCTTCCCAGGTTCAGAAAAGCGGGGAGGGGGAAAAAGACTGCCAAGCAAGCCAACAAAAGCCAAGCCCAAGCTCAGAAACTATATATATAGAATTCTGGAATTATGGTGGTGTTATTGGGTCTTCACTGTGGCTTCTGGAGTTTAAAGGTAGTCCAGTCCCTTATTCTTCATTCGTTGAACCTTAATACCCCTATGTCTTTTTCTTTGCTATCTCGACAGATACAAAATCTTGTGGTTATAAACTATCAGCTCCGAATCAAAATCTTTCTCATTCAATCTCTCTGTGTCTCTGTCTCTGTCTCTCTCTCTCTTCAAAGCAAATTAACTACAACTTTCTATCTTTGTAGTATATGTGTGTACATATCTGTAGTGTATTTGTGTGTGTGTTCTAATATCACCTAGAATCATAGAATCATAGAATCATAGAAATTCAGAGTTGGAAGAGACCACACAGGCCATCCAGTCCAACCCCCTGCCATGCAGGAACACCCTCAAATCAATCCCGACAGATGGCCATCAAGCCTCTGCTTAAAAACCTCCAAGGAAGGAGACTCCACTACACTCCGAGGCAGCAGATTCCACTGCCGGACAGCCCTGACTGTCAGGAAGTTCTTCCTGAGGTTCAGGTGGAATCTCCTTTCCTGCAGCTTGAATCCATTGCTCCTTGTCCTGGTCTCTGGAGCAGCAGAAAACAAGTCCCCTCCTTCCTCTACGTGGCATCCCTTCAAATATTTAAACATTGCTATCATGTCCCCTCTTAACCTCCTCTTCTGCAGACTAAACATACCCAGCTCTCTAAGTCTATCCTCATAGGGCATGGCTTCCAGGCCTCTCACCATTTTGGTCGCCCTCCTCTGGACTTGCTCCAGCTTGTCAATATCCTTCTTGAATTGGGGTGCCCAGAACTGGACACAGTATTCAAGATGGGGTCTAACCAAAGCAGAGTAGAGTGGTACCAGTACCTCCCTCGATCTAGACACCATACTCCTATTGATGCAACTGAGAATTGCATTGGCTTTCTTGGCTGCCGCATCACACTGCTGACTCATGTTCAGCTTGTGGTCTATGAAGACTCCTAGATCCCTTTCACACGTACTGCTATCCAGCCACGTGTCCCCCATCCTATATTTGTGGATTCCATTATTTCTGCCTAAGTGTAGGACCTTACATTTCTCTCTGTTGAATTTCATTTTGTTCGCCCTGGCCCAGCTCTCCAATCTATCCAGGTCATTTTGAATTTTGATCCTGTCCTCTGGCGTATTAGCAACCCCTCCCAATTTGGTGTCATCTGCAAATTTGATCAGCATGCCCTCTATTCCTTCATCCAAGTCGTTGATAAAAATATTGAACAGCACTGGGCCTAGGACAGAACCCTATTGCACCCCGCTAGTCACTTCACTCCAGGACGAAAAGCAGCCATTCGTGATCACCCTTTGGGTTCGGTCGGTCAACCAATTACAAATCCAACTAACAGTAGCCCTGTCCAGCCCACATTTTACTAGCTTCGTTGCAAGAATGTCATGGGGAACTTTGTCAAAGGCCTTACTGAAATCGAGATATGCTACATCCACAGCACTCCCTTCATCTATCAAGCTAGTAACTCTATCATAAAAAGAGAATCTTTTCCTACTTGAATCTTTTCTTGTTTGTTTGAGTTTGAGAGCCATGGTGGTCTTGGACAGCTGAGGACCAAGAAAGATGAGATGGTCGTTTTCTAAAGAAGTGAGAGTGTGGTCCTTTCATTTATTAGAGGACTGTTTATGAACCCAGTGAAGTCTATTGCTAAGACATAGTCAGTGTTCCTTTATTTTGGTAAGTGTCTTACTCTCCAGGGTAGCTGATTATTCTATAAGTACTGTTTGCATAATTGGACTAACATTTAAATGACCCAGCCACATATGTGACACTGGTCTTTTCCAAGGAATTTGGACCTTTCTTGGTAATGGCTTCAAGGCTGTGACTGTCATGCTCTTGCCAAATGACTCCTTTAGTGACAAGTGAGGACTCCCTCCCCCATCTGCAGATAGTGAGGAAATGGATATCTTTGCAGAACCAGGGCCATCAGAGATACCAGAGACTGCACCCCTGGGCAGAGGCAGCATGACCCTAGAGTCAGGTGATGAGCCTGACTGCTTTCCCAGTCTGTGGGAGCAACTCTTTGTGAAGGCATGGGCTCAGTTCAAAACTTTCAAAAGGAGTCTTTCCAGAAGGAGTGCTTGGTGAGAGGTCTCATAAGGAATAGGATGCAGCTTGGGAGTAAGAGGACTCCCCATGTGTAGGGCCCTCTTCCCAGGAAGAGTGAATGTAGGTGTACCTGTTACCCTGTATGTTGGGGGTCCCGGGAGGAGCACCTAAATTGCCAAATAAAAACACAAGATGGGGGGAAATTAGACTCGAACATTCTCTCAAGCTAACGAGAGGCAGGGTAACTTTAGCTAGGATCTTTAACCCTATGTCTACGGCGTCAGGTCAGAAGAGTAGCCAGGCAAGTTTAAAAGTAACGAAGATAATAGTTTTATTAAAGGACAAACAACGAATAAGACAACACATGCACACAGCTAACTGAGAAATAGAAATGGAGAGTTTTCAGGGGAATGAGTAATATGACACCTGGTCTCGTAGTCCTGGAGGGAAGTGGAGGTTGCCAGGGAAGAAACTCAGCGCGGTTCGCTGAGGGGAGCTCACTGGACAAACCGACAGCAAGGCGGGATGGAAGTCCAAAGTAGTCCTGAGTGTTCCGAGGAAGGCTTGGATTTGGGGGGTCTTTATAGGGTGGATTTTACCTACAGGCCATGCCATACCCGGTGAGAACAAAGAGAATTTGTAGCTGGGCAAAGGCGTTGGAAAAGGTCAGATTTTACATGATGAGCTTAGCGCTTGATGACAATAGTGTGGCCAGTATGCAAATGGATCAACAGAAAGGACTGGCTTGGCCTCTGCTGGGCGTCTTTGTGTAAAGTCGTGCTGAGCAAGGCTGGTTTGCAAGAAGGTGTTCCCGGAAGCATCGGAGAGGCTTAAGTTGCCTGCCTAAATGAGGTTTGGAATGTACAACCATTAACGGCTGCGCCTAATACGTGCTTGTCCGGTGGACCTCTGCAAACATGTGGAGTAGGGTGGCAGAGAAGGGTCAAGTAAAGGCCAAATTATTTGATATCAAATGATATCTAGTGCTCTCGCCAGACATAGCATAACCGTGGTAACATACCTGCAGATGGGCTCTGTGTGAGCTTCATGTAGCCCAGCCATAAAAGCTTCAGAGGTGGCTCAGTCAAGTAGCTGACATCAAGAGCTTTGCCAGGTGTCTGACCCTGCTTGTTTGTTTATGGGCTTTATGGGCCTAGCTTTGGTAGATCTGGTGCCTGACTTTGAATTGTGTTTTGATTCAGTCTCCTGCAATATCCCTGCCTGCTTTCTGTGTTGGACAGGACAGGGTAGATCTTGGATTGTTGTTTGACTTGGGCTTTGGTCTTCTTCGTGTGGTTTATATGACTTTCTAGTAGGATTCTGTTCTGATCTTGGTCCTGCTCTTGGATTCTGCCTGTCGGCTATGCTGTCTGACGGCTATCGGTGGTTTACTGGTAATGACTCTGGACTCTTTGGGCCTTTCCGCACAACACTGCTATAGCGCTATTATTCCACTTTCAACATCCTGTGGAATCCTGGGTTTTGCAGTTTAGGGAAGGGCATTTAGAATTTTCAGCCAGAATGCTCTTTGGCCTCAGTAAACTACAAGCCTCAGAATTCCACAGGATGTTGAAAGTGGAATAATAGCACTATAACAGCGTAATGAGGAAAGCTCGTTAGACCTCTGGTATAGGCACGCATCGTCCTGCCTATAGAAAGGACAGTGATCAGTTTGGTTCTGAATGAATGTGTGTGGGGGGGATCACCTAGGCATTATTCCATCCATGTCAGGTCCAAGTCATTCATGTAAAAGTTGCTCCCCATGCGTAGGGGTATTTAAAGGGCTTGTAGTCCTAGTGGTTTGGAAGGCAAAGACGTTTGGCTTGTACTAGTCCTGGAACACATTGCTCTTAAGCAGGGATAATCCCTCATTTGAGGTTTGCTTTTGGCTACCTTTCTGCAGTCCATAGATCTTTCAAAGGCTCATTTCTTTCTCATACACATACATAGATATGCCAGCAGATACTTAAGAAATTGATTCTCACAAGTCAATTTCACCTTTATTTGTTAACTGGGATTTTCTCTCTCTTTCTCTTTTTAACTTTAACAGCTATTTGCTGACATAACACTTCTTTTTTTGAGCTTTTCCACTCTAGCAGCTGACAGTTTTCCAAAACTAATAGCTATATGAGATGACTTTCTCCCCAAGTTTCTCTTCAAGCTAGAGGAGATATCCACACCCTGTTACTAAAAATATAGAAGGAGAAAAAAGCCTTCCTGGCTACTTGATGTTTTGACATGAAAATGTTTTCAACAAAATGTGGTGTATATTCTCTTTATACAATAGCAAGGCACAAATAGCTTCCATGCATTAATAAAGCATTAGGAGAGATGTCCATTGCAAAAATAGCCATAGCCTTGGCATCATTTGAAGTCAATATTGTGAGTGTATCTGCGATCATTTTACTACAGGGTGAAATTGAAATTCCAGGGAGAACATTGGCAACACTGACATGTGTTGAGTCACAATGTATTGAGAAGAAATGGTCCTGTAGGAGATCTGGTCTGTGTCTTGTGCCAGTCAGGACTATGTGCCCATCAGTCATACCAAAGAATCAGTTGAAACTTCAAGCTACCATAGACAAGGTATAGATGAGGCACAAGTTAAGGGCCTATGGTGTAAATGGCTCCAGGTGACTTTTGCAAGGAGACATCAAAAGCAGTAAAAAGCAAACCAAACCAAAGCCAAACTCCAAGTCAGTCTTTATTTGTTGGGTGCTGTCATTTTCTTCTTTTTATTCTATCTATCTATCTATCTATCTCCCACCTTTCTCCCAGCATAGAATCTAAGGTGACATACAACTTTTTAAAAGCACAATACAAACAACTCTTAATACTAAATTTAAAACACAATTAAACTAAATTTCTATTTTTAAAAAAGTTTAAAATAGCATTTAAAACAGCATTAAAAGATGATTAAAACATAATAAAACAAACACACACCCCTATACTCCACCCATTAAAAGCCTTGTCTGTAACAACAAACTAAAACCCAAAAGCTTCCTTAATTAAAAAGGTCTTTATCTGACAGCAGAAAGACAGTGGAGGTGGCAGTGATACCTCAGGAGGAAGGGAATTCCATTACTTGGGAGCAGCCACTGAGCAGGCTGTCTCTCATATCCTCACCAGATGTGCCCAGGATGGTAGTGGAAGAGAGAGAAAGCTTTCCCCTGCAAATCTTAGAATACTGGCAGGCTTATATTGGTAGATACAGTTTTTCAAATAGTCTGGCCCCAAGCCATCTATGTCTTCAAAGGTCATAGCCAGGACTTTGAATTCTGCCTGGAAATAGATTGGCATTATGATCCCCATAACCTGCCTTA
This sequence comes from Ctenosaura bakeri, assembly GCA_948474755.1. Lineage (NCBI taxonomy): Eukaryota > Metazoa > Chordata > Lepidosauria > Squamata > Iguanidae > Ctenosaura > Ctenosaura bakeri. The sequence goes on along the minus strand of CAOLHI010002444.1, from coordinate 213,142 downwards.
GTCAACAACCTGGCTGCAGCATTTCAGACGCACTGGTTTCCAATTTCCAAAGGCAGCAGAATGTGTTACAGTAGTTCAAAGGGGATTTAATGGAAGCATGTGTTGCCGTAGCCAAATCTGATCTCTCAAGGAATAGGTGTAGCTGGTGCACCAGTTTAGCTATGCAGACACACTTACGGCCACTGATAAAACCTGGATATCTAGACTCAGATGTGAGTCCAGAAGCATGCCCAAGTTGCCAACCTTTGGTTTCAGGGGAAGTGTAACCCCATTCAGCACAGGCTGAGTCCTTATTCCCTGAATTGTCTTTCAATTGACTTTGTGTTGTCTGGATTAAGTTTCAGTTTGTGTGTCTTCTTCCAGTGCATTACCAACAGCAGACATTGGTTTATATAGAGACAGCTTCATTGGAATTGGATGGAAAGGAGAGATGGAGCTCGGCCATCAGTATACTGGAGCCACCCAACTCCGGATAACTTCTCCCCAAAGTTCATGTAGCACTGATGTTAAATAGCACTGGAGACAAAACTGAGCCCTGGGGGATCCCAAAGGCCAACAGGAATCGCTCAGCACCAACCTCTGAGTTTACCCCTCCAAAAATGACTGGAACCATTGCAGAACAGTGCCCCAAAATCCCATGCCAGAGAGGTGGCTCAAAAGTATGTGATGGCATATGGTTTCAAAAACCATTGAAAGGTCCAGCAGAACCAACAGGGACATACTCCCCAATATGGTTCCCTGATTAGGTCATCCATCAAGGTGACCAAATTTGTCTGTCCCATAGTCAGGTGTGAAGCCAGATTGAAATAGATCTAGATAATCCATTTCATCCAGAAACTTCTGGAGCTGGGAGCTAGAACTGTGACTAAAAAGTAAATATTGGGACTGGACAGTAACTATCCAGTCTAGTTGGGTTCAGGGAGAGTTGTGGGGGGCTTTGTTTTGTTTGTGTATTTTTTAAAAAGGGGCCTCACCACAGATTATTTTAAGCAGGACAGAACTCTGCTTTGCTGCAGCAAGGCATTCACTGCTCCCACTAGCTGCTCATCCAGTCTCCCTCTTGCTGTTTTTATAAGTCAAGAAGGACAAAGGTTCAGTGCACGTGTGGTGACTCTCACCTCTCATTGTTACTGCTTTTAATTGTGGTCTTAAGAGTGCTTATGCTTTAACAGTATTGGTTTTTGTTTGAATAGCATTATAGTTGCCAGGCTTGAATGCCATTTTTTCTATAAAAGTGGTATATAACTTTAATAAAATAAATAAAATTGACCCAGAAACATTTCTTCCCAACTCCAGGTATTGTAGGCAAGGTAGCAAGCAAAGTTCATCCACTGAGTTTTCCTGAGGAAAATACTTGCTGTGCCCCATGGTATCCAGTATCCGTCTCTAAGTCTATCAGTCAGAAAGCAAATTGGAAGGAGACTCTTATAAAGGGAAAAACTGTTTCTTCACCTGTTGGATCACAGATAATTGAATAGAAATCACAAAAATGATAACGCCAAGGAGCTATTATATATCTGAAGGTCTTCTCCCTCTATTTTGGGGGAAATATTATTCTGCTAGGAATTCAAAATTTGTTCTAAGAAAATATATCCAGTGCTCAATGGATGTAGCTGCTTTTCTTGCAGTAGTTTACAGTACAATGGCTCCTCCACATTTGTGAGGGCTCAGGACACAGAACCCTCACAAAAGTGGGAAAACTGTAAATAAATCCCCCCTCAATCCCCCCATTCCCCTCCAGAGCTTCCCCCATCCCATTCCATTTCCTCTGGCCCCAGTGTTCCCAGGAGGAATCAAAAAGAAAAGGCAAAAGGCTCACTTGTACTTTCCCTTCTGACAGAAAAGAGCAAAGTTCTGGGGCTCTAACTACTTCCAGTTGCCAGAGAGCACCTGGTTAATCGGCAGCCATTACACAGTGGCATGTTTAGCCACATGGCAGAGAGGATGTGCCTCCAGCAGTGGAGAGGGCTTTGCTCACTGAAAAGGGGAAAAAAAATCTGTTTTAAACACAAGCCTTGCAGGCCTGGGGTGAGGAATACAAGGAAATAGGAGGAGGGAAAAGGGCAGGGACAAGCATGTGCCTCACAAATAATCAAATTCAGTTATGTCAAACCAGTGAATATGAAAGGAAGGTTGTATATATTTTGTGTCCTGTTTTACAGACGCAGCTAAGGTTAACTACTAGTTTTTTCCTTCCCCCTTCGCTCATGTAAACTCTCTCTTCCTGAATCTTCCAGGAAGGGCAATTTACCTTTAAAATTAGTTGCAAGATCCCCATGCACAGTCTAACACTTTAAAAAAAACTTGTTTTTTTTTAAACCAAAAGTGATTTTCCAACTACTACTGGGATCTTTACGGCCTAAATACCTTAAAAGCACCAGAACCCAACTGGTTTTGGAAGCTAAGCAGGGTCAGTCCTAGTTAGTACTTACATGGAAGACTGCCAACAAATAGCAGCTGCTGTAGACCAGCGGTTTCCAGCCAGTGGTCCACAGACCACTGATGGTCCACAAGAAAATTTTGGTGGTCCGTGGAGAAATTTGGACATTACTTGATTTCCGACTTCTAGTCCAGATGTGAGAGTTGGAGACGTGGTCCCCGGTGTGCTCTGCTGAAGACTGCTGCTGCTGCAGGTTGCTGATACTGGGGAGACCCCCATACTGGCTTGCCAAGTACCCCTGAACAAAAGGGATCTTGCCAGAGGTGGGTTTGCGACCAGGAGCCAAGACAGGACCTGTATAGTGAACCAGGAGGAGGTATCCAAAGGGTCTCCCAAGAGGCTGTTGCCACCATTTTTTCATCTCACCTTTAGCAGTTTGGAAGAGACGGGAGGGATTAGCTCTCTCTCCATACACCCAGCTGCTGAATTTCTTCTGTCCAATTTTTTTTTATATATATACTATTGCTAATTTTTTTATTATGTGATAGAGCTGGAAGACCTGTGTTGGGGATAGGGCAGTAAGACCTTCTAGTTTAGACTTTGAACTAACTTTCTACAGAGGACCTCCAGGAGTCCAGGAGGATTTCCTCTCCTTCCCTCACACTTCTTTGGAATAGCAGCTTTGTTGCTCTATGAAGAAGAAGAAGAAGCCCAGCACAAGGTATTAAAAAACTATCATACAACAGATAAACTAAACTCAACCTTGCTGCTTTCCATGTCAGACTAAAGGTTTTTTTCCCCTGTGCCTAATTCCTGGCATTTCCCTCTTCGTTTGCTAAGACACAGCTGAAGACAATCCTTTGTTTCTTTATTTTTCCTTCTGCTCTAAACTCAAAATGAACTAACAGCCCAGAAGTACTTAGTTTAAATTTTCAGCGAGATCCATTTTGCAAAACTGATTTTTTTCCTTTTTTTTTAATCTTGGAGACCCCATATGTGTGACAATTGACAATGTGAAAGACTCCCTCAATCTATGTAGATTTGACTGCTTGGGAAGTTGTGTTTTGTTGATTTATCCTCCACTCCCTCACCCCCTTTCCAACTTGAGTGTGATTCTCCTGTCATCTTTGCCCAGGTTTGTTGGAGGGTATTGTGTATGAGCAAAGTGACTGCAACCGTTACCGCTCTAACTTAGATCCATACTGTTAGACATTTGACGGCTAAATCTGTTTACTCTCTAAAACCAAAACCAACTGCATGCAACACAAAGAGAAAAGAACAATTCAGTGAGAAGAAGCGAGAGGAACTGTGAGAAAGCGACAGTTTTCTTACAGCAGCACTCAAAATACTAAAGTTTGGTTTTAGCCAGCTGTTTCTTTGATATGTGAACTCTGTGGGGAATCTTACCTTTTCTAGAGCTGAAATACACTGCATATCTCAGGGAAAAAACCTGTGTTTGTTTTAACTATTAGCCTTGTGTCTACTTATATTAACACTGCCAGATCTGTTTGTTTAATTCAAGTTAGGTACATGCCTTGGGGTTTTTTTTTAAATAATGTATGACGTACAGTTTGATTGACATGGCTCACAGCTCTATTCTACTAGATATATCTTACTTAACTTTTTCATTTTTCTTTAAGCAGCTAGCACATTGTATCTTGCACCTTAATGTCCATAAACTCTTCTTCTTTCTACCACATCATAAGAGGGTTGGCTATGTAACTTCTGAAAGTCCTTAAAAACTTTGGGTTCTAGAAACAGAGTGAGTCATGTGTTGCAACTCAGGCTAAGCGTTTTCTTGGTTATTAATTTGTGTTCTTTGTTGTTTTCTTACTCTTGCTTTTGACTTTATTGACTATGTGGATTATATCATTCTTTTGGGGAAAAGACAAAGATAGTGTAATATATTGTTGTAAGACCCACATCAAGCTGTGGTCCCAGGGACTAAAGGAAATAGTACCAATATAATGGCAATTTTTCAACAGTAGATTAGATTTTGTGGAAGACATGGCTCACAGCAGGATTTGAGGAGATAGGGAGCTCCCCATAATTAGGTGTAATCTTAGGGAACTAAATTGCATAGGATGATGTTAAGCATTTCTTGTCATGTCATATGGTATGGCACTCTGTCCCCCCTCCCCAATGTCTTCTTAGAGTTAACAAGGATGGCAATGGAAAGAGAGTGGCACAAAATTTCTTGACAAACATACTTCTTGTTTCTGGCTCTGTGAGTTTGGGATTGTTCAGCACCCCTAAGCTCTCCCACCTTCCTTTTCCCTACCTTTGATCTTTTATATTAATACATTTTGGATGTAGGGACTAGAGCAATTGTGTGTATTGCTGTCCCTGATCTTGATCAGAGGTCCTATGTTACTGCTGAAGCATTATTACATAAGTAGTAATTTTCCTCTGTGTATCAATCTGCATTCATCACATGACCATGTAATGAAAGCTGCCTGCAAGGAAAGCAAGGAAGTTGCTGAGATCATCTCTTGAGGCAGATCAAAATCTAGGGGCCTGTTGGAAGGGACTGTGTCACAAAACCAGAGAAGACGGACTGAAGGTGCTCACCAGCCCTGTGCTTAGTGCTTGGCAAGTCAATTGTCAAGCCTATTAATTCGGCTTCTCGCTTCAGCTTGGTATTTTGGTCAGAAAGAATTGTCTCGTGCTGTCTGTTCAAGATGATGCTCAAGCTAATTCAGCACTGTGGACAGAGCTCAGCATTCTGCAGAGGTGGTTTAACTTTCAGTAGAGGTTGCTTAACTTCCACTGTCCTGCATTCTGCCACAGAAATCAGCACCAAGGACAGCACAAAAGGAGGGTGGCTGCTTGGGTCAGTTGAGGCTGCTTTTGTTTGCCAGTTCTTATTGGTTCTCCTGCACAGGCAAGCAGAGGTTTTAGTAAACCACCTTCTAGCAGCTTATTTTGTTTCAGGTTATAAATGTTTAAAATTAAGGGATGGTCCCAAATCCCTTCCAGGCAACAGTTGCTAAGAGTGTTTTACACAAAGCCTCATTATTACTGATTCGATGGTAGTGGTTTTCAGTATGTGTTTTCTTCTTTTTGTGGTGTTTTTTATTTATTTATTTATAAAGAAAGATAGATGGGAGAAACCTCTGTTTAGTGTTTCAGTCATCATCAGAACAGCCCAAGATACAATGATTACTGTAGGGTGTTTCATTATGCTCCTTTGACTGACAGTTATAGCCACTGTTGCTCTTGTTCTTAAACAAAGGTAAAACATCTTTTGAGACGTATCTTGCAGCCTGTCAACAATGACGCTGAGGCATTTGAGCACTTAGTAAGGCATTTGTCATTTTTCTGTCCTCTGCCTCATTATCCTTTCTGACAAATCATCTAACCCCCCTCCTGCCATGCCACTATTTCCGCCACCTCTGACACATGACACTGTGTTCTGATTTCTGTTTCTCTTATCATCCTCCAGACCCATGACAGTTTCTTATACATATGCATAAGAACAATATGGCTGATATGTATATATGCATTCTGCTCTCTTCTTACATTATCAGTTGCAGAATCACTGGAGTCAGTTTCCAATAGGTGCATGCCTGTCACTTGCAGGGTTTTTTCTACTGTTTTAACAAAGAAGACACCAGCCAGAGAAACAGGCCTTACTAAAAACTGTATGTGTGTGTATGTGTGTTTGGTGGCTCATTCCAGTTTGCAACTGCATCAGTGCTCTCCTTCAGAGATGAATCTTAACATTGCCTTTCTGTTAGTGATTACTCTTCCTTCTTCAGCAATCCCCTCCAGCACTGATGGAGCTGACAGATCCATTTATGGCCTCTATTTAGTGCCTTTAAAATACTTTTCTTTTTCAATTACATGCAGCATGTTTTTGCCTCTGATTTATGCTAGGTTCACAAAGGTGGTCATTTTCCTGTCCATTGAGAAGCCAGTGATGCAGAGATGAATTATGTGGCAGGGAGTGAGGGGGAATAAGCAGCCAAGAGTCAAGTGAAAGACAGCCGCGCAGATTAGATACTGATATATAAAGAAGTGCAACTAGAGGGAGGTGGGGAGGAAAGAAAGGGGGCATCATCAGTGCAGCTTAATGTAGTGTGTTGGACCTGCTAATTAAAAGAGGAACCATGGAAATTGAACCCTTGGAATATGAATGCACTAGAGGAGATGAGAAGACTGATAATGAAAGAAATGTACCCTATGGCTTGTGACTCACAAAACCCAAGCTACAAGCACAAAATCCCTTTACTCTGGGACTGCTGAAATAAGTGCCTCTTTTTTGGTACACCAAGTCCCCTCCCTACTCTGTTAATAATAAGGCTGGTGCTTTTCCTGACAATACAGAGCTTAGTTTTAACCAAGGTTAAACCCTGGATTATGCTTTCTGTCCTAGGAGTAAGTCTTGAGTTTTGCTGATAAAAAAATTAAAACTGAGTGAAGAAGGTTTGTTTATATGCAGTACCCTGTCTAATGGAATAACTGCAACCTGTGCATACTCATTTCAGGTATAGGTTAGAGTATGTAGATTTCAGACTGGCTAGAGCCCCAGACTTTTTCTTTGAAGAAATAAAACACTGCTGCTAAGACATTGCAAATGCAATGATTGCATCCTTATTCTCTTTGTATATAAATCATGGCAGCTGGAGCAAAATCTATAAAAAGAATAATAGATCATAAGGATGTGGATAACTCCAGCAAGGGCTAAAGGGAGTGTCATGAAGCAGGGCTGGATGTCAACCTCTTCTGTGAGTTCTGACACTTTGTGCAGGCCTCCCTATGAAAAATACAAGAGAATGCCAAGCTGAAAGGAAGAAAAGCTAGTTTTCCTTTTGGCTTTGGGGAAATTTCATGGAAATCCAAGAATGAATTGATAGAACCATTTCCAAATTGTGTGGGTGGGAGATTAGTAACTTGGATAACTGTAGTCATGCCTCATTGTCGAGTGACTTTTTGACACATTATTTAACATCTTGTACAGAACTGGATAAACCTTAGTTTTTCTTTTTCTTTTGAGTAGGTCTTTCCCTTTCATGAATTAGCAGTTAAACCAGAAACATTTTACAATTTCTGGTTAAAACTGTGACTGCTCTACCCTTTTGACAGTTCTGAAAAGGAACAGATCCTATCTGCAATTTTTCAGTGATTTTTTTTTTAAGTGTTGACATGCTAAAAAGCATGCGATGCTCTATTTGGGGGTATGTGTGAGCAAACTGGGATTTATCTCAGTTTAAAAGAAACCAGGATAGAACTTATTGTTTTGAGAGACAAATAAATAAGAATTTCCTTCACTCTGACTTGACTTTGTCCTCATGGGCATCATGTACCTACATCTGGCTAGAGGACATCATGACCTCACATATCATTTACTGTGTTTTCCTGACTGACCAGGATTCCCAGGGAGACTAATTCAAGAAAAATAATCAATTAAAAGGGAAAAAAAGTGTCAGAGGAAGAACAGATAGAGTATTTTTTGCATCCTAAATACACAAGGCAGTGAGGATATACAGGAAACATACAGGGCCAAGAACATCAGTGACCTTTAAATTTAACTGAGAACATTGAAGGAATGGGGTTTTTGATTTTTTTTTTTAATTTATGTGATTTTTACTGAAATCTGCAGGTAAGAATTTTGCCAGGTCCAAGAATTTTTCTTTTTGACATTTTTTCTTTTGCCATTCCATATCTAGAAAGTCATGCATTCTAAATGTTACAGAATTTGGAGCCATTGCCATGTGGTTTAGTGCTGAGGTTACATTCAGAAAAAGAGCTGGATAAATCCAGCAGTGTGTATATTCTTATGAGCATTGCCTGGTCCTTTATGGTCTGAAAACAGTCAGAAATGCCATAACTATTAATTGTACACTGTTGTAAAAATCCCTATCAGACTGCACCAAAACCAGGAGGATAGATTCTGCCTGAAACTTCAATTCTAAGGCTCATTCCTAGTCTACTCTACTGTAAGACATGTAGCTTTGAAAGCATTTTCTTCCTCACCTGTGAAATCTGAGTGGCAATATCCACCATGTTGTGAAAATTTGAAGACGGATATAATCATTAAGCTCCTGAAACATGTGGCTTTACCCTCAGGTTATCGCCTTCTAATATCAAGCATAATTACAAAGGCAGGCAAGGCAGGATTCCCTTAGAACTGTTCTTCTTAGCTCCTCCTTGATGATTCCTTTCTGTTCTTCCATCGTTGAATTACCTGTTGTGCCACCAACATTATGTTCCTTCACACTAAAAACTAATGTAATTAACTAGATAAGACACTGTTTCTACTTTGAAACTGAAAAAAAGCGCAAAATCAAACCCAGGTCTGTTTGTTCTTCTCATCCCCACTCTACTTTCTCTCTCTCAGATTGTTAGCAAGGTGCTTGTGCTAAAGCTACAGAGTGAGGCTTTTGTGCAGCTGGCACTGGGGCTGAGCCAGTGGCATCAGCAGAACAGACAGGAGGCATTCTCTCCATTTGGCTTCCATAATTCGAGATGTATGTCAAAATGAGAAAGATGGGTTTGCTTCCTTGTCCTTCCTTTTCTTGTCCTCTTTTCTCCTTCCCCTTACAGATCCATACAAAGACATCTTAAAAATCTACTTGGGAACATTTTGTCTTTGGTGAACAACACTCTCCTCATACGTGCACACATGCAAGTGTGCACATGCATGCGCGCACACAAGCTGCCCAAAACTGCTCCAGGCAGAGCACATTGCAACTGACTCTTTCTGCCATTGTTCACTCCACTGCTTGCCGTATGGAACAAGAGCAAGAGCAGGCTGTGACATCTGTCACCCAGACTGATGCTTCCATTTCCAAAACTACCAAGCCATTACGTTCAGTAATAGCAGCCAAGCATGCGGGTGGAAAATGCTGTTCCATGCCTGAGCACCCATGATGAAATGGCAGAGTAGGCTAGAGCAGCACTCTCAAAATGGTGATCTATGGATTAGTGCTGGTCCATGAGTCATCAGCTGCTAGTCCACCATCAGTTTCCAGGATAGAAAGAAAGAATTGTAACCAATGGGTACAAACATGGTACCACTCCTGGGCACTAAGGGGAAAAAAATCTTCCTTGTCTATCACATCGGATAGCATAAGAAGCACCAGCCTGGAGGAAATCTAATGCTAGTAAAAGACTCTGGAAGCTCAACTAGATATGTGGAGAGGAAGCAGCACTGGCGATTCTGAGTGACATAACTTTGGGAAAGGTGTCATTGCCCCTGAAGGAGCACTTGAAATGCTTTCTATGAGATTGGATGAATGAGTCCTCACAGAGAATTTCCAGAGGAAACAACTGTGTTAATCTTTTGCAACACGAACAGTCCAGAGACTTGAGGCATCCTAAAAACTAGTAAGCTTTATTGTGGCATGAGCATTCATAGACTATAGCCCACTTCTTCAAATGCACATGTGTGGTATATAGATACACACCTGAAATTTTGGGTAACACTCCATTCTTCAGGTGAAGCAGGCAGCTATGGATGAAAGCTCATGCTAGAATAAATATGTTAGTCTTTAAGATGCTATAGGACTATTGGTTACTTTTTTTCAATCTCTCAAAGTGATTATATTTTGGAATTGAAATTGTCACTCTAAAAGTAACCAAGGACATTTTCTTATTTACTGATGTGAGTGTGGGTGTATGCAGGCAGGACATAGTCACAAAATTATGCCATTTCATTTGGGATAATTTAATCCACCAGAAATAATGTACCCCAACAAAGTTGTATGTGTTGATTGCAGAATCACTGTTCCATGTGCTTTGAAATACACTGTCAAGGTCATTTAGACTGTGTTGGATAATGTCTCAGAAACTTAGATGCAATGTGGTAGTTTGCTTGCTCCTCTTCCACCTGGCTTTCATTATCTCTGGTCAGCCACATCAAGCAGCACCTGGGGGAGAGGGGCTGTAAGTGTAGTATAAATCTAGCTAATCTCCTGGGTGCCACACTGTAGAATTTAGACACACTCATATTGCAGGTGGAGGGTTTGTTTTTTTGTTTTATGATATACAGTTGCTACTTTTGTCCCTGTACCTTGTCTGAAGTTTTAATATGTTTGCTTTATTGGACTATTGGGTTGGATAGTTTTGTGGAAGGTTTTTAAATTTCAGTCTGCTCCTTCACATGCCCTAGACAAGCAGAGACAATCTCCTCACATGGGCCCCCCACATTATTAGCTCTTCCCCCAGAACCCCCTAGGGAGACCGCACTGATGATGACTTTTCTATTATCACCACCACTGCATTTCAGCTGAAATTCAGCTCCAACTGTAGTGTCTGTTTTGTAGTGCACAGGGAAGAGGTCCCAAAACAACCTTCTGCAACATATAGATCTTCCAGTCTTCAGGGAAAGACATCTATTTCTGGAAAGGTGAAGAAAATACTGATTTGTGTAGTAATGGTGATTTGTTGTCCTTTTAGCAGTCATGAACAAGGGGCAAAGGTGACTGCAGCAGATGGCTGGGTGGTTTACCTCTGGCCTAGACTATTCATGATTACCTACTGAGTGAGTCATGCAAGGAGGAGAAGAAAAATGGGCTCAGTACTGGCTAAGGGAGACTGGCCACTCAGTCAGTTTTCTCCTTGTACTTACATAGTACACTCTGACAGCCAGGATAAACCTGCCTGCTTCGTGACTGAGGAGTAGTTAGGAGCAGCTAGTTGTGGTAAAAAGAGAGCAGAGACAGGTGGTGAACGCCCAGATTTCTAGTCAGGAAGGTTGGCTTAGACACTGCAATCGTGACGGCCTGTTTCATATCCACATCTTCATAAGCAGTCGTATTGCCTTAAAATAATAATAATACTAATGCAATGCAAGGTTATCCACTCCCCCACAATAATGACCTGCCATTTTCAGAAACATTTACTTACTTTTCAAAACAGAAATCATTTTTCCATTAAACAGCATGAGCTCTCTTTCTCTCTCTTTCCAAAACACCAAATAACTTTTTTTTCTTTCCTCCACCTCACTTTAAACTTGAAAGTTTCTCTTATGACTAAATGAGAAATTACTTGGGGAATGGACTAGGAAATTTCACCAGTCTGTTGACTCATGCGATATTTGGGGTAAATGACTTCAAGTAGGAGTAAAACGGAGCAAGCACTGTCCTTCATACTGTGCACTCTACAGCTTCCCCTACCACATTATATGTGTTATAGTTACTGAGTTGGGATACCTATCAACTTGTGGCAACCCCACGGATTTTGAAAGGCTTTCTTAGGGAAGGAATACTCAGAGGTGGCTTTACCAGTTCTTTCCTCTGAAATATAGTCTACAGCACATGGTACTTGTTGGTGGTCTCCCACTGAAGTACTGACTAGGGCTGACCCTGCTTAGCTTCCAATATCAGATAGGATCTGTTGCTTTTAGGATATTTAGGCTGCATAGGAGTGATAGTGCTATGTAGCTTAACTTTTCAATGACACAGTCAGGGGGACAAGAATGACAAAGTGTTGGCTGTTGGCCCTGCGTTTCAAATGCCAGTTTACTGATATAAACACATTCCTGTGTTAATCTTGGAGGACTAAAAATTTTAGAACCTGAACTCTTCTCACAGTATAATAGATGCAGGTTAGGGATCTACCTATTTTCTAAACACTGCTTAGGAGAGATTATTTTCATGCAATACAACAATAATAAAACCAAAGTATCAACATGCCATCTGCCCCCCAATCCCCAGTTGATCTGTAAGCTACTCCAGTGGTCTTTCCAGATGAAAAGTAGAACAAAAATGTTTCAAAGTGGGAGTAGGCAAAAGTTTGCCCCCATGAGCTACATGTGGTAATAGGCAATAAGCTAGGGGGATTTATACATACCTGAACACATGTGCACATGCAGATTCTCTCACACATACCCACACCTTCTGTTATTTAAACTTTAAACAACATACTTCCTTTGGAAGTTATTGGTTTGGTTTGGTTATTTATTTATTTATCTATGTATGTATGTATGTATGTATGTATGTATGTTGATACTACTGTTTATTGCAGGGATGGGCAACTGTACAAGGGATAGGAGCCATTTTACCTCCCAGTATTGACCTAGCGGACCGCACCTGAAGTGATGTGATATCACTTCTAGCTGTCTTTTTGGCTGATTTTTAGCAGATTTTTTTCTTCTTTCTTTGGTGTTTTAGGGGACTTTGCAGGGTTGGAAGAGAAAATGCTGCTTTTTGAGGTGGTTTGGCCCATTTGGGGACAAAAAACGTTAGTCCCCAATTTTATTGTTTTTTTGACAAAAAAAATTATGGAGCTGGGGGATGCATGCAGCCTACAGGCCACACTTTGTCCTGCTCTGCCCTGATTTCAAGTTCTGTTCCATACTTCCAGTCTTTCCATCAGACTGGAATATCCTTGGAAGAAGCTGCTATCTCAAATCCTTTTTAAGGGAGAAAGGGTGGGAGTGAGTGTGATAGGAAAAGGATTCCTGCAGAGACTCTGTCCAGAATCACTTCTACCATATTACCTTCCTACCAAAGGCCTGCCTGCTTTTCATTCAGTTCCTCGGCTCTTAATAAAACTTCTGTGGATTTAAGGTGAGCCGATGGAAAAGTTGAGGGGTCCTATTCTTCTAAATCAGGGCTGGGTATATGGCACCTTCCAAATACTGTTGGACCACAACTCCCATCAGCCCTTGCCAGGTGAGAGTTGTAGTCCAACAACATTGGGAGAGCAGCATGATTAAGAAATGCTTTGGGGGCTATAAGCAAAAATAAAGTGAACTGAGACTTCCTAAAACTTGTGTCACTGGAAACAATTGAAACACAAGAACATTGCTGCAATCCTGTAGCTATTTCGTCTTATTTTGGTTTCACTGAAACTCATGAATAAATTCTGGAAGACTGTAACGCTTTAGCAAACTATGTAAGCTCAACAGTAAAGTATGTTACAGATAACAAATTAATATGTTTTCAGCAGTCCTGTTGATGTTTGTTCTGCTAAATCATTTATATCCCACATTTCTTTTACATCACTGAATTCCCAAGGTGCCTCAGAGTCTAAATATACTGATGCAGTTTGCATTCAGAAGGTCATGTGTCCTGGGGTTACAGATTAAGTACCACGATCAATTCAGAATCACAACTTGAGAGAAAACCATGCCAAAGTTGTGGGGAAGTCATTTACCCCAACCCTTTTGCTTGAGAATGCAGAAAGATATTTAGCATGCATTACTGGCTCTTACTGAAATGACCTCTTAACACCTTCCTCTGATGTGATGGAATGAGCCCTGAAAAAGAGTGTAGCAGGGACTGAGCTGATAGTGCCAAGAGAAGATAGTGGCTTCATGGCTATCAGTAGGGGCCACTCTTCTTCTGGGTTCCAAGACAGAGCTTTTGGTCCCTGATATTTTATCAGCAAGCAGTTCAATATCTGTGATTGAAGCACTTTCTTCTAGGGGAGGTGCAGGCCACAGTTTCATGAGCACGTAGTGTTATTTCAGCTGGCTCCCTCTTTCTTGTTCTCATGAGTCTTATGTATGCTTCTCCTCCTCCTCCTCCTCCTCTTCCCATGTGCTCAATGCAGACTGCAGAGGTGAGGCTACATCTTGCTTTTGTGGCCTTGTCAGTAGATGGCTTGGTGAATGTGTTGCATGCCCTCTTGGTGTTTGTTTTGTGAGGAGGAATAATTAATACCATTCTTAGCTGGTATTAATGTACTCAAGCAGGTGGAGGATGGGAAATCAGGTTCCATTGGGATCTCTCAGTAGAGGAGGATTAAAGCAGGCACTGGTCACATAAACTGGGTGGCAGATGAATATCAGCAAGCCCAGATTCTGGGATGTTGTGAGACTTTGAATGGGAAAAGCTCAAAATGTAACGCTATGCTTCTCAAAAAGTTTGGCTCCAATTTCATGTCAGGTCCAGGCTTCTTCAAGGCTTCATTTACAATTTAGTTAGCTGCCCTGATAGCTATATTGCAAGATCTTTCCTAGGCAGTACTGAGACCTGCTTCCATATTCTCTATTTTTTAAAAATATTTTGCTTGAGGAAAATGTGAGTGGAAATGTTCAGAGAAGGGGGCTCTGCTTCACTCATTTTGGCTTATCAAATATTCACAGTGCATAGGTTATAGTGGTGGAGGTAGCTAATATAACAGTCCAGAGTCATTCAAATATCAGTGGTCCATATTCACACTTTGTGTGTACTGGAGTCCCCACTGATATGCACTGAGTGTGTTGGGAGGGTGAGTGCGCACACATGTGTGTGTGTGTGTGTGTAAGAGAGAGAGAGACAGAGAGAGACAGAGCGAGATTGAGAATGACAGACATAGAGATTCTCTAGAACTGGATGCTTATGGAATGACTAATCCATGTTAAGCAATGAAGACAATGTCTTGCATTTATATTGTATATTCAGTATGAATTTATAAATTTGATGGGAGTTATCTCAAATACTTATGACATCTCTGCAAGGCAAGGACTGAAGCAACAGTGGTTCACCTAAGACATGGGTAGTTGTAGGGTGAGCTGTAGCTCTAAGGCCATATGTAGTCCTTGGCCCAATTTGAAAAGTTCCCAGAAACTTATCAGTTTTAACTTCTGCAAGAAGGATTTGTTTCTTCTCCAGCAGTCTGCTAAGTAAGGAGAGGGGGAAGGAGGGAGGGAGGGAGGGAGGGCTGTAGAAGCAGCTTTGCTTGGAAGGCACTGGCTGTATTCCTTCCACACATTTGGTCCTTGCAGTGGAAACATGTAGTGTGCTTCTTCCCACAGTAAGACCTCACCTGTTTACATGGGCTGTCAGTTTGTGTGTCAACTTTCCTTGCTATAGGCAAATGCATTACCATCCTCTTCTTTAGCACATGTGCCAGATTTCAAGTTGCTCAGCATGAAGGAAACAGCTGTCTGACCATGTACCTGCTTTCTTTCCTTGGTTCTTTCAATGCTACTTTTAGCACAAACAGATTTTGAAAGATATCCTGAGACTTCAGTCTCTCATAGGTTCCCCATATGGTTGGCTCTAATTACCTAGCTCAGCTCACTCATTGATAAAGGAAGTGTCAAACATATAAAGAAGCAACATGCTAGAAGGACAAGGAACCAAGAAACAGAACAAGACTGTTGAGCTTTTCTTCAACCCATGGAAGTTCACTGGAGATATTTTCCTGTTCCTCTTTGTATGTACCATCTTTAAGCAATGCCTGAAAAGGACCTAGAGCTCTGCATGACAAGAGAAAGAATTTGGCCAAGAGATTAGATCTATAGGGGAGTAGTATTTACACCAGGCTCAGGTAGAATGTCTGTTTAGTTACAGACATATCCATTTAGGCAAGGAGGAGGGTTATCAGTCTCTCCCTTGCTCCCACCCTGTGCTGTCCACTGAATGCCCATGTCTTTGACCAGTGCACTGGAGCTGTTCAAAGCATGCATGTATGTTACATCCTCACCAGCAGGAATGCAAGTGTATATGCATATGTGCAAACATTTCTGAATTTTGAAATTCCACTGATGGTTTGTGAAATCCTGGAGAGCTGACTGAGTGTTGCCCACAGAGAGCAATCACTTGCTCTTGCAAAGCAAGGCTGCCCGCATTTTGCTGTTTTCAGCCTTCGTAGGTGCCGTTCATTTATTTAAATGATGTACTGTTCGTCAAAATCTACATTAAAGATTCAAGTTGCCTGTATGACAGAATGAAATAGCTGCTCTTGCTGCTCCCTTCTCCCTGCCACCATCCACCTGGGCAGCCGAAAAGCCATCTGCTCCTTTTCTGCAACAGCCGTTGAAAACCATGCCTGCCTATCAGAATGGAGCAAGGCATCCCTTATTCCCAAAGAGTGCCACCATGTTCCCGCACCCCCTTCAGAATATGCAAACCCATATGCCTCAACTGTACTAGTTTTCCCAACAATCTGTCTAGCCCTATAGATAGCAACCAGACTGCCCACCTAAGTCCTGAGCAGCTTTTCCAGTCTGATTCAGCTCACGGTGCTAGTAGACTGCCTTTTCCATGCATATCTCGACTTCATGCACTTGGCTTCTTCTAAACTTAACTCTGAACCAAGCCATTTCCCTTCACAGGAAATGGCATGGTCCAAATTTAGCCTCAAAATTGATTTCATGTATGTCCTTCTCACTTCCATCTGTCAAATTGATCATGAGTGCTAGTCATAAAAATCTAAATTCAGTTTAATTGGGGATACATCAGCACATTCTCTCTATGATAGATAAACCCAGGTGACCACTTTCATATCATAAATTCTCTTGTGGGATCACTGTGTTTAAAATAAGTTGAGACTAGGAGACCCTGGTAAAGTTATATGATTCCCAGAATCCTCCACAATTGTGGCCACTTTTCTAAGCTCTGTAGAAACATAGTAGTGATAATACCCACCTAAACTTCCCAGTGTCATTTTGAGAGGAGTCACTGTGGCTATGCTCAGTGCAAACAATTGAATAGGAAGTCTAGCAGAGTGTTACTCTATGCACTTGTGAAAAAAAAGTGACATCACATCTACCAGTATTATCATAAATGACAAGCAAGGCTAAATGAAGCAAGCTGGAAGTCTGGACAGCAGATCTGGTTCTCATATAAACCATTTTCTCTTGACATCCTTAGGATGTTTCTAAGTTGAAGCACTGTCAAATTGGTATGAGGATCATTTAGTGTTGGGTCCTTCTCCACTACTCATGGAACCACTTGAATCAATATAATCATGAAGTAATTATAATTTTCAAACCACCACACCATCACAGGCACCCTGAAACAGCACTGAACCTACGGTTCCTTCTTACAATTTTTCCCTAAGATTTCCCACCTCTCAGTTCAGGTTTCCATAGAAGAACATGGTAGAGCATCCAGAAAAGATAGAAAAGCTCCATAGCACAGTGAAAGTTCCATTTATGGCCTAGGAAGAGCTTTTCTCCATTTTAGGGACATGGTTCCAAGTGTCATTAGTGTAATACAGAATAGCCTTGGGAGGTCTGATCCCTCAGGACAATGGCTGTGATGCATTGACACATCATTTAATGTTGAAGATGAATAGACTCTACAAAAAGCTCTACAGAGGAGGCGGAGGGCCATGGGCAGCACTCTGTGTGTCATGGCCAATCAGCTCTCATGTCCTGAGTATCCCTGGAGGGTTTGGGTATGAGATAATGTTCAGAAGGTGACATTCCACCCTCAGCAGGAAAATGTTTACAAGGCAAACCATGACAGCTTTCAGGATGGAAGGGTGCCCTGGATACTTTTGTGGAGAGCTTCTCAATTCCTTCTCAGTCATGCCTTACCAGTGACAAGTCCAAAACACTCTGCAATTTAACAGTTATCTGGGAAACATGATACAACTGTCCGTGAGTCCAGAGATCATAGCATATTAGAGTCTTTTACACTTTTTTTTCTGTAATGAAATGGAAAGTATAGGCAAAATTTGTCTTATCTAAGAGCACAGTCCTGTGCATCACTGCTCAAGTCAGTGGGGTTTCCTTCTAAGTAAGCACATATGGGATTGCAATCTAAGTCATAAATTAACATCTGCTGATAGATCTATATGTAGTTTGCGAAAGATTGGTAAGAGTGTCTCACTCTCGAGTGTTAACAATGATATATTAACGATGAGACTGTTTCCACTCCACCCATTTTCTAAATGAGGGCTGCTGATATTAGGGAAATTAATACTAGGTGCTGTAGGATATATTTTAGAGGAAGGAACTGGCAAAGCCACCTCTGAGTATTCCTTACCTAAGAAAATCCTGTGAAATTAGTGGAGTCATCATAAGTTGACAAGCAGCTGGAAGGCACATATACACATGTAATCTTCTGACCTACACAGACACATTCAGGCATGTATTTTGAAAATGTAAATGTGATTCTTGAGATAGTGTTGACCTAATGAGGTTGAGTTTTGCTTTTTTCTTTAAAGCAGGGATGGACAAAAATCATTCTGTAGTGCATGCAATTGTTGAAGAGATTCTAACAAGGCTAGATTGACATAAACTAAAAAGATGGTTCTGATATTCTGAACCAAAATCCATAGTCATCATTATCTAACACAGAGGTGTAATGTCTCTGAAGAGTTATGAGCATGAATTCTTGTAAATTTAAAATTCATTGGAGGATCAGGGAGACAGAAGAGGAGGAGGAGAATCATTCAAACCAATGCATATTTCAAAATTCAAAAGACACTCTGGCATTATTATCAGTTAACAGATTATCTTAAAATAGATATGAGCTGCTCCACATATTACAAAGTCAATGGGTTTATACCTACATAGCACAGATAGCTGGAACTGTACCTGTATGTATGTATGTGTGTGTGTATGTCTATCTATCTGTCTGTATTTATTTAGAGCTTGTATGCATGGTATGGTGAGAAACAACTAGCTTTGAGCCCAAAGGCTACATCAAGGTGTTTTTGTTCAAGTAATTTCCAACTTGTGGCAACCCTAAGACAAACTGCTCATGGGATTTTCTTGGCAAGATTTGTTCAGAGGGGGTTTGCCTTTTCCTTCCTCTGAGGCTAAGAGAGTGATTTGCCTAAGGTCACCCAGTGGGTTTCCATGGCTGAGTGGGGTTTTGAACCTTGGTTTCCAGAGTCATAATCTGACACTTAAACTACTATACCATGCTGGGTACACCATACCTTCCTTTAAAAGAAAGCAAGTTAATTTCAAGCTTGAATAATACTTGAGCAAAAATCAGCATGTTTGTTGACATCAAGTGCTAAAGATTTTCAGGGTTTTGTGACTAAGAATGGCACGGGAATAGGTTGCCTTTGGCTCACCATTTGTTGACAATGAATGTTATGCATATGGAGCTAACTGTACATGTAGATAATTATATAGGGCCAACACTAAGATTCCCAACCAGTTCTAATATGAGCCATGTGCCAAACCAGTGGCTGATAGGATTCTGTTTCCTTGCTAGAATCCTATTCTTTGTCTTCTTACTGGAACCAAAACTGTCAGCGCTGCGGCCAGTATACACCCATTAATCCCATGCATTGTTCAACTCTCATGCACAAAGGATATTTGGAAGATGAAAAGTGGGAAGAGCAAGTACCATAGAACATTCATTAGGTAGAAAGTTTTATATGATCTGTGGAAACACTTCTCCAATAGAACAGATGGCAATCATGGCAGGTACAGGAGCAAGATAATTTGTTTCCTTCAGGCAAAGTTTTACTGGAACCTACCAAGTTAATTGAGGTTTTCCACCTACCAAGTGATTACCATTAATTGGAAAGCTGTCTGGAACACCACCCCCATGACATTGTGTTACATTTTCCAAGCTTCATGGCATACTGGTGGCATAACAAGGAACAGAGTTCAAGTGGTACAAGTAGATCTCAATACCCTGTCATTGCATTGCTCATTGAAGGTGAGAATTCTTCAGCTCATTATTATTTCTCTTTTGGAAGAGCATTAGCCAAGCTCAGAGTGGCCTGTTTAATGCCAGCCTTACTATGGATGACTCTGATCTTATTCCCTGCCTTCCAGGGCATTGTGTTGGGCTTGGTCTTTTAAAGAGAACCCAGGATGCATCCATGCTGGGAATGTTCGCTCTGGAAAGACAGCCAGAAGCAATTTTGCTTTCTCTCTCTCTTTCTTCCATTCACGTCTTTGCCATTGATGTTCCTGGTGTTTTAGGGGAGAGGTTGAGTATAAGAACTCAGCCTGTGGCACTTTCTGTTGTCTGAGACTCCAAAATCATCAATGGCTAGAGATTAACATGTGTAGATTGTTGTGGGTTTTCGGGGTTTTGGGGACGTGTTCTATTAATAGAATGTAGCCTCAAAACCCGGAAAACCTGTAACAACCTATGGATTCCAACTGTGAAAGTCTTTGACTTTACATCGAATAACATACAGCTTGGGTCCAGACTGTAATGAAGGAACTTACCTCCCTATATGAGGCTGTTTGAGCTCTAAAATCTATGAGAGAAGCCCCTCTCTCTGTCCCACTACCTTTATTACCTGTTTGGCAGGAACAAGAGAGAGGACTCTTTTAGAAGTTGTTCCCAGACTTTTGAATTCCATCCCGAGGGAGGCTAAGATGGCTCCTTCCTGCTTCCCCTTCCACCAGCAAGTGAAAAATTCCTTGTTCCATCAGGCTTTTAGAAATTTGTTATGAGAAGCCTTTAACTGTATACTGTTTTGTTGATTTTTTAAAAAATATTCTGTCTTTTAATGAATGTTAAATAGTTTAAACTCCAGAGATTAATTTTTAAAATAATTTTCATATAAATGTTTATTGGTGCTCCTATATATTTTTAATATGATCAGTTTTAAGAATTTGTAAGCTGCTTTGAGTCACAATACGATCGTAAAGCAGGATATAAATTAACATAAAGCCTCCCCCCTCCTCTTCTGTTACTAAGGTATTGATCCAGGTACAATCATCTGTGTGTGTGTGTGTGTGTGTGTAGAGAGAGAGAGAGAGAGAGAGAGAGAGAGAGAGAGATCCTTATCTGGTTTCAAAATCTTGTAGAAGGGATTCATAACATTTTCTGCAGTAACCAGAATTTTTTTTTGCCATTTTGATAATGGGGAGGACAGCCTGTTTACTAGTTAGTTACAGAATGAAAGATTTTGAGGTAGGAACCTTAGGCCATTTCCGCACTACAGTTATAGTGCTGTTATTCCACTTTTAACATCCTATGGAATCCTCGAGTATGCATTTTAGGGACGTGCATTTAGAATTCTCAAGTAAACTACAAACCCCAGAATTCCACAGATATTCAAAAGTGGAATGATTGCACTATAATAGTGTATTATGGAAATTATGGAAATTGCCACAGACTATTAGACATTTTAAAATGAGAGTAATATGTATGTTGATTTTCACCCGGGAATAAGATCTATAAGATGAAATGAAAATCGTCCATACATTTCAGAGGCTTACAACCATCATTTACATCCTAAAACAGGTGAGGTACAAAACCGTTCTGAAAATACATGCTGTTCATAGTTTCATCACCACTGGATATGCAAGGTTCAGCTGTTTGTAGTTTTCCCCCAAATAATGTGTGTGTGTGTGTGTGTGTGTCTGCCCCACTTAGTTCTTCGAGGAGGAAAGTGCAATGATCTTTATCACACGTTGATTGCCCATACACTGCGTTACATTTAGGGGAAAATTTCTAGGCTTTAACTAATAATTTTTATTCAGAGGTAGCAGCTGTCATTGCTAATGCTGTGCAGAGTCACAGAAATGTTTGAACCCATTGTGAATTTCATCAAACTGTTTTGTCTCCCTAAGAAGGCCTACAAGTGAATTAAATATTAACTCTCATTATTTAATATTTATATTGCATTAGTGCTTGGGGGCTGCAATTGACACTAGGGAGCGTGGCCATGCAGGGTGACTTGCTAGATTCTCAGCAAAGCCAACCAATGATGAGCTTTAGCAAAGCTGATTGGAATGGGAGACAGTGCAACAGAATCAAGGAGCTTTAGCATTCAGGAGCTCGCTCAGGTTGGCTTTAGACCTGAGAAGCCTTGCAGGCCTAATTCATCCCAAGGAAGTTTTTGTTCTTTCCTGCTTCCTCTGCCTGGCTAATGGAGAGAGGGAAAATACCAGTATTTCTAACCAGAGACTGGAGATAATAAGAGGGAGGGATTCCCACTACCCCGCCCCTATGTTTCACAGATGAAAACAGAGACTTGTGTAGCTGTAGAGCAGAGCTTTCCAAACTTTTCATGTTGGTGACACACTTTTTTGACATGCATCATTTTGTGACACAGTAATTCAGCTTTAGTAGCAAACCAGAGGTACTCAGAGGCATATCTAGGGTGGGGAAAGACAGTGCTCCCTCAATCCTGGCCCGCTGCTGTCACCCTCGCCAGAAAAGGCCCCAGTGAGAGTGAAGGTAGGGAGACAGACCCCTCCCACCCAGTCCTTGCCTGCTGCCATTGGTTCTTGCTGGGGAAAGGCCCAGAGAGAGTGATGGCAGTGGGCCAGGTGGGGAGGGTCTTTCTTGGCTGGAGAGGTGACACACTAACACACTACGGGCAACACACTAATGTGTTGCAACACACCATTTGGAAAGCCCTGCTGTAGAGGATGATGAAAGGGGCATGGCCAGGCAGCAAGGGGGCAAAAGTTGTTAACAGGGAGGAACATGCAAAGCTACTGTTTTAAGCAGAGAAATACTGGAGTTTATGTACTGGGGTTAAAGAAACCTGAAAAAAAGGAAAGTCCAAATGAGCCTACAGGGAAGGGCAAAACCCTCCCCTCCCCTTTTCCTCCTGTTGGGTTAATCAAGTGCAAACTACTTTTATACTTTCAACTCAGTTTGCAGAAACTGAAGTAAACTGAGGGCAAAAGAGGAAAGTGGGAGGAGAAGAGAGAAACTGGGATATTTTAAAAGCTGCTGAGAAAGTGGGACAGCAGAGGATTTATGGGACATATCCCTGCTAGTTGGTGTATGGATTCCCTAGCAGTGGGGGATTCCAGATTGGGTCTCCACTGGTTCCTGGATATGGATGCTGATCATACTTTACTCTCCCTCTTCCTCCCCTCCCCCTGCCACTTCAACATGTTGGGAAGAGACAAGAGTTGCCTCTGCCTCTCCCTGGATCAAAGAGCACTTTGGAAATAATGCTGGGAACTGATCTAAAAATTCTAGTTTCATGGAACATCCACTCAGATCTAAGGAAAGGTTGTTTTTTTTTTTAGTTTGCAACTCCCAAAATCCTCCATGGCCATTGTAGGTCCCAAAAGTAACTTTTTCAGGCTGTGCACCCACCACTCACTCTACTGTGTCTTATATATGAAACAGGGTCAGCACGATGTCAGATTGCATTGGAATTTCAAATTGGAAGTGTTTACAGAAAAAAACTCATTTTTTTTTTTAAAATATAGTATCATGTCAGGTTGAGCAGAGTGATTTCACAGAATCATAGAATCTTAGAGTTAGAAGGGATTGCACGAGCCATCTGGTCCAACCCTCTGCCATGCAAGGAATATGCCACTAAAGTACTCCTGAAAGATGTCCATCCAATCTCTGTTTAAAGATCTCCAAAGAAGGAGACTCCACCCTCCTCTGAGGCAGGCTAATCCACTATTGAATGGCTCTTACAGAAAAATGTTCTTCCTAATAGTTAAGTGGAATATCTTTTCTTATAATTTGAATCCATTGGTTTGGGTTCTAATCCCTGGGGCAGCAAGAAACAAACTTGCTCCATCTTCTACCTGACATCCCTTCGGATAGTTAAAAATAGCTATCGTGTCACCTCTCTGTCTCATTTTCTCCAAGCTAAACTTAGCTCCCTAAGTCATTCTTCATAAGACTTGGTTTCCAGATCTTTGATCATCTTGGTTGCCCTTTTCTGAACATGGTCCATCTTATCAATATACTTTTTGAACTGGACATAGTATTTCAAGTGAGGTCTGACCAAAGCAGAGTAGGACGGCATGACTTCTTCCCTTGATCTGGATACTGTGTTCCTGTTGATGTCATTTGATGTAGACAAGACAAGGCCAAAAGCTCTGCCGGGAAGGGAGTACGATAGCAGCACTCCCCTCCACACAGGACTAGCTCCCTGCAGAAGGGGTGCAATGGACATGCTGCTTCCTTCCACAGTGCAGCTGGGTAGACTGCTCTGGGGCAGGAAGTGCCGCCATCACACTTCTTGCCCTTCCACAGGACAGGTAAGTGCAAGATGGTGGTGTAATTGTGTCTCACTGATGGGAAAAACCCATCAATGATCTAACCTGCAATCACACCACATGGGGATAAGAAGGATGGGACTGCAATGCCATCATGCAGAAGCATCATCATGGTCCCATCCTTCTCCCGTCCCCCTGAGGGATGGGAGGGTGCTGCGGAAAGGGTTGTCTTGTGGGTGTTGTTTTTTTCCAGCAATCTACCAGGAGCTGTGAGGGAAGTGGGCAAAGAAGGTGGTTGTTCTTTGTGGGTGGGTGCAGGACATAAGTGATCCCTAAATTAATTCAGAATTCTTTTCCTTGCCTTTTGTGTGGTGTGAAGTATTAGGAGCCACAACCTGTACTTGGATCTTCCTCAGTACAGATCCCTTTTACTTCTTTGTAAGCATACAGCAGGGAGAATTTTTTCTGGCCTAAGATCGATCACAGACCATACAGACAGTACTAGTTTCTGTTTCTAGTGGCAGAGAAAGACATAATGAACTTCCCTGTTACATTAATTATAGTTTATGCCATGTATTTAATATATGTCACCCAGTCTGCATTTTTATAGGCGTGATACTCTGCACATCCTCTTCAATTAATAATAATTTTTCAATAATAATGATCATTTATATATAGCATCTTTACCACCACCACTGGAGCATTGAGTGCATTTACATGATACAATAAATCACTTTCAGATACCAATTATCCCAGGTTTTAAAAGGGGGAGGGGAAGAGAGAAAGATGCAGGCATACAGGCAGTGGAGAATAAAACAGCCTCCGCTTTTAACAAGGAGAGAAAAAGATTAATATCTCAAAACTGACTGAATACTGTTTCACAAGTGATCCCCAGCCATTTTGGACCCACCCAAATGGGAAATGTTAAAAATGTGTTACGGACAGAACTGCAAAATGATTGCTGGAGGAGGGGATCTAGTTGTAAAATGGCTGCCATGGGAGTATGGCCGCTCACAAAATATGATTGGCCACAAAACACTCCTCTCTGTGTTTGTTCTTTGAATGTTCTCCTCCCCCTCCACCAACGGTTCTCTCTTTCTCTTGTATACACACAGGCACACTACTCTCTCAAGAAAGACATAGAAACTAGTAAGAAAAAGAAAAACCTGGGAGAGAAAAAAGTTGCAAGAGTGGGCACTCTCAAAGAGAAAATAGGAAGAAAATACTGGGAGAGAGAGAGAATGCACAAATATACAAGTGAGCAAGCATTTTCCTTCACTGCTGCTCAGTTCTTAGTCATCTTTTAGGAGGAATGCTGTACTACTGAATTATGACTGAGTCAGGGAATCTCACTGCCCCTGCCAACTGGGGAGCTTCCCCCATGCCCAGGCACCAATACAACTGAACAAAGCCATTGTTGAATTCACTTGCTAGAGCACGGGGATGAAGGTGAGAGGTAGTGAGAGCCTCACAGGCACCTCATCCACTGTCCTGATTTGGCAGGGACAGTCCCAATTACTCTACAGTTGTCTCACTTTTTCAGCTGCTTTTAAAATGTCCCAGTTTTTGTCTCCTCCATTTTCTCCCTTTGTCCTCAACTTACTTCAGTTCCTGCAAACTGAATTCAAAGTGCAAAAGTAGTTCACAGTTAGTCAACTCAGCAAGGGAAAGAGGACAGGAGAGGGTCTTAGCTTTCCCAGTAGGCTCAGGCAAAAGCAAAGTGCTGCAGCCTCTCCTAGCTTGTTCATTTGTTCTCATCAATAACCTTTTTTTTTTCATCTTGACACTGCTCTGGTGTTGCTAAGCCTTCTGTGTGACACCTTGGCCTGGTGTCACAGTCATAGTGACTAGGGTTGCTACCAATCAGGGCACCACCTGATGTCTCAGAGAATTGCTGTGCTTCTTTAGATCTCCAGCTCTGGATCTCCACCTTCTGCAAGTAGAGACTAGCGGCAGGAAAAGAAGAAAATGTCTGATTTTACTGTGTGTGGTTGTTTCAAAGCCTGGGTGGTCTCCTCCTCTTATTAACATAAATGTAAATACACAATATCACTTAAACTGGGACAATTTTACAAATTGTGCTTAACTATTTCAAGGTGACAATGTCTAGTGCAAGGTGACAATGACTGTGCACATGATGCCTGGTCCTTTAGAAATATTAAAATTAATATGAATGTATGTACGCACTGATTGATATTAAGAGCATTAGTCTATGTAGGACCATTGGCAGCTGCTGGCTCTGGTATAAGTAGGACAATAAACCTGTTCTTGATTTTAGTCAGAACTTTACAGGAGCTATCCAAGGTACCAAATCTGTTTTGAGACTGAATGTTAGTAACTTGGCTGCCTCCTTTACCATTTGGACTAAACCATGGAGCAAATTCACAACCCCACTGCCGTTGGATCTACCAGCTGCTACATTGTAGCACTGCGCTTTCTGGATTCCTATGTGTTGCCTCTAAAACATGTTCTCTGTGTGGAAATCAACATTATCCATCTCCCACCCCACATGTGCATGCACACAGATAC
Source organism: Ctenosaura bakeri (assembly GCA_948474755.1). Classification (NCBI taxonomy): domain Eukaryota; kingdom Metazoa; phylum Chordata; class Lepidosauria; order Squamata; family Iguanidae; genus Ctenosaura; species Ctenosaura bakeri. The sequence continues at coordinate 186,710 of CAOLHI010002444.1, read as the reverse complement.
AAATACATATGAGTTTGTAATAGTTACACTGGGGCTTCTCGCTTGGTGACTTTACAATGGCCCACCCTTTGGTTTCAATTTTGGCTTGGAACTCTGAGGGAATGGGAAGCGGCAGCCTTGGCAATGCAAACTGTGATAGCCACAGATGACAAGTTGGAGACACGATGGCAGGATTACAAAAGAATAAAGGCAGAGAGGGCAGACAGCCAGGAGGCTGAGTTTTCAAGAACAGGTTCCAAATATAGCCAGGAAGACTGAAAACCAAAGGTGGGGACTTTAAAACACAGCCATTACAATGGAAACTGCTAACCTTAAAAACTACAGAGTTGGCATAATATACTCTCTCACACCCTTCCTCCATGCAGACATACTGGCCTTTGCATTTTAAACTCAGTTCTCCCCTGATATTGTTTGGTTTCGATGCCTTCCCCATCCCTCTCTGCTTTTTTGCATTTTTAGCACTCTGACATGATGTCGGCCAAAAGGCAGAGTACAAACTGAAATAAATACAATAATTTGTTTGTTTGTTTGTTTGGAGTATTTAGTATCCTACTCCTCAGTCCTTAAGAGAGTCCCAGAGCAATTTACAAAAGAGTTTTTTAAACACTGTAAACAATCAAACAGTAAAATTATGTGCTCAGCTTTTCTGAGGACACATTCCCACTCTGCCTTCATCCTGAGTCTTTCAGGGCCCTGTTAAGTATGCCATTGCTCTTCTTTGGTCTTCTCTTCTTTTAAATCACAGATCTAGATGAGTCAAGAGCATGAAGACAAAAAGTATTTTCCAGCACCAGGAATGGACCAGCAGTGTTTTATAACTGCTCTCCAATATTTTTATTTTCACCACTTGTGCTGTAGACCCATGTCAGTCCTGTGCCTGACATGTTGTTATTTGCTCTCTTTCCACTGTCTGCTTGGTGCATGAAGCAGGAATCCTTGGCTGTTCTCTGTTACTCCCAGGTCTGTTTCTTGGGAAAGTTGTCATTAATTCTGAAAACCTATCAAGCATGTGAAAATTTTAGAGTTGTACATAGCCCTGTATATTTCTGTGTTTTTCACTGCCTGAGTTGTCACTTGCTGTTGCCTTATCCAATTTATGTTCTCTTCTTGTTCAGTTCTGTCCTTCCACAGTTCTTTTTCTTGCCTCTGCCAAGCTAAATCACTGGGTCAGCGGCAGCATTTGCCACCTCGCTGCTCACACCTCTCCCAGACTATTAATAAATATCCTTGACATTGTTTCCCAACTTGTGCAATGCATGCATACATGCATACCCACATTCACATTTTATTAGCTGCTGCTGATAGTACAGCCAAGACCCCCTTTTCTGCATTCTGTGTTGTATCTGTTATAAATTACAGTTACTTATACTGACAGGGATGGGTACGGTATCTGCCATAAGCATCTATTAAAAGAGCTAGTGCCTTTTTTTTTTGCCGTTCTTTCATCAGATAAAATTGAGTTTGCTCCAGGGTAGTGGTCTCCACTGTTTCTCCTTCCAAGGAACACTTTCATCTTTAACTTATGCTGGGGAATAGGTACAAACCTGCCACACAGAGGCCCAGTACACTCCTAAGGATTCTTATACACGTCTTGGTGGCACCTGCCTCACTGTCAAGTTCTTAAGTGAACTCAAGCATTGTTCTGCTTGGGACAGTCTGTACCAATGAAACAGGCTTTGTTCCAAAAACTGTATGACTTCAACAAAAGCAACAGAGGGAGGAGCATGAATTTTGTTGCTGGCGGGACACCCAGAGGCCCACTTTTGGCGGGGACTGTGCTAAATTTATATCCTTCAGGTGGGTTCTACATTGCTCTACATTCTCCCCTTTGTACTTTCTCTGTATAGTTTCAGTTTGTCCCTTAATTGCTGCACCCCCAATAAAACAAAGAGTAGAAACTCAAACTCCATTTTGTTATTCTATTTTGTTTGCTGCTGGAATTCATGATATCATGCAGTTTTGAATCTCTTTTAGGGCTTTTGTTGCCTACAGGCCACTTGAGAATTCAGTGTTCTTGAGAAATCCTGAATCATAAGAGCCATGGTGGCGCAGTGGTTAAATGCCAGTACTGCAAGCCACAAGGTTGTGAGTTCGATCCTGCCGGGCTCCAAGGTTGACTCAGCCTTCCATCCTTTTGCAGGTCGGTAAAATGAGTACCCAGCTTGTTGGGGGCATGTATAGAAATGTTTCGAAATACATGCTATTTGTAAGTTGTTCGCCGCCTCGATCCATATGGAGAGGCGGGATACAAATAAGTAAATAAAAAAATAAAAAAAACATGCTCTTGATTTGTTAAGTCATTTATTAACACAAATGTTTCAGTTGTACCATCAAACTGTCCTGATTTGGCAGGGAATGTCCAGATTAATCCTCTGTTGTCCTACAACAGGGTTGAGAGGAGAGGAATGTGTGAAATTTGCCTGTCCCTCTGGACTCAGGCAAAAGCAAACCACTGCAGCCTCATCTAGTTTGTGTGTTCTCCCTCATTAATGGCTTTTGCCTCTGATGTTGGTTGGCCACATATGTCCTGGTTTTCATCTGAAGTGTTGGATAGAATGGTTTTCAAAAGCTTTAGGGAAAGCATCATTTGCACCTTTCTTGGAAGAGATAGCGAACAATCCAGTTTCTAATCTTAAAGGCCAAGCAAAACTAAGTTTGTGCAAGGTAGCGGAAATCCTAGAAATCAGTTCATCTAAACTAAGCCAAGGGTGACACAGGCCATTTGCTCCCATTTTTATTTTCATCATTGATTCCAAGTTATCGCCTTATACTGTAGGGGAGGCAGAACAGAAGGGCGTCATCACCAGAGGGCATCACCACCAGAGGAGACTGTTTATCCTGTATCCACTCAACTCAAAACTTAGCTTGTTGTGTTGTGTTGTGTTCTGCATACATGAATAAATCAAATCCCAAGCTTTCTTATGTGGATGAAACTATGGTTGTTTTTATGCAATTTTAGTTTTACTTGTTTATTTGCATTTTGCAACATTTTGTGGAAATTTCACCAATGATTGTGTGGAAATCTTTTTGCGAAGAAATATTGTGTATGGCTTTTTCACAAGAGTCCTTGGGCCTTTTTGCAACTCACCTTTTTGCAGAGCTGGGGTGCAGGGATCGCACGAGTAGCAAATGCCATGCAAAAAGGGCCCTTGTGAAATTTTGACAAGCAGGTTCCAACCGGAAAAAAAAAAGGATGATAATCCCCTCCTCACTCCCATGAAGTGTCTCAATATGTTAAACTACATAAACCACATAAAATTTAACAGCATCCATATAGCAACTTCATCAAGCAGAGAGAAGCAACTTTCTCATGCAGCAGATGCTGGGTGGGACAGCAAAATAGTGACTTCCTATCAAAGTTTTTGAGAGGGGGACCAGAGGAAAACAGAGGTATTTGGGCTGGCTATGGGAGATTATGTTCCATGGTGGGGTCTAGCAGGAGGAATTAGGCCCTGGCTCCCACGCAGCTGCCCATCCCACCATTAAGTACAAAGTATAGTTTTGAATCCAAGGTACAAATGCACGTTAGGAAAGACCTGAGGGAGACCTGAGATTATGAGACAATGCGGAGTGCTGCATAGGTCAGTAGACTAGGCTCCTATATTTATCCCAAGTCAAGATACCCTTCCCCAAAAACCAATGAGATCAGTATGCACGCACGTGCACGCACACACATGCACACAGAGTGTGTGTATTGGTCAGAAGATCCGATTGTAGCATCCCACTAGGACTTAGTGCGCTTCCACTCTTTCCTCTCTCTCCCTCCCCAGTCAAACACCCTGGGTGCCAACTGCTAGCAACAATACCAGCAGCACAGTCAAAGCCTTCAAAGCACAGCATCCAAGGGGGAGCAAATCCTGAAATGAAAAGATTGTTAGCCGTCTACCCACCTACCCAAGCAGGGCTGTTGTACATTGAGCAGCCATTCTATAGAAAGCAGGACAGCTGGTGTAGTTTGTGCCTAGGAACACATCTCTTCCATCAGTGAGAAGGAGGCCATTCTCTTGGGGGGCAGAGAAGGGGGATTATGAGGAGCAGGAGAGACATACCATGTCTACCACAGTCTTCTTGGCCTTGTCATCCCTGCTCTCACAGAGCAGGGAATGGAGCATCCAGCTAGTCAGTCAAACTACTGCTCTGCTGCAGCCAGAGCTGGCTGTGTTTATGGACTGGCTGGCTGGCTGGCTGGACCAGCTGCAGGACAGTCAGATGACTGGTTTGGGAGGAGGGTGACTGAAGGAGAGGGCACTTCTGCACACAAGCAGACAGCAAGCACCAAAGGGATGAAGCATGTTGTAATGTAGTCCTTTATAATGAGTTCTGGGGTGGGTTATTCATTCAGTTTCCAAGCCCTGAAGACTTTCTGCCTTTTGGATCAGCACATCAATAGATATCAACACAAATTCTGTTTATCGTCTCAGTGGAGGAGAAAACACATTTAGCACCATAACTTAAAAGACTGAATCAGAGCCACTCCAAATTCCACCCAGCGTGACCAAACCAATTTTTGAGGTTGCAGAGATTCAGAGAGGCCACCATCATGTTCTACTATAATCCTCTTAGGAGCCTGCACCTGTTGTTACACCTCTAGGTTATTGCCATCCCTTGGGGTCTCACTTTATTCAATCACTCCCTCATACACTAATCAATGGTATGAGCAGCACATTACAGGGTTTCAAGATGAAACTTCCACTCACAGAATATAATGGGGAGCCTGGCTGATGAAGTCTCCCATATGCAAAGTGGCCCATATTTACCCACTGCTTCTTCCATCTTTTTTCCCCTTACCTCAGAAAATCTATCAAGGAGGGAAAGACAGAATAGCTGCCCAATCTGTTGGAATTGATGGGACTAGGAGCTGTCCCTCTGGAAGCACCCAATGTCCATGCCTCCTTTCCATCATCTGCCCTCCTCCATCTGTACAGCTAGTTGCTTCCTCTCTGAAAATATTCACAGAGACAGGGTGTTTTTATGCATCCAAGAGTTCTTGAAAAAACTCTGTAGCTTTGCAGACAAGTGGGTGGCAGCAAACACATGAAGGTTGAGAGGGGGGATGGACACTTCCGAGCAAGCAAACAACAAAACACTTAACTATGCTGAGAAAGTGTGAACAAAGAAAAGAGAAGTAGGGAAGGGAACCTGTAATTCAGCCATATTTATTGCAGTGTTGCAAGAGGACAAACAAGGCAACTTGCATCCCAAGTTCTCATCTGCCGTGCTGAGTAGAGGAGCGTTTGTTTTTTCACATAGAACTCTGGAGAGTTCAGAGGCAGTGTACCCGTAGACATTCTAGACAGAGAAGTGTAAACAATGTGCTCAAGTGTTTGAGGCCAGGTTGTTTTGTGCAGAGTGCTTCATTTTTGTGCAAAGTGACCTTTCTTCCAAGTTTCCTGTAACCAAAATCTGCTTTGTGAGCTCTGCAGAGAAGCCACAGCAGTCCTTAGACCAGACATGGCATGAGGCCAGAGAGAGATCACCTCATCCATATTCCCCACTTGAGAAATATAATTTTGTATGAGCTTTTATATGGTGGTGGTGGTGATCAGGATGATAATGCTATGCATGAGTAAATATCTATTACTTTTTTGTCGTAATGTAGGTAAGCAGCAGAAGAGAGATTTCTTACAGTGGATATGGGGTTGATATAAAGTTGTGCAGGTTGTAAGGGTTTGAAGACATATAGGATGTGGCATTAAGTATGCCCCTCAGCTGTGCTCTCCATGTTCTCTCCATGTTCTCTCTCTAACTTCATTTTAGTCATTCTACCAGTGTTTTTGTCATGGCAACAGGAAATCCTGTATCCCACCAGGGCAGTGGTCTTCCTTTGAAACCTATGCTTCCTCAGCCCCTAGGGTTTAAGGACAGCACTATATGCTAAAGTAATATTTTGTTTTTCATTTTTTAAGAAGATATCCTTATTAATAATTTCCAAGAACACTAATAAACTCTACAAAGAAAGACAACTATTTTGTAACCTAATTTCAGCCAAAACTATTTCATTTTGAATTTAACTTGCTTCTTTTCTTGTAACCATCCTGTCCATGGACTTCCCTCTCCTGAACTCCTCAGATTCCCATCCTTGCCCTTTTCTACTATTTTGAGTTCCTTCCCAGTTGGTCTTTTAAAATAATTGTCCTGAAGCAACACCCTTTTTTTATCATCTTTCTCTCACCCTTTTAGTCATACAGGCTAAATCAATTTGGTTTTGTTCAACCATCAAAGTAATTTGATTACAAATCAGTTTTAGATTAGTCTCCCCCTTCTCCCCACACTTGGGATATATTCCTCTTTTCACAAACCAAAGCTTCTTGGTTATATATCTCCTCCAACTCATTAGCATCTTCCATTGGCTTAACTAGAATTTGTCTCTCCGTATGATTTTCATCCTCCTTTACTTCCATATTGCAAACTTCTGTGACTCTCTCTTGTCTTACATCTCCCCACAGCTCCTTGATCTCACTTATCTCATTCCTCAGGGCCTCTGTCATTTTCCTCTTCAAGTTTAGGAGTTCCACATGTAGTTCCTCTATCATCCATTGTAAAAAGTCCAGGGAGTATTCCTGAGAAAGCTCCATCTCTCATTCAATAATACAGCAGTTTCAGAGTTAACAACTCACTTCTCTCATGTCTAACCAAAAACCACCAGCAAGAAAGTTTTATCAACCTCAAATAAATAACATCTGTATTTTCTCACACGATAGTTTCTCCCTGTTAAAATCCAATTCTGTCTTACAAATAAAAGGTAAGTTAATCCATTCATAAAATATATGCACTTAGATCCTTAATTATTCTGCTTTGAAGACATCAACCCCAAATTTTCTAATTTATTTGTCCTAAATCATGTGGGGCAAACACACTTAGCTCTTGATTGCAGAACAAAGATAGATGTGAAAATTCTGTTGTTCTGTTTCTTATTCTGTTCTTCACTTTTGTAACTCCAAAGATTTAATTGAGGCTTTTTTTTTCCTTTAAAGAAGCAGGTTGTGACCATGTGGCCATCAGATCTTCAGATCCAAATAGCTACATTTCACAGAAAGGGCAAGATGTCACTCCTTTGGTCCTTGCTATACATAATTGGTTTACTTCTGAGTAAACACAAGGAATGGGGATTCAAGACTCTAGTGGGTCATCCTCCACTCCCCTTTTAATCTAGGAAGAGTTTCTCCAGCCAGAGATCCCTCTGGCCAAGCACGTTTACCATGAGAGCTTTCCTCTCTGCAGAGTTGCAGCTGAAACATTTGCCTGGCTGTTTGTTTTTCATGATATGCAACAAAAATTCCATCACTTCTTCCTTTCAGCAATCTGTTCTCATAGGTTATTACTTGCCACCTAAGAATTCTAATTCTAATATTCTAATAGGAATAGAATAGAATTATGTTATTATTGAGTTGGAGGAAACCTTAAGAGCCATCTGGTCCTGCCATGCAGGAATCCATGGCTAAGCATACCAAAGAGGTGGTCATCTCACATCTGCTTAAAAACGTCAACAAGGAAAGTGTACCACCATCCAAAGCATGCTATTCTAACAGATTTTATCATCAGGCAGTTCTTCCCAATGTTCAGGTGGCGTCTTCTGTTGCAATTAGAATCCACTGCTTCATATCCTAGTCTCTGGAGCAGCAGAAAGCAAGTTGTTCCATCTACTGAATGATGGACCTTCAGATGTTTAAAGATGACTATCATTTCACTTGCCATATCACTGGTAACGGAGCTAGCGTGATGTAGTGATGTCTCCACTTGACCACGGAAATTCAGTAGGTGACCTTAGGTAAGTCACATTATCTCAGCTATGGCAAACCTCCTCTGAATAAATCTTGTCAATAAAACCCATGGATAAGTTCATTACAAGTTACAGTCAAGTTGAAGACACGTAACAACAGCCATCATATGATAATATATTAATTAACCCAGTTGATACTTTTGATGTGAGTTCTTGCCCTGTCACTGTAAACCAGAGCATGGAAAATTTATTTTTTAGATTATAACTTCCATGCCAAACAAACAAGCAAGCAAACAAAAATCCTTTTGTTTATACTTCTCAAAAATAACTTTTAAAAGCTCTGCCTTTTTTGAGAGGCAGGCAGGCAGAACATCCTTAACCACAGCATGCCCATTATGATGGTCTTCTACATCTTTGCCAATCCATCTTTTTGTTTCCGTTTGTGAATGAGCAAGACAGTTTTGACTTTCTCAGTCTAAGATCTATTTTTCCACTATCCCCCTCCCCAGCAAACTTTCTCAAATTTCTTAAAGCCAGGCAGGATCTTTGCCAGAATTTCAAGCATGCCTATTGTAACAAAATTCCATCCATTTTATCCAGGGATTTCATAAGGCTAGCTGTAGCACAATTGTTAGAAAACTGTATCTTGGAACTGACCTAGTCATGGAAATGAGTGCCAGGCCTCAAGGCCCACATGTGCCTTGAACCGGTGCCACTGGCTCTTTTGAAAAAGATTTCCATCCTTTCTACAACTATCCTTTGGCAACGGCAGGCAGTCTGGAACTGCAGACTCTCTCTTCTCTTGCAATCAGCCAACCGTAACTAATAGACTTTCACTCTAGTTGGATTCTTGTTTCTCAAGACCCCTATAATTTTTTCCCAAGTGACCATTTCTTTGCCCTGGACAAATACATGACCTCTTCAGATCAGTATGCTGGACTCTTAGCTATGCCTACTGGCTGCCCTCTCCCCTCCCTGCTTTGTAGATGTTGACCCAGCTTTATCTGGCTAGCTTTTGCTTCCTTTGTGGATTAAGGCCTGGCTGTGGAAAACAAGCAGTGTTAGCATCTCAGTTGTTTGTATTTTGTTCTAAACATTTGTCAGAGGTTATAGGAAACTGTGGCTAGAGCTGATTCTGCAGTTGGTCTCATGAGCCTCTGCAAATTTTGCACATTGTAATCCTCAGGGTCTTGTCAGGGACAAGTGGAGAGGAGGCCGATGCTGGTGGCAGGTAGCATCAAACTGCTGGATTGGCTGGGCCTGATATAAATCCCAGGAACCTGTCCTGCTTGTTGTTGTTGTTGTTGTTGTTGTTGCTGTATGCCTTCAAGCCATTTCTGACATAGCAGGTGAATGTATCATAGGGCTTTCTTAGCAGAATTTTTTCCAGGAGGGGGGTGTTCTTTTGCCTTCCTTTGGGGCTGGCAGAGTGTGACTTGCCTTGGGTCACCAGTGGGTTTTTGTGGCTAAGTGTGGAGTCAAAACTTGGGCCATTTCCACACTACATTGTTATTATTCCACTTTCAACATGCTATGGAATTCTGGGGTTTGTAGTTTACTGAGGCCAAAGAGCTCTCTGGCTGAGAATTCTAAATGCACCTCCCTAAACTTCAAACTTCAGGATTCTATAGGATATTGAAAGTGAAATAATAGCACTATCATAGTGCAGTGTGGAAATAGTCTTGGTTTCCCAGTGTTCCAGTCCACACCTAAACCACTATACCATGCTGGTGCTCTGCTGTTTACTTACTACTTTTTTGCCTGTTGCTCTTTAAGCTCTAATTTCTCCAGCTCAAGCCATTAAACTCACAGATAATCCCAGGCTGAAGAACACACATATACACCAGATTATTTTTGGTATGCTGTTTGTAGACTTTGAACCAGCTTTTGGTAGAATGGGGCAAATTCTGGGGTCCTGGGGAAACTGGGGAAGCTGATATCCTCCTCCTCCTCTTTCTGGTTTACAGACACTGGCATTGCCAATTCCCCACACTGCACTGGCCAGTATATACACACTCACTCTCACAGGCCCAAAGGCTTCCAGCAAGAGTATACTCAGTGCAATAGAAGAAAGAATACCTGCTTGTTACTCTACTGGGGAAAAAAACTATCCTGGGGTCTACAATTTTGATATTATATTTTATTCCATGTGCCTGAGAGGTTGCTTGGATGAGCATGTAGGCAGCAACGGTTGAACAATCAAAAACCAGGTCAGGCCAGTAAAATCCCCAGTCACGTAGCCCCAGGAGTCCTCAAGCTGTGCAAACCCACAATAAACAAAGGGTCCTCAGCCCCTGAGAAGTCGACTTGAGGGGATTAGCGTGTTTGCCCCAAGTTGAGCAAATATCCTATCACACCACAATCAAATGCAGCCAAAGATCCTGAGACTTTGGCAACACCTTGTAATCTCATCATGCAAAGGAAGTTACCATTGTGGAACTTCTTTCTCGTTGCAACACCCATTTTTCTCCCCAGGAAAGGATTAGCCCTCCAGGTACTTTTTCCCCTACAAATAGTCCCAGTTTTTGAGCGTTTCTTTGGATCACTCCTGGTAATCCCAGTAGACCATTTCTCCATCTGTTGAATAATCCCCTCAGCCCTCTCCGTGCTGAGCCACACTTCTCCGCTGTTTTTCCTGGACCAAGGACTTCAGGGAAAGGTGCAGTTTTACCCCAGCTACAACCCCTTCAATATTCCCCTATCCAGTTTCCTCTCTTTTGCTTCTTAATAGGTCTTCAGTGAGTGTGTGAGTGATTGCGTTGGTGCGTGAGACTTTCATTCAATAAAATCACTTATTGGACATTTTTGTTTGGTTTTTGGCTTGGCCTGACCCAGTAAAAACTGGGTAAAAAGACCCCGCTAGGTTACCCTGCCTCTCACATTGCTATTGCTCATGCTCTGGCTAGTTTCCACTCCCTATCACGTGGAACACATTGAGGTGTCCCCCAGAGAACCCCAAAAATCAGAGTAACATGCTGACAGGTGTGTATGTCACATAGGAGTGGAAAGAATATTCAAAAATATTTGAGAGAGGGACTAAAATATGGTTCTTTAGTGTTGGGGAACCCTGATGGGGAGAATCCTGGACAAATAGGAATCTTCACAGTTTGGGGAGAATGGATTGTTAAAGTTGTGGATCTTGCCCAAGTTGCAAAATTGACATGGATTTTAAAAGGTAGATCAACTGAAGATTTTTTTGAAAGACTGGAAACTGTTTATGGATTTTTTTGAGCAATGGGAAATTGAATGATGCAACAATCTCTGATTACATTTATTAGTAATTTTAGCAAGTGGAATATACTGTACTTAGATCTGTAATGCTTGAATAAAATATGGGATAGTAGTCTATTTTCCTTTTACATTACAGTTGGTATGGGTTAGCCAGAGTTTTCTTGTACGTTAGTGTAGTGTAGTTAGGATGTTTTTACTGATAAAGGATGTGTTTACTGATAAAGATGAGTCTTTTAGTAGTGGGTTGTGTCTTTGTATTGTTCATTTAGTCTGAATTGGTCTAGTTTTAGTTCTAATTATACGCATGTAATATTTGTGTATGGTTTGTTTCTTTTCTCTTCTCTCTCTCTTTTATGGTTATGGATTGACTTCTTTATATCTTCTGTTAAAACTAATAAATATCAAGTCTCCAAAAAGAGAAAGAGAGAGAGAGAGAACGAGAACCTTCACAATTTGGTACTTATTCTGCACAAAATTCACACATGGCTAGTTTGCCCAGGAAATAACATTTTATGTTCAGGAAACAGCATTTTCTGCCCAAAAACTAATGTTTCTTCACATCAGTATTATATTTTTGTGCAGCAAATGCTGCTTCCGAGGCAGAAAACTCTGTTTTTTGCTCAATAATACCACATGCAAATATTGTGCAGAATAAGTCTAGGACTGTATATAATCGTCAAAAACTATACTGTTTTGAAAGACTTTCTTCCATGGAAAAAATGCTAAAATTACTTCTTGCTTCCTTCGAGAATGAAACAAGAATTACACGTCTAATTTGACACTCACCTCAGCTTCTCCCAGCAGCACCCCCCCTCCACAAATGGAGCATAATGGCAGCACCCCACCTTGGTCTTCTCTTCCTGCTTGCCCTATAACCCAAAGGATGGTTGATGCAGCAGCAAACCCATCTATCTATACAGGTCATTTGCCATGTTCCTCTTCTAGAAACTGACAGCAGCCATCCATCACTGAGCAAGTGAAGCAGGGAGGTAGAAGGGTAGCAGTCACCAGCAGAGCATGTGGGCACACACGCACACTGCTTGGATGTTTGGGAGGGGGTATTAGGGGAGAGGGAGCAATATGTGAGCTGCAGGGGCTCCTACCCCTGTATATGGTAGGGAGGGAGGGACTCATTACTCTGCTGCCAGTCCATGTCACTTTCACAGTCATAAGCAGAGTGGAAGTATCTAGGGAAAGTTACTATAATCCAAAAAAAAATAACTTTTCCAAGTCTAGTGACGAGTTTCTTCCATCAGATTTCTGCATCTTGTTGGCAGTTTTTTTTTAGATGTATACAAATCTGGGGGGGGGGGTGTATATAGTTTCCCCTGAACTATGTATTTTTGTACAGAACTTTTTCAGCATACACATTTGCCAAACATTCAAATTTCTATATGTAATTTTTGAACCACAAATAGCAGTACAAAACTAGGAGAAGTGCCTAGTCTTAAGGATAGCTGTGTTCTAGTCCAGGAAGCATGAAGTGGATTGGTTCCCTTAAAAAATGTGCTCGAGATAAAATAGCTGTGCATCCCTAGTCTGTTTTCAAAGAGACAGCTATCTTATTCTTTCACAGCGTAAAAAGGAGGAAGGAAGAAGGAGTCTAGTAGGCCTTTTGAGACAGATTGATTTATTTCAGCATTAATTTTACAGTTTTGTTGTAGCTGTTGTGTATCTTCAGCTTGTTTCTGAATTATGGCAACCCTAAAGTAACCCTGTCACAAAGTATTCTTGGCAAGATTTATTTAGAGGGGGGTTGCCTTTATCCTTCTCTGAGAGTGTGACTTGCCCAAGGTTACCCAGTGGGTTTCCCTGGCTGAGCAGACATTCATATACAGGTCCCCAGAGCCATAGTCCAACATTCAAATCACTACACCAAATTGACTCCCAATATTATTACAATACCTGTAGCTATTGTGATATTGACTCCATCAATGTACCTGAAGAAGTGGATTACTATCCAGTAAAACTCATGCTGAAATAAATCAATCTAACACATGCTACTAAATTCCTTTTCCTCCCCCTTCCCACACTTGATTTTCCCTTTTATTCCTGCTCTGCATGGCTGCTTGCTGTAGCATGCAACTGAGAAGGCTTGTGTGACTTCTACCACAGGGAAGCCAAGTTGGAGAGCCTATCATTGTTGCACAGCTGGGGAACAATGGCTAGCAACTATACACCCTCCACTGACCATTTTTGGGGGAGCCAACTGATTGCCTTGAAGAAGGTGCGTCAATGTTTTTGTGCATGGGAGACAATAAGATGTGTATGTGTGTGCGTGTGTGCGTGCGCGCATAATTATGCATGAGCCTAGATATACCAATTCAGAAGTGTACTTGTGGTTTTACTAGAGCCAGGAAGTTGTTCCATTGGTTTTATTCAAAGGGACATCAATATAAAGAATTGAAAAAGCATATACTCATTTATGTATAATACAAATCTATTGGATCAGAGTACTGAAGGAAATGAAAACAAATGACAATATATCATAGAATCATAGATGTATGACTTGATCCTGTAGTTATTTTGTTAGGTCGTCAAAATGAAGTTGTACAAAATATTTTTTTTCTGATGAAAGCTAAAATAGTCACTAAAATTATTATTAAACTACAATGGACTGACACAGAGCTGAAACATCATCTGTGAATGAGCGAATTATCAAAGGTTGACGAGGACTAACTCCTGACCATTTTTGCCTCCTGCTACTGTCAATTTATTTATTTACTACATTGGTATCCCACCTTTCCTCAAGAAGTTCATGGAAGTGTATACAGCCTCTTTTATTCTTACAACAGATGGGTTAGGCTGAAAATTGGTCAACCAGTGAGCTTCATTGCTGATTAAGGATACAAAACCCATCAGCTAACTAACTTACTTACTTACTTACTTTCTTTCTCTCTCTCTCTCTCTCTCTCACACACACACACACACACTCACACACACACAGAGAACATTTTTTTGGTTTAAAGCAATAATATTTCTGAAAATGATGTGTGTGTTGGGCAGAGTGATAGGATGGATAGACAGACAGAAAAAGCGAGAGATTACACTTACATACCTGTGCCCTAAATAGGACACCCTAACCTCCATAGACAAGCACTTAAGTTTCTGCATAGTCCTCCTAATTGCTGGTATAAATGATTGCCAGTGAGATTTAGCTCATGCTCCAGCTGTAATGCATTTTATCCCAATTGTCTTCCCAGGACAGATATAAAAGTCTCTGGTCTATAATTGCCAGGTTCACCCATAGTATCTTTTTAAAGAGAGGAACACAACACTAGCTGTCCTCCAGTATGCTGGTAAAGTAGCTGTTTTTAATGATAAATTACACCTTTTTGTTAGTGGCCCTGATACTGTTGCTCTTGAAAACCTTCCAAACTCAATGATAAAACACCATTTGGCCCCAGTGATTTATGAGCGACACGAGAAGCTTACGTGGCTGAAGAAGCAACTCCCTACATGGTTGCCAAGAAGAATGACCCTTTGGGTGGAAGCTTCTCCTGCTTTCCGTGAGAAAAGCAGCTTGTTTTTAAAATGCCTGTGTGCAAAGCCTGATAATATTCCTTTCAGCCGTTTTTAAGGCATTTGACTGGGGAATGAAAGGAGAGATGTCTACCCGCTTGCCTGCCTGCTGGCCTAGAGGCTGCCACCGCATTTTTTTTCCTAGACTTGGATCATTCAGACCTGACTTTTATTTATAACTTCTCACTTTGTGGGAGGCAGCTGGTAAGGTACAGCTTTCAAGAATGCTCAAGCTGAAGGCATTCAGAGCAGCAGGTATTTGCCCTCTTTGAATGAAAGCAGGTCACACAGTCTAAAAAAGTGGCCTGGAAAACAGGAAAACAAGCCATTACTTCTTTGCCCTTTTGTCAGAAGCTGGTTTCCTGACCCAGAATAGATCCCATCGCTTCTCCCTGCTGCAGATGTTGATCAAGTCAATTCAGCTAGAGAGATGACGGTTTGCAAATGGAGGTTCAAGAGGATAGAAAAATTGGTCATAGTGCCATAAATTGTGCTAATGCATTTTATTTCTCAGCCTCTTCTCCAGAATAAACTGTTCTGTCAATTGCTTCTTTTCATATATTGCTAAATTGCCCGCTGTTGCTTGATAGCGAGGATAAACTAAAATAAAATTGCCCCTGCTTTAAGTATACACACTCTCACTCTCTTTCACACACACAGAGTCTGCTTGGCTAGCACTCCATTATGCAGCTCTCAGAGAGAGGCAAAGGCAATGTGATCTGGATTCAGATAATTCTAAGGCAAAGCACTGTGATAGCTGCAAGATTCCAGACTCCTTGTGACAGTCTTGTTGGGCTGGCAGAGGCAAGGCCATCTCTGAAGCTGGATAAAAATGTAAGGGTTTGTTAGAATACAGAAAGGCTATACTGAATATTAGCTGTGGGACTTTCCACTTGCCAGGGTGGAATCCAAAGGAATGGTTGTTTTGCAATGCAATTTCTAATTCATTTGCAAAGAGCACAGCACATGTGCCCCCTGCTGTCTTCTACTAATTTTAACTGTTGGCGTTTATTATAATAGTATCAAACAAAAATAGCATCTAAGATAACACCATTTGCTGGAAATATTACAACACACTGTAGATGTGAATTAAAATTCCAAGGCAAAGCACTATGCTCATCTCATGCCCCACAGGAAACATGGATGGAGAGAGAGGGAGAGAGTCACCATGAGAAATTATAGGCACCTTGTGAGAAGACCATGCAAATCAGTCTTTGTAGCTTGATCTCATGGATACTTACTGAGAGACAAGGCTCACTAAATTTAGTGCAGCTTACTCCCAGGCAAATATGCATAGTTGCATTTTCATATTTATATTACTGAAGCTCAACTGAGTAATATCAGAGTAGGGCTAATACATCTTTAAGCTAGGGATAATCAGAATCGTAAAGTCTTTTTGGGTTGTGACATGATTCTTGGCATGAAAATGCTGAGAATCACAGAGCAGAGTATGTTATGTTTTTGTTAGTTATCGTATGGTTTTGGAACTGAAATACTCCTTAGTTCCATGATAAATAGCATTTGGTTTTTGGGCTCTCATTTATTTAGTGCTGCTGCATTAAACTATGAAGTATGAAGAAGTATTCTTGAGAAAGAATGCCTACTTTCTCTATCTTTGTAAAAGCCACTTGGTTGGTCACCTATGGTGAATAAGAATTGCTTCCAGGTGACCAGACAACCCATGAATAAGAAATATATGAAGATCTAATGAAGTTTATGTGGCTTTATCTGCACGTCTAAACTAGTATGGCTATGAGGATAGCTAAGGACCATTATCTTCCAGGATGAACCTGGTGTGCTCTAAGATCTTGGGAGAGGCTCCTCTCTTGATCCTAGTACCTTCCAAAGCACGTTGGGTAGAAACACTAGAAAAGACCCTTTCAGTGCCTTTCCCAAGCTTTGGAACTCC
This sequence comes from Ctenosaura bakeri, assembly GCA_948474755.1. Classification (NCBI taxonomy): domain Eukaryota; kingdom Metazoa; phylum Chordata; class Lepidosauria; order Squamata; family Iguanidae; genus Ctenosaura; species Ctenosaura bakeri. The sequence continues at coordinate 170,328 of CAOLHI010002444.1, read as the reverse complement.
CTTCATAAGGACGCTAGGATGGGTCTCTGTTTGCTGTCATTCCTTCTGCAAGTGAAAACTTCTAGAGCTTTTAAAAGTATGCTGTTTTGTTGACTTTTACATTTTGTTTTCTAATGGAAGTGTTTAAAACAATTTTACTCCATGGATAGCTTATACAACTTTATGAATTAAATGATGGTAATGATAATGATACAACAACGATAACATTTGTAGAAAGGTAAAGCTGTCTGTAGAGTTTCCCGTTCCTTTTTGCTATAGCTGCAATCCTGAACATGTTGTTTACATCTTCGTTAATAAGCATCTAAATCTCTCTCTCTCTCCTATAACTGATAAGTACCTTTGAAACAGCTGGCATAAGGTCACAAGTCTTCATGGGACATAGGTGGTGGAACCATGGGCCTCACTTCTGTCTAGCATGATGCTGTTGCTTAGCATTGTTTAGATATGGGCCTTGGATCCTTCCTAGAGACAAACACAAGCTTCTTGGTGTGAGGAAAGGAGAAGCAACACAGGAGCCATGGGCTGTGTGCAGAATTCTTTTCCTGCCTGATTTTGTGGATCCTGGAACCCCACATCAAAGTAATTCGGTTAATGAAAGGAAAATCACAAATACAAATGCCTCTAGGAAGTATTATTCACCCTTAAAAACAAAACATAACCTGTTCTCCCTCTGCACCATACACTTCTTAATTTTGCTCCTGAAAGGTGTTTTAGGAAATCAGAAGTGACCTTCTAGCCATGTCCAAGGTCAAGGTGGTGGTGATACAGTAGGTCTGGATGCAGTGGGAGGAACTGGCTCCCCAGTCCCAAGGAAATGGCCCACCCTTAATTTCTAGTATTTGTAGACTACTTGATATAATAACATCTCCAGGTAGTTCAGAGAATAAAAAGGAACCAGTTTTAAAGTAATTGGGGAAAGATATGATTACAGTCTGATCTTCAACGGGTACCCACATGTTGCTTGTGTCTTCACAGAGGAATTGTGTCTAGTTGTCACAAGGCCTGGGAATGGCCAGGTTGGGCAGAGTTCCTTACACCTTTGTTTGTACTGAAGAGGGAATGCCAATGGATGTGAGTTTTCTTGGCCTTGTACATGAGCAGCTGAACATGCCCCAATTCTCTCTTTTATGTTGACAGTAAAGGCCATTTACACACTATCCTGTTAAAGTGCTATGATTCCACTTCCAACATCCTGTAGAATCCTGGAGTTTGTGGTTTACTGAGGCCAAAGAGCTCTCTGGCTGAGAATTCTAAATGCCCCTCCCTAAACTGCAAACCCCAGGATTCCATAGGATGTTGAAACTAGAATAACAGCACTATAACAGTGTAGTGCGGAAATGGCCAAAGACACAGGGACCCTATGCCCTGCTGAATACATCTTCCTAGTGAATGGGTAGGGTCCCAATAACTTTTCCTCATCTTTCCTTTTTTGCTGTTTTTCAAAACAAAAAACAAAAACCTTCTCCTAGCTCAAAGATGTTGAGAAAAGGTGCTTGTTTAAGATGGTAGAAATTGTACTCAGTTAACTCAGAGGAGAGCAGGCTGTTCTGTATTTATGCCTTCCTAGTTACAGTACCTCTTTTCATGCTGCTTTATGTTTGGCTCCAGGCAGTGCAAATAACTTCCCCTTTGTAACCCCCCTTCATGCCACTACGGAGTGTAATAAGCAAGGGCTTCCTCTCCCTGCTGTCTCCTTGGCAGTTAAATTACACAGCACCCTCCTGCATTGCTGCTCATTCTACCCCCTCTCTGAGGGGAAGCCTGTAATTTCCCATGTGGAAGAAAATGGCATTTCATGCTTCCCAAGGAGACAGGTAGGAACGATGGGCATGACAACGATGGGCAGACATCCCAGAAACCTCCAGCAAGAGACAGTAGCCCTTCAGAGACACCCATGTCTGTTCAAAATGAAGTATTTCCTGTTGCAGGCCTAACTTTCCCCACGTTGTCCAATAAATTACAGACACTTTGAAGAATGATGCATTTTTAAAGGAATTGTCACTTTCAAGGAACGTATTCACCCCAGACTCATTTACACTACACACTCGTAGCACTATAATTCCACTTTAACTGCCATGACTGCATCCTGTGGAACCCTGCATATTGTAATTTGGAGGGGCACTAGAGGAGGTCTCTGGCTGAGAATTCTAAATGCCCCCTGCAGCTGAAAATCTCCATATCCTATTGCATGTGGCATGAGAGTTCAAGTGGAGCCATAGCCCTATAATTTGTATAGTGTGAACAGCCCTCTCATTTTTAATTCTGATGTTCCCCTTGACAGTAGCGTAGCTATGTGGTCTGTCCCCCAGTGCTGTCCTTGGATAGAAAACTGCCAAGGCCACAGAATAGTAGTAGTAGGTGTAGTAGCAGTAGCAGCAGCAGGAGGAGGAGGAGTATATTTCTATCCTATCTTTCTCCCAAAATTTGGATTCCAGGTGGCTTACAATTTAAAAAGAACAATATAGCTACAAACATATAAAAAGAGAATTAAACCAATCACAATATTTGAGCATAACTTCAAAAGATAAAAAGCAATGTAGCACTTATACTACATCAGACATGATTGAGAACTGTTAAGCCACCCTTCCTTCCAAAGGCTGATATATCTAATCTTGTTGTTCAGTCTGAAATAATAAAAAATTGTTTAGACTGTGGCATCTTCGTCAACTGTTTTGAACCAATAGCTAGAAGTGAAGGTTTTACTTCCATTGAAAGATTTTGAAAGTTGTGGATACAAACAGTATCATAACGGTCTCTTGTAACAAAGGATTGTCTTCAGTTCTGTTCCCTCTGCAGCTGAAAAGCTCTTTGATCTGTTGGAGGCCTCCATGAACAGAAAGGTGTGGCAGTGGAAATTTACCGATTCCCTTCCACTTGTAGCCCTCTGTGCCTGCTGTCTGCTCTCACTTGCTTGAGAACCCTTTGGAGCAACATGCATAGTGGCTTGAAGGGATAGAGAAGGTACAAAATAAACTTTTCTCCTGCTTCCCTCCTTATTGCTTCAACACCCTCAACAAAACACAGGTCATCAATTCAAAGCACAACACAAGCAAGCACTCTAATTGTGTGATATTCCTTCTCTACCATTTAGGAAAACTACATTCCATAACTAAAGTAACTAAAATGTTAATTATCCTACAAAAGGAGTCAAGTTACAGTCTTAATGTAATGTCTTACATCTTCACTACTGGAAGAACAACATTCATGATACATAGCAAGGCTGACTCTATCATTAGATGGAGGGAGGTGGCTGCCACAGTCAGCTGCTCATCAGAAGCAGTGAATTTACTTTGCCCCTTCCCCTATTGCTGCCCCATGGAACAGGCTATCTTTCCATGCTATTCTGCCCAGATCTCCTGGCATTCAAGACTCATCAGAGCCAGACATTTGTGATGGCCTCTTTTTGCATCTGTTTGGACCTACACACAACAGAGGAACAGAAAGAACAGAGAGGGCTGTTGTCCTGCTGTCCTACATATGGGCTTCCCAGCTGCCACCGTGAAAACAGGATTGTAGACTCAGTGGGCATTATGGTCTTCTTATGTCCTCTTCTACCTCTTCCTCTTCCTTCTCTATTCTCCCCAGTAATAGGTAGTAAAACAATGTGAAGTGTGATGTCATTGTGCTTCTTCGTGGCCATCAGCTGTGATTTTGTTTTGTTGAATCGTGGATGCTTTCATTTTGGCAAACATAGTGCTGCTGCTTTTGACATCTGTTCGTGTGTCTTCCTCTCTAGAAATCAGTGAGTTCAATGCATTTGGAGTATTAGAAATCATTCCAGGGGGTGGGTCTGGGAATGTGAATCACAATGTCTCAGCTGACCAGACTTGATGGCCCTTTGCACAGTCTATCATTTTTGCTCATAAGTCGGTGTGGAGTGTGGAGGGAAAAGAGTACTCCGGGGACATGGCAGCTCAGAGTGAAATATATCAAAGTTAATTATTAATACACGATTATTGCACAGATTAATTTTTAATGCATATTGAGTGTTATTTATCTAGTGTCACAAGTGAATATTTCTGAGCTGAAGAAGGCTTCTGAAAGGAGAGGGTATGAATATATGCACACACACACACACGCACGCACACAAAGTGCAAAGATAATTGTCAGAGTTTTAAATTCTCTGAGATTTCAGCTGGTAAGTGAATATTCCAAAGCCCTAAGCAACGTATTGAAAAGTAGTGTCACCAGCAGAGGAGGCCCATTTTCCACTATCAAAATCCTTCTGCCCATATTCTTTCTGAACAGTGAGATGATTTGTTTTCACCCATGTGAGCAAGAAGACAAAATTGCTCTAGATTTTAGTCCAGAATTTAAAGGAGCTTTCAAAGGCCTCTTTAAAAAAAACCAAAACCTTCCTTGGGATAGTGATCATTACCTTGGACAGTTCCTTTAAAGTTCAGACTAAAACCTGGAGAGGATTTGCTAACCTGCTGGCATGGAAGTAACCAATTGTTCCTGTGTCTGAAGCAGGCTTTCTCAAGCTGTGTGCTTTAGAATCAAAATAAACACTGCCATTGTCCTTCACAAGTGAGGCTGTATCCCTTTCTACCACATTATATAAGGAAAACATAATGCATGAAGCAACTCACAGACTAGTGCTTTTGTTGTCTTATCATTTAATTTTAACTTCAAAACATACTTCCACTGGTTTTCAGTATCTTTTACTCTGGCTAACCTACTTACCCTCGCAATTTAACCAGTCTTTCACTATAAAAGAGCTTTGTGTTAATATTGTGATTGTTTTAATCTGATGAACCATTGTAGCGATATAAGCCCCCACTTGTGTTTTGCATTGCTTTCATTTGCCATGCGTCAAATGTTTTTAAGGCTGAACAATCTGGTAGATAATAGAAGGCTTTAGGAAGCCCAGGCTCTTGAGTAAGCAGTGATGATTCATTCCAGAAAGCTTCCAGCAGGGCCACCCAAGGGCTTTTCCAAGCGATTATTTTATTGTGCAATAAATGCTCAGTTTGTTTGAGAGGGGGTGATCCAGATGTCTTTTCCAAAGTAGTACAGCTGTTATGGTTGTGGGGCAATCACTTTCCCCTAGCAGTGTTTTGTTGCTGAAAACCTTTTATAATGCTATTTTAGAGCTCAGAAAGGGGGCAAATGGGGCAACCCAAAATGATAAATGGTGAGAAGTTATTGGACTTTGTAGTTCACGGGGGGAAAAAGCACCAAGCTGACAGAGAGATATAAAAATATGTATCATAGGGTCGCCATAAGTCAACAGACAGCTTAAAAGGCACACACACACACACATGGTGTGGAGAAGTGGAGAGAGAGTAGGCTCCTCCCCTTCTTGGGCATATCCACACTATATAATTATAACACTTTGATACTGCTTTAACAATCATGGCTGCCTCCTATGGAATCCTGGGACCTGTAGTTCACTGAGATCCTTAGAATTTTGTAGTGCACTCCCCTGAACTGAAGCAGACAATTCTAAGTACCTTATGAAACGAATAATCCCAAGGATTCCAGAGGTTCCAGAGAGCAGGACCATAGCATTTAAAGTGGTATCAAAGTGCTGTAACTGTGTACTAGGCTCCTTTTCTGAGGATCATCCTATGAAAACTGAATTTTGTCAAGATGAACAAATGAAAGTGTTGTTGTTTCGTTTCTTCAGGTCATTCTGACTTATGGCGACCCTGAGATATGAACCTATCATGGAGTTGTCTGGGGTTGAGAGCGTGTAATGCACCCAAGGTTGCCCAGTGATTTTCCTTGGCCCAGCAGGAAATCTAATCCTGGTCTCCCTGGTCATAGTCCAACACTCAAACAACTACACAACACTGGCTCTCACAAAGTATTCCCTCCAAAAGACTATGGAATTTATTTTTTCAAGTTGGGTGCATAGCCACAACCTAAAGAGTTGGAAAGCAGGATTAGACAAACTCATAGTTTTCCTACTGACTACCAGTAGTCATGATGGCCATTTGCTGCCTCCAAGATCAGAGGTAGCAAACCTCTGAATACCAGTTGCTGGGACATAATGGAAGGAGAAGGCCATTCCAGTTCTGCTTGTAGCTTTCCTATGAGCCCCTGGTGACCATCTGTGGCAAACTAAGGTCATTTTCGCATTGGACTGTTGTAGCGCTATTATTCTGCTTTCAACATCCTCTGGAATCCTGGGGTTTGCAGTTTTGGGAGGGGCCCAGCTGGGCCCCTCCCAAAACTGCAAACCCCAGGATTCCAGAGGATGTTGAAAGCAGAATAATAGCGCTACAACAGTCCAATGCGAAAATGGCCCGAATGTTAGACTCAATTGGCTTTGTCTTGATATCATATCAGTTACATTAAAGAGTGCAGCTGGATGATCATCATGGTTATCACTTATTGTATATTTCTTGTGAACTTTTGTGTGACCATATATGGAACCTGCTTGGTGTAGTGGTTTGAATGTTGGATTATGACTCTGGAGGTCAGGATTCGAATTCCTGCTTGGCCATTGATACCCCCTCTTTAGCCTCAGAGGAAGGCAAAGGAAACCCTCTCTGAGCAACTCTTGCCAAGAAAACCCTGTGATAGAATTTGTCTTAAGGTCATCATAAGCTAGAAACAACTTGAAGGCACACAACAACAAATGTGTGTGTATAGGTTTGTATATTTGTACAGATCTATATTTGTGGTGGTGGTGTTGCTACTGCTGTTGCTGTTGTTGTGTGCCTTTTGTCAGGCCTCATATCATAAGATCCCTGGGCAGCTTCTAATAATATCAATTATAACAGATTAAAATTAAAATTTTAAACAATAAGAATAATAAGCAATTTTATGCAAAGAGAATAATTTAAACAAAACTGCATAATTTTAAAAGGTGATGTTAAAACAATATAAAACCATATTTAGTTTATTTTTAAAATGTTGAGTAATAGAGACAGACCACAGATCTCAAAAATACTACAATATGACAACCAGAATAAATGGAGTGATCCAGCATATTTTGCTGGTAGGAGTAACAAGATGCCCAGTTACATGTAATGACAAAGAAATGTGCAGCTAATGAGAGAAAATGCCTTTTTCCACACACCTTCATTAACCTGTGGGGGAAGTCTTGGCAATCAGTAAACTCTGATATTCAAACTGGCTCTCGCACATTTTAAAAAATATACATGCGGGTTGAGAAAAACAATAGTCGAGAAAGTGAGAGGGAGGCGGGGAGAAGAGAAGAGAGAGTCAAATGGTAATTGTCCCTCTTTGTTGCTCTTTCTTTCCACCCACCTGCTCACCCTATAGTGTGCCGCCTATTTGGATAATTGCAGTGGCTCACGATGTAATGGGCTGGCATCCAGTAGCAACTGATACCTCTCATGCCAGTTGGGCAGTGAATCTCTTTAGATTTAAATGAGCTGTCCCAGGCACTGAACTAATCTGGGGAAACAAGTTCCAGCACACCAGATAGCTCCCTTAAAGTCCAAGACTAAACCTCAAAGCAGAGTCACTACCCCATGGCATCTTGCTTCAGGTTGGCTTGCTTACTTGATTACTAGACTATGGCCATTTCTGCCCTACACTGTTATAGTGCTGTTATTCCACCTTCAACATCCTGTGGGAATTCTGAGGTCTGTAGTTTACTGAGGCCAAAGAACTCTCTGGCTGAGAAAACTAAATGGCCCTCCCTAAACTGCAAACCCAGGATTCCACAGGATGTTGAAAGTGGAATAATAGCATTGTAACAGTGTAGTGCGGAAATGGCCTTTGTGTCTTCTCCTGAGATGGAATGTGTCATTAAAGAACTTGGGAAGAAGCATCATCACTAGACTAGTTTCCTCATTAGAAAGGAACCTAGATCACAAATGCCATTTGAGATATTTTTATATTTCCTTCCCTTCTGAATGTTAAAGCACCCATGAGCAATCATCCCTATCTAGTGCACTTGCATGAAATAGGATGATTTCTGGTTCCTGAGTAATGCATTGTGGTTTGGACTGAGGGTGTTAGGTATGGGCAGCTTCACTGCAAGTGAAATAATGGCCTAGCTTTTTGAAAGATAAACAAAGAATATGTATGCTAGAATGACAGAGGAGGGGAAAAATAAAGGGGAAAAGAGAATTGGCTTATGTTTAGGGTTGTGATCAGATGAAGAGGGGAACTTTGCAAAGATCTCTTCCTTATCTATGTAACATTCTCATGTGTGAAGGGTACAACAGGAAGCTCTCAGTGGGTAAAAGATTTTTATGGATGTACATACAATACACAAAGATATCCCTGCTATCCTTCTGTTGACAGGTAGAAACTTTTTTTTATTCTGACATGCTTCCAGAAGTTAAGGTTTTTACATAAAGTGCTTCAGAGGGTGCTCTATTGTTTTTATTGATCTGTTCTTAATTGCTTTTTAAAAATCCTTTTTGGATGTATGTTTTAAATTGTTTTAATGCTGTATTTAGTTTAGTCTTATTTTAATGTTGGCTTTTGTATATTTTTAGCTATATTGTACTTGTTTTAAATTATATGCTGGCGTGAGTCCCAATTCTGGGGAAAAAGGAGGAGGGAGGAGGAGGGTACATTAATATTATAGTATAGATAGACACAGACAGACAGTGTGTTGTAGTGGTTACAGTCTTGGACTAGGACACTGGAAGGCCTGGGTTCGAATCCCTGCTTGGCCAGGGAAAGCCACTGGGTGACCTTGGGCAAGCCACACTCTCTTAGCCTCAGCAGAAGGCAAAGGCAAACCCCCTCTGAAGAAATCTTGCCAAAAAAACCCTGTAATAGGTTCACTTTAGGGGGACAGTAAGTCAGAAATGACTTCAAGGCTCAAACAATACAAAATATAAGAAGAAACAAGAACTATTGTAAATAACTAGTGTAAATAAATAAAATAAATAAAACATATTACAATAATAATCCTTTAATTCCTGCTGAGGGATCTGCTATGTATGTCTGGTTTTGGTGCCCCTCTTTACATTTCTTTCCCTTTTCTCTTACGTCCCTCTATAGTATTTAGACACTTACATGGATAGCCTAAGACAGCACCTATCATCCTACTCTTTCAACAGAGCAGTTCATTTGTTACCACAACAGCACAGTTGTTGTCATTTGCCATCAAGTCAGCTTTGATTTATGGCAACTCTGTGAATGAGAGAATCCCAAGAGACCCAGCTATTAACAGTCTTACTCAAACTTTGCAACTCAGAGTTGTGGCTTCCTTAATTGAGTCTATCCACATATGATGTGGTCTTTCTCTTTTCCTACTGCCTTCATCTTTACCAAGAATTACTGTCTTTTCCAATGAGTCATGTTGTCCCATGGTACGTACAAAGTACATTATCTTCAATTTAGCTAGTTTGGGTTCTTCAGAAAGTTCAGGCATGATTTGTTCTCAGATCCATTTATTTGTCCTGTTATTGGTCCAGGGTATCTGTAGAACTCTCCTTCAGCACCACATTTTTGTTGATTCTCTTCCTGTCAGCTGTCTTCTCTATCCAGTTTTCACAATAGCACAGTAGATGTTTAAAAATGTCTGTTCTATATGCTTATACTATGTGTTACATAAGGCTCAGATACTGTGGGACCACCCAGACTGTGTCATCTTTACTTTTCACTCCAATATCAGAGACTCAAAACAAGATATTACTGATTTACTAGATATTACTAGACTGTAACAATCTTGAGTGGAGTTCTTACACATAGTGATCTTAGTGTCCATATATCAAAGTAATATGTAGCTGAACCATAGAGAAGATTTTCTTAGACTACCATGTCACCATACTAACAATATAGACTGACCCAGAAGCACCTCATTTTGCTGAGTGTGAAATATGGGTATATAGATATCGAGAAACGTAAAGGTGCCAGTAATATAAACTTTATATTTGATGATCACAAAGCAGTGGGTGGATAATCAGATTGTATGAATCCATTCCTCAGGGCAGAAGCTCAAATAATGTTGAAGGGTAGGAAGCTGTTTCTGAGTACAAATTTTGCATCAAGCCCTTCTCTGCAATTGCAGATTTATGGGGCGTCAGTTCCTAGAGCCAAAACTGCCCTCCTGGCATCACTATCTAGTCCTGTGGAATTCCGCTTTCCCCACTGTATGATTGATTGTTTGCTGGTCTTCCCAGCTTTTGTGAGAGTTTTTTTTTAATTTAAAAAAGTTAAAATACCTCTCTCAAAGCTTTGTTACTCACATAAAAGTTTAATTCTAGTGGGATTTTTGATCTTTTCTTTTTGCCCGGCTTACTCTGAAATGTGACCCTGAGGATGAGAGGGGCTCCCGCCTTTGGCAGACCAGTTGGCAGTGAAGGAAACTTTTCCACATTTGACTGCATCTGCACAGCACTTGGGACAAGGAACTAATAATGGAGGATCTCCCTTTTTTCAAAACAAAATCTAGCAACTTGGGGTTTAACTGTAAGCATCAGCTGCACTTGCCAATATTCATTTAGTTCCAATATTCATATCTGAACTTTCATGTCTGAAATCTCTGATATTTCTGTACTGCACTGAGAACTTGCTTGTATAATGTGAGACTGTTGGGAGTTAGCAGAAAGAAGAGCAGTGTCCAACATACCATTTGGGGGCAAAGTATTGGAGCATGTGGTAGCTGCGCAGCTCTGAGAGTTTCTGGATGAAATGGTTTATCTAGATCTATTTCAATCTGGCTTCAGTCCTAGCTACGAGACAGAGACAGCTTTGGTTGCCTTGGTGGATGCTCTACTCAGAGAACTAGAAAGAGGGAGTATGTTTCTGTTGGTTCTATTGGACCTCTCTCAGCAGCTTTTGATAGCAGTTGACCATGGTATTCTTCAGGGCTGCCTCACTGGGATGAGACTTGGAGTCACTGTTTTATAGTGGTCCATTCCTTCCTGAAGGAAAGGTGGTGCTGGGAGACTCCTTTTTGACCCCCCAGCAATTCACTTATGGTGTCTCTCAGGGCTCTGTTTGTGTCTCATGCTATTTAATATGTACATGGAACTAGGCCACTTAGTGGGTTTCCATGACTGAATGGGGATTTGAGCTGTGGTCTCCTCAAACCCTAGTTCAACACTCAAATCACTAAATCATACTGGCTCTCTTCCGGGAAAAATCAAGATAGCAATAAATATAATAATAAGAAATATCATAAGAAATATCATCATTGACTCAGTACCATTTCTTGTTGTTTTCTGAAACCCTGAAGGAAACTCTTCCTCTGACAAACTGCATCTGAAATAAATTTCTAGGATATCACACTTTGGGGAGGGGATAAAAAATTGTACTGTTGATGCACAATTTCCATGATTTCCACATAGTTTATTCATATTGGAAAGAGCTGCCAAATCAGGATATGTTATTCAATAGGTAGCTTTAATGCAGCATTCACTCACTGGCAATCTTTGACGTTCTATCATCAGAGTAAGATATTTACATATTCTGTTGACTGGTGCAAGATAGAAAAGGAATTAAGAAAACTGAGTACCATATTGCAGGCGAGCAATTTCATGGTGATCTTTGGGGTCACTCAAGAACATTTGTTGGTATTCTTAGTTAGTATTCTGCTTTTCTCTTCTCCTTTTCCTGTGCCTTAATATATGGGGCTTTTCACAGTAATGTTTTACCCTTATCCATGGAAGGTTATTGTTAGCTTACAACACGCTGCTGTCTCTAAGTGGTTTGAAACATTCCTTTCAGTGCATGTTACCTTGGATTTATATCTATTAATTTAATCTTTTGTTGCATTGCTTTATTACCTGGGATGGCCTAAGCCTACCGTGGGAGTCAATACAAGGCAGATATTGCCTAACTAAGTCAGTGCTGTGTCACTTGCCAATTTCACTAGCTCACTCTGTTCTCTAACCCAAGGAAAGAATGAGAGAACATCACAGGACCTCCCTTGTTCCATTTTGAACTCTGAACCTTTCTTGTCAGAATTTTGAGCCTTCCATTATCACAGCATGGTTTCATGGCTCTTGGCCTGGTTTCCTGGAAAGTTATGGCTGTGATAATTTCATATTAACATGGACAAGTTTCCTTTTGGCTCTTTCAGCAATTTCATTTGTCATTCCTTTTGTCTCTGGGGACCAGAAACAGGGAAACAACAAATGGAAGCAAGAGTCAACCACCTCTTGTACCTTTAGTAATTGCATGGAAGAAAGGGAATTTTAACAAACATTACTTGTTGTGCAGTGATGAGAGAAGCTGCTCCTGCTGAAACTCTCTCTCTCTTGCTTAGCTATAAAAAGTAACAGGAGACCCATCCTCCTTTGTTCCTGGTCATTCCAGACAATAGGGAAAGGGGAAAAAAGAACAGTTTATTGTGAAGAAGTACTACCGTCCAATGCTTCCAGTGGTGGTCCCTGGAACAGTGTCAGTCTCCAAACCATCAGCTGCTGGTCCACAGAGAACTTCCAGGGAAGAAAGAAACAATTGTAGCCAGTGGGTACAAATATGGTGCCATTCCATGGCATGGTGGGAGGGATTGCTGGTCCCTCACATCGGATAGCCTTTTGTAGCTAAACATGTCTTCTGTTAAAACTCTTCTTCAGGGAGAGCTGAATGCATTCATTTTGTGTCATTTATGGATTCAGTCTGGGTGACATAAAGCAACATTACCTGGTGACAGGAATGGATAGAGCAAGTTTTCCCCTTGAGGAAAGCTATTAAGCTGAAACTCATTGTGCTGTGGTATCACTTTACAAGAAGCCATTTCTTTGCACCTGTTGAAGCCCTCTCCATGGTTGTTTCTGCAACTCATCAGTGTCGTCTTCATTTTGTCTTCCTGTGCTAAATGTGGGCTCCATCAGGACATGTTGTACAACTGTGATGTACATTTTGATGGGCTGTATATAAACATTTACATAACACCAGACTTCGTTCAATGTACTCTATGTACAGAGTTTATGTACTTTGTTCCTAAAGGGATGTTATATTTACTGTACATTGGACCATCTGTCCCAGGATTATCCAAATGGAAAGACAGTAAAATTACTGACTCTAGCATTGATTATAGTTCTTAGATCTTTCTGGCTTCCAGTCTAAAGTTTCCATACTCTTGAGCTTTTGATGAGATCTGTGTGACTCTACTGAATTAAAAATAGGCTAAATTTCAGAGTCTTGTGGTTTTCCTTTACGTATTGTGACTGACTTACATCCTGGGAAAGTAGCCAAGTCCCTGTAAACTCTGTAAACCAACTAGAGAACCTCCCATGAGTATTATAGTGGAAGCATTTCCCCATGTCACTATTGTCCTCCCTTTGCAGGTCAAGATCACTAAGAAGACCTGTGTTATTTTAGTTCTAGATCAGGTTGGGGATCATGTTGCTTTCCAGCTGCAGTTGGACTGCAAATCCTACCATTCCTCATCACTTGTTGTGCTGGCTAGGACTGATGGGAGTTGGAGTATAACAGCATGTGAATGATTACATACTCCTAAGCTCTCCCTTAGGTTATTTTGGTCAAATAACTACTACTGATTAGTACATAAGGGAGGGGCAGGCCTGGTGTCACATAGAGCTCTCAAGGCTGTTTTTGCATCCCCCAACTCCTCAGACTTTCTGTATGGCCCTTTTTCAAGCACCAGTAAAGAGGGTTAGCCAATGCTAATCTTTAAACAGGTTGCAGCCCCCACACCAGTGGCAGCTGGTGGCTCCAGGCTGGTGGGTTAATGAATCCACTCTAGGTTTTAGTTCATACTTAGGGGAAAGAGCCAATGTGGTAGACAATATTGCCCCAAAAGAGGTTCAATACCTTGGATAGGTCTGTTAGAGCTATCTGAAAACTCAGAATGGATTTACTGCTCCACTGACATGAAAGTCACTGGCCACCATGTCCTAATTAACTTTTATTTTTTTATTTATTTTCTCCAACCCAGAAGTGGATTACTTCTAGTTTTGTTTCAGTTTTGCTTTTTTACCATCCATGAGGCCTCTGTAGGGTTCCTGGGGCAGAAACTTGGTTCCAAGGTATGATGCAGTTGCCCAGCCCTGATATACATCCTTCCCCCAGCTTAAAAGTAAAGTCTTGTTCTGTTCTGTCACCTTCATTTTCATTGGCTTTTCAAATGGGAGCAGTTCTTAACAGTTGCCAGATCTATAATTTCCAAGGAGGGGGGAACGGGCAACATTCTAGAACTGTGATAATTGTTCTATGGAGAGTCATGCAGCTGGAGTGTTACAAAATCATAACGCATACTAATTAACATTCTGTGGTTCTCTGCACTGCTGTGCAATAAGCCTTGCCCAGTACAAGCTGGGGGCATACACAAAATCTCTGTCGCTCCAGCTGTGACAGTGGAAGTGGCAGCCTTGCTCTCATCTCTCTGCCTGAGGTCTGGCCTGCCTTTTGAAACTCCTAAGACCTGTAAGAAAAAAAGGAGACTGTGTGTGAAGGAGTCTTGTGGCTCCCTTAACTAATTTATTTTAGCATGAGATTTCAAGGATTCAGCCCACTTGCTCAGACGGAAATGGACATCCACAAAAGCTCATGCAAAAATAAACTAGACCGGTATAAACGTGCTAAAAGACTCCTTGCCCCCAATTCCTTTCTTCCCCTTCTATTTGTACTGAAACAGACTAGCACAACTGTCACTTTGAAAACTTTTAAGAACTGGTATTTGTTTCTGCCTTTTGCTAACCTTTCTCCAGAGTTAAACTGGTACAAAGTATGAGAGCAGTGCTTCTTAAGTTTTCTGATGATAAGGGGGACTAGCAGGGTTTTATTCCAAGGTGCCAGAGAGCAGCCCCATACAGGCATACCTCAGTCAGCAAATCCTCTGACAAAGAAGCTCCATTTTACAAAGTCTTTTGGTACCCACTCAGTCTCCTCTTTTCCTCTTCATTCTCTGTTAGCTGGAAGGTTGTTTCAGCATCACTGGGAAGATGGTGAAGAAGAGCCGATAGGAACATACTCTTTTGGTGTCAGGCTACAGGTCTGCAGCAAACAATGCAAGAAAGCTTGAGCTGGGAAAGAATGGGATTCTGCTCTAACCAATCACACTGTTGATGTGTGCCCCTGCCTACAACAGGCTAGGTTTAAAAAGCCGATGCCTCCTGAATCCATTACTGAGCATGTATGGACAGCAATAAAGAGAGAAAGACCTGTCTCACCAGCTAGACCCAGCATGTTAAAAAAAAAAAAAAAAGGAAAAAGCAAGCAAGCAAGAGCACAAATTTGGCCACCACAAAAAGGAAATCATAAGAAAAGTGGAGGCTGGTGATAGCAAAGAGGCATCCTTGATGCATTTTGGAAGAATTTTTCATGTCATCTCCAGAAGCTTCAAAGTCCTTTTGTTTACTTTTTCAAGACTTATCTGAGCTGGTTCTTTCATTTCACATGTGCACATTGTTTATTTTGAATTTTAAGTGTGCTAAAACTTGAACTGCTCTTCTTTTCTGTGGGGGTGAAATCTAGTTCTATTCTTTCCATGTTATTTCTGTCTCTAGTACCAAATTTTCTGCTAAAGTGTAAATGACATCTACTTCATGAACTGTGATATACCTGCACTTGTTTCACATTGGCTACAATTGTTTCAGTCCTTCCTAGAAACTCACTGCCAACCAGCAGCCAGTAGCTTGTAGGCCAGCACTGGTCCATGGACCACCACTCTGAGAAATTACTGGGTAAACTGCACCCAAGAACTGGCTCTCATCTGTCCTTTATTTTCTTCAGTTTTATTGGGCAATCTGGGAGTGGGGTGACTGGGCCAGATGAGGACAGTAGGGAAAGAAAGCAGAGAAATGGTACACAGATCCAAGCTGAAACTGAGCAAAGAACAAGGGAACCAAGACCCTCAGCAAGCTGGCTCTTAGCTCAGCCAAGGACTGGTCAAACAGAAGCGCCTTCCTTTTATAAATGTTGCCAGGAGGTTGGAGGGAAAGAAAGAAGAAAAGCCTCAGCAGCAAAGCTAGCATAGAAGAAGAGGGTTCTTTTTGAGACTGGTGCAGCTAATGTGTGTGTTTCTTTTCTCAGGGACGCCTTCCCGTGATGTCCTTCTGGTCTCAGCCATCATCACCATTAGCCTTAGTGTCACCATTGTCCTGTGTGGGATCTGCCAGTGGTGTCAGCGCAAACTGGTAAGTCAGAAGAGTGTGCAGTCAACTGTGCTAAAAGTATAAAAACGGAACAGGTGGGAAAAGAGGTTGTGGATTCCCCCGCCCCCCTGGACCAAGCATCTGTTTAATGAAAGGAAAGTTTCAAAGTCCCTTCAGCTAGAATAGATTGCGGAATGAACTGCAAAGGAGCATGCTTCCGGAGATGAGGGGAGGAAGTCAAGCAGGAGCTTAATTAGAAAGCTGGTTGCTAATAATCCTGGTGTTTACATAGTGCCCCCTAGTCCTTGTTAAATGCTTGGAACACAAGACCAGCAATTAAAGTGGGTCTATAGTGCTATTTCAGCAGCAGTAATTGAAGGATCAGGAGCAACACAGAGAGAGGCCAGGCCAAGCCATGGACTGAAACAGGGGCAGAGAAAGAAAAGGGAAAACAGGTGGAGAACAGGGGAAGGTGGGTAAAACCACTGATCTTGGAAGATGGGGTGGAAAAGAATGGGATGAAAAGATAACGATCTGATGGGTAACAACCAGGTAACAAGCAACACTTGCTGAAATGTCTTCTACTACACAACCTTTCAGGGTACAGGAGCCCTTCCCAGATTTCATTTTGGCAACCCTAAGTTCCAGAAAGGATCTTGACTCCTGACCATCACCTACAAATAGACAAGAAGCAGGAGTGTCTCTGAATGCCATTGGTTGTCAGCTACTCATTGGTGTAACACTGTAAAGATGAAAGACTAACACACAAACACACACAGGAATTATAACTGATATGTGGATCAGTTGTAGCATTAAAGGGCATGATACATTTTGAGCTATGAAGCTTTTTCTTGAGGCTGTTTCCTTTCAAAGAAGAGTAGGCCTCTCTTCCCTTACTTTCCACATGCAAGTGGAGAGAAAGAAGGTTTGGTTTCAAAGGAAAGAAAGAAAATAAAAAAATATGTATTACTTGGAGAACAAGCAGAGCATTCTCTTTCTTTAATCTACCTGTCTTGAAGTAAGCCACAGAATCTTTGTGCAGCTGCCAAGGATAGCCAAGCACTTCAGAAAAAGGCATACTCTCCAACATTTCACAGATTAAAAGCAGGACACATGTGGCCAAGCAACATCAGAGTGTGGTCAGGATGGCAGAAGTTATAAATGAGGAAGGACAGACAAGCTAGGAGAGGCTGCAGTAGTTTGCTTTTGCTGTACCTACTGGGAAGAGCAAGATTCCCCTGTTCCTCTCCTACTTACTGGGTTAATTGAATGCAAACTACCTTTGCACTTTGAACTCAGTTTGCAGCAACTGAAGTAAGTGGAGGACAAAAGGAGAAAGTGGGAGGAGAAGAGAGAAACTGGGACATTTTAAAAGTAGCTCAAAAAGTGAGATGATAGAA
Source organism: Ctenosaura bakeri (assembly GCA_948474755.1). NCBI lineage: Eukaryota > Metazoa > Chordata > Lepidosauria > Squamata > Iguanidae > Ctenosaura > Ctenosaura bakeri. The sequence goes on along the minus strand of CAOLHI010002444.1, from coordinate 152,975 downwards.
GAGTAATCCTTGCCAAATTGTGCCAGTTGGAGGATATGCAAACATATGCCTGGTTTTATGAGGATCAGGAGATTCTTTCATAGAGTATGTAACCACTGTGCTTAGAAGCAGGCTCATCATCTCAGCCATTTCCAGACATACTCAACAATAGGTACATGCACATAGAAATGGAGCTGACAAATTTATTCAGGCTCAGGCAAGTTTTCATATTTCTTATATTGAATGATGGATTAAAGGGTGTGATGCTCTTTGTACTGAATTCTCACTTACTCTCACTTTCATCTCTTGCATGCCCTCTCTCTCTCTCTCTCTTTCACACACACACACTCACATGTCTCTAATATGTCACACACTCTACTCCTCCTTTGTTCATAATAGTCTATAAGAGGAGTGGGGAGTAAAGTGTGACATGTGGACTTCATGCAGCCCCCCAGGGCTATTTTATGATCTCCAGGACCCCCCAAGACTCAAAAATGGATTTATTTATTTTTTTAGAAAAATGGACAGGAAGGGACTTCTGGTCACTTCCTGTTGCTAAAAAATAGGGGGCTCTAAAATGACCCAGAGCCCTCAAAACATTGCAGAAATACCCCCATGCCCCCTAAAAGGGCATTTGGGGGCAAAAATAGTTTTTTAGTTAAAAAAAATATCCAAGGACTTTGGTTGGCAGGGGAAGCCCTACAAAGTCTCCTAAGGGCCTAATATGATTCCCTTGCCCCCAAAGTTGTCCACACAAATCTGTGGGAATACTTTTGTCCTGATTTCAAAATCCCAGATATGGACTCAGAGGTGGTATAAATTTTGCATTCATTCTGATCTTTGTGTTAAGCAGCCTAGGAGTTTGTTAAATCTTTCTATAGTTGAGGAAATGGCTGCTGTACTCTCATCATGCTGCTGTGAACTTTAAGCATCAGTTTTGCTACAATGTGTGTACATCTGCTTTCAAGTTGCCTGTCAACTTATGACAACCTCATAAATTTCATAGGGTTTCTTTAGGCATGAAATACTCAGAGGTGGTTTGGCCAGTTCCTTCCTCTGAAATATAGTTTTCTGCACCTGGTATTTGTTGGTGGTTCCCCCATCCAGGTACTAATCAGGGTCGACCCTGCTTACTTTTCAAGATCAGATGGGATCTGGTGCCTTTAGGGTAGGACACATGATATAGCCAGTTTGGTAAAGCTAAGCATGTACCTCAAGGCTACTTGTGTTACCTTGAGTTCTATGGTACAAGAAGGCTAGGGTATACAAATACTAAATAAATATTTAGCATAATGTTTAATCCCAATTTGGGTCAGGTATGGAGGAAGGAACCAGGAACAGATGGCATACCAGCAGAGTTGCTTCAATCTACAGAGACAGAATCTACTCTAGTTCTAACTAAAATATGTTAATAAATATGGAAAACAAAAGGATAGTCCCCATATTGGAAATGCTTAATATACATTCCAATCCTCAAGAAAGGGGACACCAGGCATTGCAGGAACCACAGGATCATAGTACTGATTTCCCATGCAAGCAAAATCATGCTCAAAATTTTACAACAAAGGTCTCTACTGTATATGGAGCAAGAAATGAATGTCCAAGCTGGGTTCAAGAAAGGAAGAGGCACTAGGGATCATATTGTAAACATATATTGACTAATGGAGCACATCAAAGAATTTCAAAAGAAAACTAGCTGGTGCTTTATAGCAAAAATTTTGGTTGTGTAGATCATGACAAACTATTGATCATTCTTAAAGAAGTGTGATGCGTAACCTGTACACTGGACAAGAGGCTACTGTTAGGACATAATATGGAGAACTGGAATGGTTTCCAGTTAGCGAGGGGTCAGGCTAGGCTGCATTTATTACCCTGTCCATTTAACTTGTATGCTGAACATATCATGCATTAAGCAAGATTAGATTTGAAGGAAGGAGGCTTGAAAATTGAAAGAAGGAACCAATTTAAGATACCATGCTCCTAGCAGAAAGTAGAGACCTGGAGTGATTATTGAAGAAAGTCAGGGCAGAAAGTGTAAAGGCAGTTTTACAGTTGAGCTTTAAGCAAAACATAATGACCACAGATGATCTACATAACCTCTCAGTAGATGATGATGACATTAAAATAGTTGAAGATTTTTCATACCTTGACTCAGTCGTTAATCAGAATGAAGATTGTAGTCAAGAAATCAGAAGAAGACCAGGGCTTGGAAAGGCAGCAATGAAAAAGCTAGACAAGATCCTGAAGTGTAAAGATATATCATTGAGTCTAAAGTTAGGATTGTCCGTGCCGTCCTATTTCCAGTTTCTGTGTATGATTGTGAAAGCTGGACAGTGAAGAAAGCTGATAGGAAGAAAATCAACTTCTTTGAAATGTGATGCTGGAAAAGAGTTTTATCGATACCCTGGGCTGCTAAAAAGACACATAAATGTGTCCTAGAGATAAATCAAGCCTGAACTGTCCCTAGAAGCCAAGATGACTAAACTGAGACTGTCATACTTTGGACATATCGTGAGAAGACATGCCTCACTATAAAAGACAATAATGCTTGGCAAGGGAAAAGGCAGTAGGAAAAGAGGAAGACTGAGTAACAGATGGATACACTCAATCAAGTTTTAAGACATGTCCCTGAATCTACATGACCTGAGCTGGTCAGTGGATGATAGGATGTCTTCGAGGTCTCTCAGTCATAGGGTCGCCATAAGTTGAAGTTGACTTGACAGCAGTTAACGACAACAATGGAGGAAGCAGTCTCTCCCCCTATCTTGCAAGGCATCCTACCACTGCAGCTGGGAGGTGTTTTCCTGGCAATGTTGTTGTTCTGAAATAATCTCCTAATTGTTACCCTTCACTGGGTAGGCAGTCCAGGTGTTCTCCTTGGAAGCCATCTTTCTGTTGCATTTTTAATTTCCCATACATTCAGCCCACAACATTTTGCACCCTGAAGGCGGAGAATTATCTTTTCAGGTAGCGTAGTTGTTTTTATTACATATGCTGTTTGGAATGATCTTGTTCCATCAGCTTCTATATGATATTCCTTGTGGTGTATTTGATGACAATTGACAGACATGCACCCCAAAGCCTTCCATAAATTATGACTTTTTTATTAGTTTTAATAAAGTCACATTGAAAGCTTTAGGACTTATTCTTCTTCTGCTGTGTTACAGTAACATGGGACCACTCCCTTAGCCTTTCAGTGAAGAGTAGAGAACTCCATCCTGTGACATTAAATGGTGACAAGAGATACAGTTTCCCCCATCTCCAAGCTCATGCCATTCTGTGACCTTTTTCAAATGCCTTAGCAGCTGCCCTTCTGTATCTCTTGGGTGTGCAAGAATACGCACATAGTGAATACCCCACCCTTTTCGTATGCCCTTCAGGGTTTTGTTTTTTTTAAATATTTGATGTAGTTCATTTTTCTTAACATTGTATTAATTTTCATAAACGTAACATTTTTATAAGACTGGGGCACTGTTTAAACAGCTATGAAAACTGGAGTGTATGACTAACCTAATTCATTTTTAATTAAAAGCATGCAGACACCAATATTCCACAACAGCAAGGCTATCTCTCATCCATACAATTTAGAATGAGCAGCATGCTGCTTTTCTTTTTTCTTTTCTTTTTTTTTGAAATAGATACTGATGCTCAAGTGCTAAAGTGGCTTATTTCTCACATTTGTGTTGTATTATCAAGATGCTCAGGGCAACACACAATAACCCTGTGTGGAAGTCTAAGCCACTTAAGGAGTTTTGTGGCTGTGGGGATATGAACCTGGATCTCCCTAGTCCAGATCCAGCCATTTCTTCACTGTGCCACGTTGTCTCTGACAAGCAGAGAGACATTCACAGGTTTCGAAATGAATCCATCTCTTACTGCCTGGTGTCTCTGAAAAGCCACTTCAGTGTCAGTGAGAAATGAAAGCAGCAGATGTCAAGATAATCAACTAAGTGAGGAGTTTGTGCATTTTCAGGGATCCATAATTGGAAATCCCTGTATGGGAGAACTGGACATTTATAGCATTCAAATTTACTGCTATCTAGAGAGGTTGGATAATCAGAAGCAAAGCAATTCAAAGCCAGATCCCTGAATGCTTCACTAGGGGCCTTTCTGCACTATATAACTATTGCACTACAATTCAGCTTTAACACCATGGCTGCCTCCTATGGAATCCTGGGATTTGTAGTCTTGGGAGGCACTGAAACCCTCTGGCTGAGGATTCTAAATAACCCTCTCTAAACTACAAACCCAATGATTCCATTGAGCAGAACCATGTCAGTTAAAAGTAGAATCATAGTGTAATTGTTATGTAGTGTGGAAGGCCCTAGGATTTTATTTTATTTTGTTTTGTTTTGCAGTTTTAAAATTCTTGGCTACTTATTTGCAGCCCTTATATTTTGAACTATGTACAGTTTAGTGCAGCCAAACATGCCTTCCTTTTCTCCATCTGCTGCCTCCCTAAGGAACAGGGAAGTAATCAGTAGTATTTCCTCTCACTAAGTGTTTTGTGGCACTTTAAACACAAAACACATTTATTTGGACACAAGCTTTCCTAGACTAGAGTCCACTTCATGGGTGCACAACAGGTTGTCCTTAATTTGGCTGGAGGGGATAGGTCTGTGAGTAGTGTGGTTGAAAAGAAAGAAAATGCAAAAAGTACAGAACGTGAGCACTATGTTAAAGCATAAATATATGTAAAACTATGATAGAGTGACCATACACAAAGAAGTGCAAAGCAGCCTATTCAGTAGCTCAGGATAGCTCAGACTTATATATTCAGCCTTCCTCTCCCCTACCACACACACACACACACAAACACACAAAATAAAAAAAATAAAATAAAAGGGCAAGACTTCCAAACATGGACAGCTTATGGACTGAGCAGAGAGACAAACATCCCCCTTATTTGAGAGTGAAACATGCACCCCTACATGCAGCCTCATCCACATTCTGTCCACAAGCCACCGTTGCTTGTGAGGCAGGTAACTAGCTGCTCAGAGGTTCTTCTCCTAAAGTTTTGACCACAACATCTGGCTACTTTAATGTTCTGCTTCAGTTTGTCTCCCCATTCACCTGTGCCAAAGCCAGTGACCTGGGCATGATGCAATAGAATAAGGCTTCCAGGAATACACATGGCTTCCTTAGCATCCAGAGAGCTAAGGCAACTGATCAAGATCACAGCCCTGTAGAAAGGCCAGCTGGTATCTAGTTTCCAGCATTTCTGTCAGGTTGCTTTTTGTTACTGTCCTGGTCTTTAATCTCGTTTTCAAAAAAAAATATTATTAGGAATGCAACATTAGATTTTTGCATGATACCATTGTTTTTGTTGGCACTACTTAACAGTAGGCATAGCAAAGCCCCAAAGTGGTGATGCTGCCCAAAACTAAATAGCGTGGTTAGCAGGTCTCTGTATTTATACTTAGGGTGAGAATAAGGTGGTTCTCCAGATGTTCATAGAATCATAGAATTATAGAGTTGGAAGAGACTACAGGGGCCACCCAGTCCAACCCCCTGCCATACAGGAACACACATCAAAGCACGCCCAAAAGATAGCCATCCAGCCTCTCCTTAAAAACCTCCAAAGAAGGAGACTCCACCACACTCCGAGGCAGCATATTCCACTGCTGGACAGCTCTGACCATCAGGAAGTTCTTCCTGAGGTTCAGGTGGAATCTCCTTTCCTGCAGCTTGAATCCTTGCTCCTTGTCCTAGTCTCTGGAGCAGCAGAAAACAAGTCTGCTCCCTCTTCGACATGACATCCCTTCAGATATTTAAACATGGCTATCATGTCCCTTCTTAACCTTCTCAACCTTCTCTTCTGCAGACTGAACATACCCAGCTCCCTAAACTGCTCCTCATAGGGCATGGCTTCCAGACCCTTCACCATTTTGGTCGCCCTCCTCTGGACACATTCTAGCTTGTCTATATCCTCCTTGAATTGAGGTGTCCAGAACTGAACACAGTATTCCAGATGAGATCTAATCAAAGCAGAATAGGGTGGTACCATCACCTCCCTTGATCTAGACACCATACTCCTACTGATGCAACTAAGAATCGTGTTGGCTTTCTTGGTTGCCGCATCACACTGCTGACTCATGTTTAGCTTGTGGTCCACCAACTCTCCTAGAACTCCATCACACGTACTGTTATCCAGCCACGTGTCCCCCATCCTATATTTGTGCCTTCCATTTTGTCTGCCTAAGTGCAGGACCTTACATTTCTCTCTGTTGAAATTCATTTTGTTAGCTTTGGGCCAGCTCTCTAATCTGTCAGGGTAATTTTGAATTTTTATCCTGTCCTCTGATGTATTAGCAACCCCTCCCAATTTGGTGTCATCTGCAAATTTGATCAGCATGCTCTCTATTCTTTCATCCAAGTCGTTGATGAAGATGTCGAATAGCACTGGGCCCAGGACAGAACCCTGTGGCACACCACTAGTCACTTCTCTCTACGATGAAAAGCAGTCATTGGAGAGCACCCTTTGGGTTCAGTCAGTCAACCAATTATAAATGCACCTAAAAGTAGTACCTTCCAGCCCGGATTTTACTGGCTACTTTGCAAGAATGTCATAGGGAACTTTGTCAAAGGCCTTACTGAAATCAAGATATTCTACATCCACAGCATTCTCTTCATCTATCAAGCTTGTAACTCTATCGTAAAAAGAGATAAGATTAGTCTGGAATGACTTCTTTTTGAGAAACCCATGTTGACTTTTAGTGATCACAGCATTGCTTTCTAAGTAATTACAAACTGACTGTTTAATGATCTGCTCTAAGATCTTTCCTGGTATTGATGTCAGGCTGACCGGGCAATAATTATTTGGGTCCTCTTTCTTACCCTTTTTGAAGATGGGGACAACATTTGACCTCCTGTAGTCTTCTGGGACTTCTCCTATTCTCCAGGAGTTCTCAAAGATTATTGGGAGTGGTTCTGAAATGATTTCTGCTGGTTCTTTTAATATCCTTGGATGTAATTCATGTGGCCCTGGAGACTTGAATTCATCTAGTGTAGCAAGGTATTCCTGTACTAACTCTTTACCTATTCTGTGCTGCATTTTCTCCACTTCCCCACCTGCTCTCCCCACCCCTGGATTGAGTACTTCTATTGTTTTGGGAGAAAACTGAGGCAAAGAAGGCATTGAATAGTTCTGCCTTTAATCTCTCCCCCACCAGTACTTGGCCATCCTCTCCACACAGCGACCCTATCATTTCCTTGTTTTTCCTTTTGCTGCGGACATATCTAAAAAAGCCCTTTTTATTGTTTTCAATGTCTCTGCCAAGCCTGAGTTCATTCTGTGCTTTAGCTTTTCTGACCTTCTCCCTACATATCCTGGCTATTTGTTTGAATTCCTCTTTGGTGATTTCACCATTCTTCCATTTCCTATACATGTTTCTTTTAACACTTAGGTCAGCTGAGAGTTCTTTAGTCAACCATTCCGGTTTCTTTAGATACCTGTCATTTTTCCTCATTATTGACACAGTTTTAAATTGTACCTTCAGTATCTCACTTTTAAGAAACTCCCAACCGTCATGAACCCCTTTCTCTTTCAGTATTCTTGACTGCAGAATTTCAGCCAGTAATTCCCTAAGTTTACAGAAATTAGCTTTTTTAAAAGTCTAGAAGGCATGTCTGGCTACACTTGGCTTCCCCTTCCCATGGAATGACAAATTCCAGTACAGCATGGTCACACACACCCCAAGGAACCCACCACTTCCACCCTATTAACAAGGTCATCCCTGTTGGTCAGGAACAGATCTAAAATAGTTGATCCCCTTGTCACGACTTCCACCTTCTGGACCAAGAAATTGTCTGCAAGGCAAGTGAGGAACTTGTTGGACCTTGTGGTCTTGGCAGAGTTTGACTGCCAACTTCTTCTTCGTGGTCTCTGTGCCTTCATACACTAGGAGCTTTAGCGCCTGCGCGGTAGCGTTCGGAAACTTCTAGAGCTTGTTCGCTTGGCGGGAACCCCTCCCCCACGCCGGTACTGCGCATGCTCCTCCCGCCGAGCAACGGTCTCTCCTCAGTTCTTTCTCGTCCGCCGCCGCGTACGGAAGGTTCTTTAGTTTGTTCCTCTCACGTCGTGCTTGGCTTGCTGTTTTTCACGGTTTTACGGACTTTCGGACTGTCTTTGACCTCTCTTTCGGACTCCCCCTTCGGTTTTCGTCTTTTTGGATTTCGGAGTTTGGCGTTTCTTCGTCTTATGTCCGCGCTCTTTAAGAAGTGCGTGTCCTGCGGCCGCAAGGTTGCCCTCAACGACGGCCATAAGGAGTGTCTCTTCTGTTTGGGCGAGTCCCACAACATCCGGACTTGCCCAATTTGCAGGGATTTTACTCCGCAAACTCTTCGCAACCGCTCCGCGAGACTCAAATCTTATTGTTGGGAACAGTCTCTGCGGGCGATAGACGAGACCTCCACTTCCAAGATGGCCGACAAGAAGACGACCACGCCATCGACGGTATTGGCGGCTGCCGTTCCGTCCACCTCGTCGGTATCGGGCTCGGTACCGGCGAAAACGCCGATTTCGGCGTTACCGAGGATCCCGAAGCTGTCGGCGGCTGCCAAGTCAGCGAAAGGATCCTCGACGGCGAGGAAGGCTGAGGCTCCCCTTACGGAGACGCCTGCAAAAAAGCGCCCTGCTCCGGACGGAGGCAAGGGCAAGGAGAAGGAGAAGAAGAAGAAGAAGAAGGAAAAGAAGCGCTCCCCGGCTGGGGACGCTCAACCTCCTACTCCTCCTCCTACTCAGCAGCCTTCAAAAGGGCGAGGCGAGTCCGTCGACCTCTCGGAGGATGAGATCGAGGACGTTCCCCAACAGCGCCCGGACTCGCCTGTGGCAGACCCTCCAACCCTGGTGGAGGAGCGCCACCGCCCTCTTAGCCGTCGCAGGTCGGCCGACCTGCAGCAGAGAGAGCCCTCTGCTTCTCCGGAGCGGCGTTCGACCTCCTTCAGGTCCCGGTCCCGCTCTTCCGAGCGTCCGGTGGCCTCGCCGCCTCCGAGGGAGACAAGAGAGGAACAACCTCGCTCGTCTGCCTCCAGATACACCTCGGCGTCCTACGTGGCCAGGTACGCGAGGGAATCTGAATGGAGAGAGCGCCCGGCCTCCTATCGGTCGCATTCGCCATCGTACCGGGATCGGTACCATCGTGGCCCGAGTCGCTGGGAGACCTTCCGGAGGTCCCGGTCACCTCGTCGACAGCGCGAATCGCGCTCGCCTAGAGGGGACGAGGCTCGGTACCGTCGACGCCGAAGCCGATCTCCGTCGGACTGCCGCTCCTTCAGCCGCTCTCCCTCCCCTCGATATCATAGGGCGAGGGAGCCTTCACCACGGTATCGGGCGATATCGCCACCTCCTAGGGTCACGGCAACGGCGACGCGCCCTACGGAGTCGGTGGTGACTGAGCGGGCTACGACGACGTCAGCCTGCCAGACTACCCCGGTCACCACCAAGAGGGTGAAGTCAGTGGTCAGCCATCCCAAGCGGGACGCTGCTGCTACCACCGCCCCGGCTGCGGAGAAGCCTAGGAAGGCAACACCTGCGGCGACTACGAAGGAGCCGGAGAGCGAGCGGCGAGAGGACTCACCGAGCTCGGAGTCGTACGACTCGAGTGCGGAGTCTGAGGTGTCTGAGGCGGCCTCCCAGGAGTCTCCTCCGTTGGGATTCGGGGACCCGATCCCAGATTCTGCTCCAGAGGACGTCCACCAGTTCTCTGCGATGCTGCTCCGCATGGCCACTACCCTCGGCCTTAAGATCGCCGATGCGGAGCCGGAGGATGACGATCCAGCCTTCTCCGTTTTCGAGGAGAAGCGACCTTCCACGGCCCCGCTGCCTCTCCTGCCCCGGGTATCCAGACTGGTGAAGGCCGCCTGGGATAGACCGGCCTCGGCTCAGCCGATACCGCAGCGGTTAGAACACCTCTACCGGGTGCAGAAGGATAACGCCGGTTATCTATTTAATCACCCTGCACCGAACTCTGTGGTCGTCGAGTCCGCGCAGACGAAGGGCTCCGGCAGGCAACACACCACCCCGCCGGACAAAGAGGGCAGGAAGTTGGACGCCTACGCAAGGAGGTTCTATTCAGCTGCCTCCTTGCAGATCAGGCTGTCCAACACTCAGGCTTGCCTCGCGGCATACCTGAAGAAAGTGCTCGATCGCCTGCAACCAGCGATGGAAGCGGTACCGGAGGACATCCGCCAAGCCTCCTCCGTGATCTTCAATGAGGCTATCTCCATCGCTCGGCACCAGATGGCCTCCTCCCGGCACGCAGTGGAGATCGCCTCCCGGGTCATGGCGGGATCCGTCGGCCTTCGCCGCCATGCTTGGCTTCGACCGGCCGACATCCAGGAGGACACCAGAAGGAGGATTGAAGATCTCCCCTTCGACGGTGAAGGCCTATTCAATTCGTCCACAGACGAAGCTTTGGACAATCTCGTCAAGGCGAGACTGACCGCAAAAAAGATCGGGCTGCAGCCGGCCACGCAGACCCGCAGGGCCTCCACCTTCCGACCATCCTGGCGACGATCTTCCACCTCGTCGTTCCAGCGTTCGGCCCAGTCTGGACAGTCGAGACCGTCCTCCGGCTCATCGGCCAGACGCACGATTAGGCGGCGCCCGCCTTCGTCGAAGAAGTCCTCCTCCGAGACAAAGTCTCGGTTTTGACGTGCCTGGTAGGACCCACCAATACCCACTCTTCAGCCTACCATCAGCGCTCGGAGACCGACCGACTCTCGCTCGACACCTAGCGGAGTGGCAGTATGTCACTACGGACTCTTGGGTGCTTTCCATCGTCCGTCTTGGCTACGCCATCGAGTTTCTCGATATTCCTCCTCGCGGCGTTTATTACTCCACGCCGTCGAGTCCGGCCCTCCTGGAAGAGATCCAATCCCTCCTCCAGAAAGGGGCGATCGAGCGGCTCCCGCAAGAGGCCAAGACCACCGGCTTCTTCTCCAGGTACTTCACGGTACCGAAAGCCGACGGTACCCTCCGGCCGATCCTAGACCTCAGAGGGGTGAACTACTACATCCGCCCCAAAAGGTTCAAGATGGTCACGATACCGTCGATCCTACCCTTCCTACATCGAGGGGACTGGTTCGCCTCCATCGATCTCCGAGACGCATACTTCCATATCGCCATTCGCCCGCAGCACAGACGGTACCTCCGCTTCGCAGTCGACGACACCTGTTACCAGTACAAGGTGCTGCCGTTCGGACTCTCAACTGCCCCAAGGGTCTTCACCAAGTGCATGGCCCCGGTGGTATCCTACCTGCGGACGAAGGGCGCTTCCGTCTTCCCCTACCTCGACGATTGGCTGTTGGTGGCGTCCTGCAAACAGAGACTTTACCACGACGTCCACATGACGTTGTCACTCCTGACCCGCCTTGGTCTACGAGTGAATCCGAAGAAGTCCCACCTCGAGCCGGCGAGGATCTTGGACTTCATCGGGGCGACGCTCGACTCGACCTCCGCCAGGGCGTACCTACCAGAGTCTCGAGCACAAACCTTGATCCGAGCCGCCGCTCACGCTCGTACGGCCCCGACGTTATCTGCGAGAAGCGTCCAGCAGCTCTTAGGCTACATGGCTGCGACGACCGCTGTGACATATCTCGCCAGGCTGAGAGCAAGACCTCTTCAACACTGGTTCGTCCGCATATTCGACCCCCTGCGAGACGAACAGACACTCCGACTGCAGCTGCCGGGAGACGTCCGCTCATCCCTCCGATGGTGGCAGTCGCGACGCAATCTCATGTCGGGGATGCCTTTCCAACAGCCGACACCGAAGGTGACGGTAACGACCGACGCCTCCCTGTATGGATGGGGTGCCCACTGCGGCGATCTCAGAGTCCGCGACAGATGGACCGACGACGAGACCGCTCTCCATATCAACGCGCTGGAGCTGCTCGCCGTCTGGAAAGCCCTACGGGCGTTCCGCCATGCCGTGGCGGGGCGCACGGTCCTGATTCTGACGGACAACACCACCGCCGTCTGCTACATCAACAGACAAGGTGGGACTCATTCCACGACCCTGCTCGACATCGCGCTCGGCCTGTGGGAATGGTGCATTCGCCTGCACACGCATCCCGTGGCGGTTCACCTGGCCGGGCAGGAGAACACCACGGCAGACGCCCTCAGCAGGGACACCTCATCCCATCACGAATGGTCTCTCTCCGGAGAGGCGTTCAGACTGATTCGGGACCGCTGGGGCGAACCATCGATCGACCTCTTTGCGACCAGGGAAAACGCGAAGTGTCGTCGATTCTGTTCCAGAGCGGGCCACGATCGTGCCTCCATCGGGGACGCTTTCCAGTTTCCGTGGACCGGGGAACTCCTCTACGCGTTCCCGCCGTTCCCGCTGCTCGGCCGGACGATATCGAAGATCCTCGCCGACCGAGCCGACGCGATCCTGGTAGCCCCGTACTGGCCGAGGCAACATTGGTTCGCACCCCTGCTACAAGCCGCGCGAGACAACCTGCTCCGGTTGCCACCGACACCGGACCTGCTCTCCCACTCCGGCGGCCGAGTCCTCCATCCGGACCTGCCACGCCTGGCCCTCCATGCCTGGAGGATATCGCACTAGACGATCCCGTGCTCGGTACCGTCCTCGTCGCGGCCAGGAAGGAATCCACCCGTCGCAACTATCAATACAAGTGGCGACGCTTCCTGACCTTCGCTAACGAGAGGAGTGAGCCGGTATCGCCCGCGGGGCTCTCGACCGTCCTGCACTTCCTCCTGCACCTCCGGCAACAGGGCCTGGCGTTTCCATCCCTGAAGGTGTATCTCTCCGCGATCGTGGCATACCAACCGCCACGATCTGCTGCCTCGGCCTTCTTCAGGAACGATACCGTTAAGCGGTTCCTGAAAGGACTTCATCATCTCTACCCGCCGGTATCGCCGCCGCTACCGCCGTGGTCCCTCTCGCTGGTGCTCTCGCAGCTGACGAAGCCGCCCTTCGAGCCGATGGCGACCTCGGATGACAGGCTCCTGACAATGAAAACTGCCTTCCTGGTAGCGGTGACCTCAGCGAGGCGAGCGGGTGAGATCACAGCTCTTCGTTCCGATGAGCCCTTCACGGTCTTCCACAGGGACAAGGTGGTCCTGAGACCTGACATCTCGTTCCTGCCAAAGGTGGTGTCCAGTTTCCATCTCAACCAGGACATCATCCTGCCTGCCTTCTTCCCGAACCCGACGACACCGTTGGAGCGGTCCCTCCACTCCCTGGACGTGCGTCGGGCATTGGCTTTCTACAAGGACAGGACTGCTTCCTTCCGACAGACGCTGCATCTCTTTGTTTGCTATGGGCGACGTCGGAGGGGCCTAAAGTGTCCACCCAGCGCTTCTCCAAGTGGGTGGTGAGGACTATTGAACTGGCGTATGAGCTCGCGAGGAAGCCTCCGCCAGTCCTGCTTCGAGCCCACTCCACCAGAGCGGTGGCTACTTCTGCGGCCCTCCTGCGAGGAGTTGACCTGCATGAACTCTGCCGTGTGGCGACCTGGTCCCAACCATCGACCTTCGTGCGCCACTACAGGCTCGACTGCCGGTCGCGCAGAGATGCCCGGTTTGGACGTGAGGTGTTGGCTTCCGTGCTGTAGGACCTGACCCGCCGTCCGACCGGTAAGCTACACAGTCTCCTAGTGTATGAAGGCACAGAGACCACGAAGAAGAAGAACAGGTTGCTTACCTGTAACTGTGGTTCTTCGAGTGGTCATCTGTGCCATCATACACACCCGCCCTTCCTCCCCTCTTTCTCAGGTCCCTGTAGGTTCTACGGCGGACGACAGAACTGAGGAGAGACCGTTGCTCGGCGGGAGGAGCATGCGCAGTACCGGCGTGGGGGAGGGGTTCCCGCCAAGCGAACAAGCTCTAGAAGTTTCCGAACGCTACCGCGCAGGCGCTAAAGCTCCTAGTGTATGATGGCACAGATGACCACTCGAAGAACCACAGTTACAGGTAAGCAACCTGTTCATATATCTGGATAGTTGAAATCTCTCATTACTACTACATCTCTCCTTTTTGAATCTGTGGTCATTTGCTCCGGGAAAGCATCATCCAAATCCTCAGACTGGCTTGGAGGTCTGTAGTATACCCCCACAATAACATCCCTTTTGTTTCTCGTCCCCTTAATTCTTACCCAGATGCTGTCGACCTGACTTCTTGGATTTAAGTCATGGATCTCTTCACAGGTTGAAACATTCTTGACATAGAAAGCTACTCCTCCTCCTTTCTTATTTGGTCTATTTCTGCAAAACAGATTATAACCCCCTATTCCTACATTCCAATCATGAGACTCATCCCACCAGGTTTCAGTGATGCCTATTAAATCATATTTATTTTGTTGTATTTAGAGTTCGAGTTCATCTTGCTTATTTCCTATGCTCTGTGCATTAGTATAGTGACACTTAAGACCATGTGCCCTTCCCACAAGTCCTTTACTAAAGTTGCTTTTCCTCTCACTGTTGGTCTCCAGTACTACTTGGCCTGCTCTATCTATATAATTTGGGGTTTTTTGCCCAGTGCTTGATGAATCCTTGCGCTGAATGATACTGTCTCCCTCCCCGGCCAAATTCAGTTTAAAGACCTCCTGATCCACTTTGCATGACTGTTAGCAAAAACATTCCTGCCAACAGTTGTGTAGTGCAACCCATCCATTACCAGAAGACCATCTTTGTGGAAATGCAGACTGTGGTCCAAAAACCCAAATTGTTCCCGGCGATACCATCTGCGGAGCCAGTTGTTCACTTCCACTATTCTTCTCCCCCTTTGTGGTCTCGGTCCTTCAACAGGGAGGAGAGACAAAATCACAACTGGCACACTAAGGTCCTTCAGCTTCCTACCCATAACCTCATAATCCTTTGTGATACGCTGAAAGCTGCACCTCGCAGTGTCGTTGGTTCCAATATAAACCAAAAGGAGTGGATTACGGTCAGTGGGCGTGACCAGTCTCATTAGCCTCTCTGTGACATCATTGATTTTGGCCCCGAGTAGGCAGCATACCTCGCAATTGATCCTGTCAGGATTGCAAATGATTGATTCTGTTCCTGTCAGCAAGGAGTCTCCAATCACCAGAACTCATCTCCTCTGAGGCTTGTCCAGGGTTACTTGATGAGCAGATTCTTCCAGGGTCACCTGGACATTCTCTTCAGGCCGAGACTGTTGGTCTTGGAGCTGTTGGATTTCATCCTGCTGCTGTTTGACTTCCTGTTGCTGATGTTGGATTTCCTCTTGGTGATGTTCCATTACCTCCTCCTGCTGTTCCATTACCTCTTCTTGCTGTTCCACTTCCTCATTAATAAGGTTGAGAACTTGGAAGCGATTCTGTAGCTGAAAACTCTGTTTGGTTCCTGACACTTCTACACCTACGTATCACATTCCTCCCAAGATGTTGCTGGACTCAACTCCCATCAGGCTCGCTGGCATAGTCTATGGTATGGAATGCTGGGAGGTGCAGTCCAGAAAGATCTGCAGGGCCACATAATTTACACCCCTGATTTAAATCCAGATGTGCTGGCACTGAGAGTGGAGTGCGCTAAAATGCTCATCGCCACTATGTGCCACTTACCTCCTTGCTGTCTTTTTGCTGATGTGATATTTACCTCTGCCCAGATTCACCCCTGGATTGCAAAAGGAAACATAAAATCAGCAGAAAGACTGGTGAGACAGATTGGAGGTCCTTCTCTTGCTTGTACTCCTTTTGTTCTTTAAACTGGACACTCTAACACACAAGCACACACAATTTTCATATCGTTGGGGCAAATGTGTGTTTAAGCACCCAAATCTGGTCCCATCATATTAGGTGAGGACTCTTGACATGATGGTAGGGGCTGTTTCTCCGTGACCGACCACATGCTTTGTAGGAATGGCTCCCAGACTCTCAAACTGAAGGGATGAAGTAGCGAATATAGATCCCCTCCTTGACTGCCTGCTAGAGAAGACCAAAACTGGCTGCATGAGCTGGAAAGATGCTTGTCCTGGAAATTTTTCTTAAGAAGTATACAACCAAGGCTCAGTAAATTTACATTTTTTTGAAGTTAACTCCCAGAACTGCTGCTGGCAGAGGGGTTTTGGGAGTTGCAGTCTAAAACATAACTTTCCCGAGCTCTGTACAAAACTAAATCTCAATTAGTACTTCCTCTTTATAGTAGAAGCCATTGTGTTTTTTTCATGATGAGGAGTTAAGTCCATTATTATGAATGTATGATACTGACAAAGTATAATTTAAAAAATGAGATCCTTGGGCATAAGGAATGAAGAACTCATCATGAGCTTGCTCTTTTGGCACAGCTGTCACTATTTAAATGTTAAACAGTAACAATCATACCAATACCTTTTGCAGAATGCCTTTCATGCTTAATAGCAATGTGCATAAGTGTAATTTGGCTGATGTGAAGTTTGGTTAAAAAAGAGCTCTGAAGACAAGTACTGCAAAGCCAAGAATTGCAACAATTAACTAATCCTAGCATGAATAATCATCTTAACACTGCGGTGAAATGTAACACATGTTCTGCCTTTGACAAAGTTCCCCATGACATTCTTGCAAGGAAGCTAGTAAAATGCAGGCTGGACAGTGCTAATCTTAGGTGGATTTGTAATTGGTTGACCAACTGAACCCGTGGCTGCCTTTCATCCTGGAGAGGAGTGACTAGTGGGGTGCCACAGGATTCTGTCCTGGGCCCAGTGCGATTCAACGTCTTCATCAATGCTAATACGCCAGAGGACAGGATAAAAATTCAAAATGACCTTTACAGATTGGAGAGCTGGACCAAAGCTAACAACATGAATTTCAACAGAGAGAGATATAAGGTCTTGCACGTAGGCAGAAAAAATGGAATTCACAAATACAGGATGGGAGACACATGGCTGGATAACAGTATGTGAAAGGGATCTAGGAGTCTTGGTAGATCACAATCTGAACATGAGTCAGCAGTGTGATACAGCAACCAAGAAAGCCAACACGATTCTTAGTTGCATCAGTAGGAGTATGGTGTCTAGATCAAGGGAGGTAATGGTACCACTCTATTCTGCTTTGGTTAGATCTCATCTGGAATACTGTGTTCAGTTCTGGACACCTCAATTCAAGAAGGATATGGACAAGCTAGAATGTATCCAGAGGAGGGTGACCAAAATGGTGAAGGGTCTGGAAGCCATGCCCTATGAGGAGTGTCTTAGGGAGCTGGGTATGCTTAGTCTGCAGAAGAGAAGGTTAAGAGGGGACATGATAGTCATGTTTAAATATTTGAAGGGATGTCATGTTGAGGAGGGAGCGGGCTTGTTTTCTGCTTCTCCAGAGACCAAGACAAGGAGCAATGGATTCAAGCTGCAGGAAAGGAGATTCCACCTGAACCTCAGGAAGAACTTCCTGACGGTCAGAGCTGTCTGGCAGTGGAATATGCTTCCTCAGAGTGTGGTGGAGTCTCCTTCTTTGGCAGTTTTTAAGCAGAGGCTGGATGGCTATCTGTTGGGCATACTTTGACGTGTGTTCCTGCATAGCAGGGGGTTGGACTGGATGGCCTTTGTGGTCTCTTCCAGCTCTATGATTCTATGATTCTGTTAGTAAAACTAACTGGACTGGACAAGAGCAGAATAGGTGAACAGGCCCTGGATTTTCTGCCACTGAGAGGAAAGTGGGGAATACAAGCATGGCCAAATGAAAAAAGAGAATAAGACTCCTGTACCTCTTTCTGTGTGAAGGACGGAATTTCACCTCAGGCAGCCTATGTGACAAACTCCATCTAGTAAGATACTTTCTTGCAAAGAATCCTGTCTTCTTTTTTCATGTGGCCTAGTGACTATGACCAGGGATTGTCCCAGATTTCATACAGACCAGTGGTTCTTAACCATTTCTTTACTGGGGATCCCCTGTAGGTTTAACTTCTTGCCAGGGTCCCCCAAGACTTAATTCAAGATTTAAATATTCAAATATTTATTTAAATAGTCATTGATTGATTGATTGATTGATTTATGGCTTCTAGAGACTAGGATTCAAATCGCTTTTCAGACACTGGGTGACCTTGAGCACGTCATATTGTGTCAGCCTCAGAGGAGGGCAAAGTCATAAGCTCTCCGAACAAATTGTGCCAAAAAGCCCCTGTGATAGATTCACTTTAGAGTTGCCATAAGACAAAATGAAGACACACAACAACAAAGTGTCACTGACAGGGGGAGGTTCTTTCTAGCTATTATGTTTCTATCCTTTGAAAACTGTCTAAGATGACCCCTAAGGCAACCCTCTCATGAGGGTTTTCTTGGCAAGATTTGTCACATTTGCCTTTCTCTGAGGCTGAGAGAATGTGATTTGCTGAGGTCACCCAATGGGTTTTCATGGCTGAATGAGGATTCAAACCCTTGTCTCCAGAATCATAGTATGGGAGCATGCACACATCTTCTACGATGTCCTTTTCATCAGAGATGCAGCAGCAGGGCGGAATGTGCATCCCCAAACTATTCCCTCATTTGCAAACAGTTTCAGCACCCACAGACCCCCCACTGCTGCCATGTCCCTGTTGCTGCTGGTGGTGTCCAGCAGTGAGGCCCTGTGAGGGCTCCGCAGACCCCTGGGGTCCCCAGACCACAGGTTAAGAACCACTGATATAGACAATGGCTCTTGGTTCTTTTAAAAAGTGCTGCAAATGAGAAGACTTTCAACCAGCGCAGCATCTCCTATGACACTTAAGGAACTGAAGCCATTGTCTTTCGGAGCAAAATCCTACACCTAGAGCTGCAGCTTCTATGTGCATTTTAAAGTAAGCAGTATTGATTCATTTGAACTTGTTTTCAAGTACATGTGCTTAGGACTGCAGTGTGAAACTACATGCCCAAATAGAGTTACTAGGAAGTAAGTCTCATTTAACTGAATGAATAAGGCTCATTTAACTTCTTCCCTTTAAATACAGTTGCTGGATGTAAGAGTCACCCCATCTTATTTCCATGTCTTGAATCCATTTAAGTGGAACATGCAAGGGATGACTGAAGTCATGTGCTTACCCTCAAGTCACATCTGCTTTTCAGAGTTATACACACACTTTGAGAAGGAACCCAAAGATAGAGAAGGGGATGCAAGATCTTTAAAATTTTACTGCTAACACGAATCTTTCTTTTGAATTACTTGTTTGAGAATTAAGGATAACTTCAGAAATGTGGATTTGCCTGCACTTGGTAAGTTCATAGTTTAGGGCTGAAAAAGACATTGGGCAGAAAAGAAACAAGCAACTTTAATTGCCAAAGCTCCATCCTATGGAATCCTGTGATTGCCAGCTTATAATTCTAGGCATTCATAATTTTCAGACAGATGGCTGTTTTGGTCCCTTTAATGAAACTAGAAACCCTAGGATTCCCTAGAATTAAGCTGTAAAAGTGGAATCGTAGAGCTATAATTGTGTAGTGTGAAAAGGTCTAGGGTCTTGGAAACTGGTTTGTTGTCCAACAGCTGAAAATCATGAAGCAGGGTCCAATGGAAAGGGAGAAACAGTGGCAAGGGAGTGGTCCCCGCTGCTCCTCCCCCCCCCAGCTACAGTGAAGAGGCACCTGGGAGCCTGGTTGGGGAGTGGAAGAGCGTGAGAATTACGGTAAGCCACCCCTGCTTTCCCTATGATTTCATCCAAGCTATACCTTTCCTATCATTTTTCAACTGTATAGATCTAGGATTCCTGCTGAACAATTCATTTGCCCATTAGTTCACAGGTGGTAGCAAGGGAAGCAGTACTTACGGGGAGGAGTCCATGAGTGGTTTGAAGGTTTCTTTCATACTTATGTTGCTGTTTTCCCCCTTGCTGCTGGTGGGCAGCCTGCAATTCCTTGCACCTGACACGTGGAAAAACATCAGAAAGTGGCATCATGGGTGCTAGACGAAACTGAGCAAGTATCCTCAAGACACCAACATACTATAGGCTGTCCAGAAGAGAACTCAGAATTTTTGGAGACTGAGGAAGAACTCAAGACTATGCAGAGAGCAGGAAAAGTGGTGTGGGGCGGAGAATGGTTGTCTTCTCCTTTGCAACAACACCTGAAGTAACAGCCCCCCACAGATCACCTTGGATATGCTGAGACTTTTTTTAAAAAAGTGATAAACTATAGGCTATGAAGATTTGAGGGCAGGCAGCGCAGAAGACTGCCAGATGCTGGACTTGAATGCCTGACATGAGCATTCCATCATCCACTCAACAGCTGGAGGAAATTGTGCAAACATTTCACATAGCACAAATAAATACAGGATTTACAAGATCCTAGCAAATATATCATCTTATGTGAAACAGGCAAATCATATATCAAGGTCATGAAATGCCCTATACTTGCAACAGCAAAAAAAAAAAAAAAGCTATTCAAATACTGAACAAAAGGAAAGAGAAGATGTGCCCCCCACCACAGTTCTTCCCTGAGATGCCATTTGTTCTAGGGTTGCCCCAAATTGCATTACCCTCTAAGTTTTGTTTCTGTGTGAGGGAAATAACTAGAGGTGTGAAAGTACTGTAAAAGGTGATGGGAGAGGTATTTGGGGTTCAGACAAAAGAAAATAGAAGCTTCTGCTCTCAATGTATGGGCAGTGGGTCTGCTAATGCAACTGTGTAGTTTCTATACATAAAGGTGCAAAAGAAAGTGTAGGGGTTGTGCTCAGAGAAGTAAAACAGGAATGTCTTGCTAGGACCTGGGACCTGAGATGGAACAGGCAATCTTTGCTTCGATGTAGCAAGCAGTTCACTGATGGGGAGTCTCGTCTAAATGAAAAAAAAAATGTAGCCAGTGAGAGACTCTGGCTGAATGAAATCTCATCCTGGCTTGCACATCTTATATTACGTGCCTGATTAGGAGATGTGATAATTGAATGTTTCAGTGGAAATGTTTATGCAGCATTAAGAGAAGTTTTCAAAATAATTTACATAAAAAAGTGGAGGTCTGCTGAGGGAGGTACAGTGGAAGTGCAGTTTATGCATTTCACTCTTATCTTGCTGTTCATTTCACATTCCTTCATCATGCTTCCCCTTTTATTATAAAAAACAAGTTACTTTTGATATTGACCATTGCTTTTTGGCTGCAATTGTATTGCATACCCTTTCCAGCAATATTTTTTCATGTAATTGAGTTCTGATTTTTCTAATGCATGTACCTTTCCTCCATCACCAGCCTATCCATAGTCTCCATTGTCACAGTTCATCTTCAGAAAACTCTAGTTGTACACGTGTGACCATTTCTGTTTTATGTCTTTAAAAAGAGGAGCAGCTGTGGTCTCCCACACAGCCACCACCAACATCCATTATTTGCAAGGTACCATTTAGAGTCCCCTTTGCCACACAACTCCAACTCTCTCCCGAGGTCTATACTGTGCTTGTTCTATCCGTGAACAGAGCATCCTCTTTGGACATAGCGATGATTATACATGTGGAATGAATGGTAATGACCTGGTCTCCCTCCTGCCTTACTCATCACTTCTAACTTAATGACTACTTCTTAGTGATGGTGGTCTCACTTCATCTCAGGTGACATTACCTGTGCCTTCACTAAAAGTGACTTGCTCAGTCCCCATGGTACAGGATTGGAGATTCTGTTACACTCCAGATAATGATGTGCTGCTCCTCCCATCTGCCCTTGAAACTAGGCAGGCTGGCTGGAGCCAGGGGGAATTTAAGTTCAGCAACATCTAGAGGATACTTTTTAGGGGCCAACTCCAAAGCATAAAATACATTATGTAAGCTTTTGAAGCTTCACCAAGCTTCTTCATCAGGCAAAGATGTTTAAAATCACACAGGAGAAAAATGGTGACAGTGTTAGAGTCATAGGCCTACATTCTGTCTAAGATGTTGTCAGGTAAGATGGTCTAGAAGGATTTCAGTGCAGACAGAGGCCACTCCCCTTATTGGCCATGTGAGGACTAGGGAGAAAGAGCAATAAAAACCAGGTAATAAAATTTCAACTCTCATTAGCAACAAAAAAATAACTTCTCTTGAGAGTCACATGTCCCTGTCCTGTGTGAAGCTAACTACTCCATTCTTAGGCAGAGGACATTGGGTTTTCCATTGCGGATGAAGAAACCAGTGAAGCTTTGAAAGCTTGCATAACGTATTTTATGCTTTGGAGCTGGCCCTCAAATAATGTTGTGTTGCTTATGGATTTTGTTGTATTCTGCTGCACAGCCAACACAGTTAACCTTGAATATTTTTGACAACTAGAGGAGGGTCTCAGATGGCCAGTCCTTCATTTCACCAGTTCCCAGCGTTAACAAAGTTATTGCACTCTCACTGTCCCATAGACTTCTCTCAATAGAAAACCAAAGTATCCATTAAACTTCAGTAACTTCAACCTTTATTATCACATACTTCTGTCTTTCTCACACTACATATAGTCAGCCCTCCACATTTGCAAGCTTGACATTTGTGAATCTGATTATTTGTGAGGTGCATGCATGTCTCCCCCCACCATTTCTGGCAAACAACAGGGGAATGGCAGAGAAGGGCACAGGGACAGAAGGAGCTCATGTGCCTTCCCTCCCCATTTTGGAAACAATGAGGGAAGGCAGGGAAGGTTGTAGGAATGGAAGGCATGCACAGGCCCTCCCTCCCCAGTGGGACAAAGCAGGGATGTGAGGACAGAAGGCAGAGGCACGCGCATTCCCTCCCCTCATTGGGTAAATGACAATGGGGGAAGTAGGAAGGGAGAGGGATGGGGAGAGAAGGAACAGGTGTGCATTCCCTCACTCACTCATTCTGAGGGGGAAGATATTAGCGGTTTTTCACTTTCATGAGTGTCCTGTGCCCCAAACCCTTATGAAAGTAGAGGGCCCACTGTGTTGTCCAATGTACAGTAGTCAACCAACTTGGTGATTGCTTTGTTGTTGATGTTTAAACATTATTGGTTCTCAATTATTTGTTTTTATTTCACTTTTCAATACTTAGTCAGTACTTGTATATTTTTCAGCCCAGGAAGAATAAAGGTTATTTTTTACATAATATTAAATACAGTTGCATGTATTTAAATGAACTACATATGCGAACATGACTGCCTTTTTGTTTTCCTCTAGGAAAATTTGCCATCCTTCTTTTATGCCAATCACATCTACCATATTTATCCACAGTCTTTGTCAGGGTAGTTTCAGACAGGCATCAAATGAGTGGAAGCAGGTGGCTTTGTCAGGCACGATGCTCCTTACCACAGTTACTGGCACACAGCTGAAGGAAGCTGTTATGGTTTAGATGCCTACATACCATGCAGTTGGGGAGAAAAGCTGTGTAACTGCTTTTCAGAATCTGTCATCCCTTCATACTTTTTTTTTCTTTTTAAATTACTGCTTTGTTTCTATGAAGTCTGTGTGCTTAACCTTTCCAGCATGAGAGCAAGCAGAGCTTTGATGTCTATAAAAGGTAAATAATTATCAAATTATTATTATTCCCCACAACAGAACTATCCCTCCTACCCTTGTGACCTATCTCTTATATATGTGGAAGACAAATTGCACTGATGGCACTGAATCAGGGCTAGCAGGATGGCTACACCCCTAAGAATATATTGCAAGTTTTTAAAAATAATCTAAGGAAACATCCCCAGTCTACTCCAGATACCCTACTTAGTCCAGCAGTCCCTAGCATTCAGCATCACGCTACAGCATTTTTTCTCTTGAAAAGAAATCTCACTCAGCTCGTCTAGGGATTCAAAACTGGGTCAAGTTCTCCAAAGATGGCTATATTTTCCCTGTTTATCAACACAGAAAAATGTTTTTTTTTTAAAAAAAAAAACTATCTCCTTTTTCAAAAGGCTGCCTCTCCCTGAGCAGAGGAGTGAGACACATTGAGACAGCAACAGCAATAATAAGCAAAATGTATAAATGAATCCAGCGTTTAAGTTGAAACAGTTGCCTCCTTTGTAATGCAAACATTGAAAGTCTTAGCACAGGTGCCCTGCAAAGCAGGAACCTCACCCAGCACAGCTAAGAAAGGCACAGCTGGCTCCACTGATTCTCCGGTCTGTATCAGCGCTGCCAGCCAGTTTCCATCCAGCAACAACTGTCTTCCTGTGCCTTTAGAAGAACCAAGGCCGCCACCCTGGCTTCAGTGTGCCTGCATTTGATGCTGGCTAAGACAAGAAAGGCACTTCTTGCTTGTTTGTGGAATGCATTCATGAGTTAAGCTGCAATATCGCTGCATTAATAAGTAAAGCCTCTCATCTGGGAACCAAATTAATAAAAGTGGCTGCCACAGTGGGAGAAGGATGAATGGAGGATCTCGCTGATGAGAGATAACCAGGCTAAAGCCTTGTCTGGTTCAGTTTCATTCCAGTGAATGGCATTCTCCATCCCTCCCCCACGATCCCCCCAAAAGCCCTCAAACTGACAAGGAAGACAGCACGCTCTTTTGCTTCCAACAGATGGAGTAAATAGTGATAAGTGGCTGGGGGAAAAACAGATTCCAGCCGGTTGGATGACTCGCTTGACAGGTAAGGGAGCTACAAGGCAGCCATCTTCCACAGAACTGATTCTGGTGTCTTCATTCTGGCTAAAAAGAGTGCTTCTCTTTCTGTCTAGCATTTCTTCCCTGCCACAGTTCTCCTTTTCAGCTTGTTTCCTCCCTATTCATTTACTTTTTCATTATTTTTCTGTTTTGCTTTTTCTCCAGGAAAAGGATTCATGATTCCCTCCTTTTTTGTCTTTCTCCCTCCCTACCCCCAACATTCAACCTCACTAGAATTCTGTTAAGATGAATGATACAATGAGCTTCATAGTGGAGACTGAAATCTGTGTCTCTTGTAGTCCTGGGTCCTTACACTACACAGTTGTATCACTAGGAGTCCACTTTAATTGCTGTCACAACATCCTATAGAATTCTGGGATTGGCAGTTGAGGGAAGGCCATTTAGAATTCGGAGCCAGAGAGCTCCTCTGGTGCCTCCCCAAACAACAAGTCCCAGAATTCCATTGGATAGAACCATGGTAGTTAAAGTAGAATCAGAGAGCTATGGGTCTCTAAAATGATAGATCCTCACATCAGTCCCCAAAAATAGTATTTTTCTATATTGATATTCAGGAGTGATATGGAATCATAGTGCTATAACTGTGTAAGGCAGAGCTTTTCAAACTGTGTGTCTTGCCATGTTAGTGTGTCGGCTGCAGTGTGTAGGTGTGTTGCCACCACCCCAGACCAAGAAAGACCTCAATGAAGGCAACAGCAGGCGAAGGTCAGGTGGAGGGGCTGTCATTCCCACTACCACTGGCGCCACCTCAGTCCAAGAAAGATCCCAGCTGGGATGGTGGTAGGCTCACTCCATCCTAGATACATCTCTGGGTATCGTGCATGCATAATCAGGTTGACACAGTGGAAGTGAATGTAAAAAGGTGTGGCTGCTCAACAAAAGTCACCTATCCATATGTGTGTGCCATGCGGGATTGTTCTCACTTTATCACTGTGGGAGTAGAGTGCTGGTGCTGTTATTTTCATTTTTAGTTACTTAAATTGCACTTGAATTACCCCTAAAATGGATAAGTTCCTAATTAAGAGTTTCACTTCTTGTAATTTTGTTATTCCAATTTATGTATGTGTCCCTATCTCTTATAAGGGGCTAGCTTAACTTCTGGTTTGCTAGTAAGACTGCTTTATTGAGTCATGAAATAATGCGTGTCTAAAAAGTTTGTCACCAGCATGAAAAGTTTGGAAAGCTCTGGTGTAAGGGCTCTGCATTTGCTGTTGTGGTATGCCTTCAAGTCACTTCTGACTTATGGTGACCCTATCATAGGATTTTTTTTGCAAATATTTGTTCAAAGGAGGGTTGTCTTTGCCTTCCTCTGAGGCTGAAAGAGTGTGATTTGCCCAAGATTACCCAATGGGTTTCCATGGCTGACCAGATATTCAGGCCCTGTTCTAACGAATCATGGTCCAATGCTCAAACCACTACACCACTCTGACTTTCTCTGTATTAGACCACACTGGAACTGGAACTGAGCTATAAAAGCTGCCTATGTTTGCACAAGATGGTCGGCTAACTTGCAGAAGCAACAAAGCAGTAGGATTTGAGTGTGTCTGTGAGAGCAAAGGCCATCAACAGCTCTGCTTAGATCTTGCAAACTCAGGGCTGTGGCTTCCTTGACTGAATGTGTCCACCTGTGATGCAGTCTTCCTCTTTTCCCATCCCGTTCCAATTTGCTTAGTGCACTTCTTTCATCTTTCAGTGTAATTCATGCTTAACTTCCTCCATTTGTTAGGGGTTTTTAAATGAAATCTCATCACTTTTAGAAAAATATTGAATTTAATTGTATTTTCAGCAGAAACATTGAGAATTTCCCTACAAGAATTTCTGAATGAAAATCTGACAAATTCTTGTGGGATGCATAGTTCTCTTGTACAAAGTCTTTAGTCAAACCAAGGAGACAGGGACAGCATTCCAAAGTGAGTTCAGAGCTTGGGAGTAGTTTGTTACAAATAACTCATGAGTTGTGATTAACTAATTTAATCAGTAAAGTATAGACAAGTTGCATTATGATTCTAACCTTATAAGTTCATCCCTCCTAGTTTCACAAACATTCCTCCTTTGGTGGTATAACTATCTCTAAGAAGTTACATATGTCATTGTGGAAATTAACCTCACTAAAGAGTAAAGGAGAAATATCATGGGGTTTAAGTACTGTCTTGTGGTGTGCGTCATGATGCTGAATGAAAAGCATTAAATTTTTTCATCTAACTAATAAGTAATATTTTAGTTACTTTTCAGTAGAAAGAAAGGAAAGAGTACCTTTAAAAAAACCTGCATCTATAACAGCAACTAAGCATCCTTCCAACACTCCTTTGGAATTGTCACTCTTAACTGATTTATTTTGAAAAGTAACTTTCCCAACTCTGAGGGGTGAGGTCCCACCCCCAACAAACCCATCCCTGTCCCATGCCTTATTATATTCAGGGTCTCTCCATCTCTTGCATAGCTACAAAAGGCCTCTTCCAAGCTGAAAGAGTTAAATCTGGTGCATATGCCACCTGCTTAGAGCCTCTGAGTGGGGTCAAGAGAAACAGCTGAAGCAGAAGAAAGGCTGAAGACAGGGCAGCCCATTGGTATGCACACACGATGGAATGTCAGCGGCACGGAATTTTAATGGATGATTATGTTCTTCCATCAAGCTAAATTTAGAAGCAAAACGAAGAAGGTGAAACCCTCTCACCTTCTGCCAAGATGGAGATGAATCATGAGCAACCTGTCCTCAGTCAGCTTACATCTTGCTCATACTTTGTCTTCAGCACCACCAGTTTTCTAGGCAGACAGGGATTAGAGGAGCCCAGTGTTCTCAACAGTGCCAAGCTGTCTTGTCTCTCTACTTAGCTGACTAGTCATTGTGGCTTGTGTCTCAGGCAAGGCTGAAGGATCTCTCTGCACATCCCTGGTTGCACAGGCTAGAGCTGAATAGAGAGCACAGCCTGTGTTCAATTCTGCTCCCTTTTAAAAGGGATGTTTGATGACACAGAGCAGAGACATTTAGAAAGTGTATTTTGCACAGGGAGTCTATGTGAGTGTTTTCTTGTACTTCCATTTAGAGGCTGAAAAGTAAGAAGCAACAACTGACGACACGTGACAATATCCCCCCAGGAAGAGACCAGAGGGTGTAAAATATGAAAATTTCACAACTCTGGCATTTTCTCAACCTATAATGGCAAGAATCACTCTAAACCTTCCCAACCTGTGAGTTAGAAGCACATACATTTGACAGATGCCATATACTTGAATTTTCAAAAGCTCTTACTCCTCCACCAGCTTACTCTTCCCTTCCTTCCTTGCTCTTCTTTCTGCCAAAGCTTCTCTCTTTCAAAGGAAATGTAACCATTGCTGTTGTGAGTTGTCAGTTATTCCATCCTCAGTTCTTCTTAAAAGCAAGACACTCCCATAGTGAAGCACTGAGGAAAATCTAAATTTGTTAGGGACTGAAGCAACAAGAGATGGAAGAGACAAGGGCTGTTGAATCTTATGATGCCCTCAAATCAGAGCTATGGCTTTCTCTTCTCAGTACCACAGCCTTGCCTTGAATCTGTGGGATTTACATATGTGCCAACTCATTATTAAACAGTAGATCTGATGGGTCTGCTCTCGTTGGGACCACCAACAGGATTTAGACCTTGTGTAACAATTTGGTTTTTCTGGGGAGCTTGCCTTATTTTAAGTTCCTGTTTTAAGCCGAATTGTCACATGGAGGTGATAGTGATGGGCTGGTAATCTTTGTTCATTTGATTTGATTTATATCCTGACTTTTTCCTAAATGGAACTCAAAGCAGTTTACAATCTAAGTTAGAAAACAATATGCAGTACAAAAGTTTTAGAAAGCTTGAGCCCCTAGCCACCTGCTGCTACAAGATCCCTTTTTCCCTACAAAAGTTAGACACTGTGGGATTCCATGACACACATGCTTCCTCATAGAAGCCCCATTCATTATACTTGGATATCAGGTAGAAAAGCTCCCAGCTGACTGTGCTTTATCTCTCAGCAACTAACAAAGGAGGACTTTTCTTCTCAGGAATGGCAGTGCGTAGCCCATAAGAACTGCCGCTGCTTGTGCCTCTTTGCTTCCTGTTGACCTGACCGTCAGGAGCTCTGACTGTGGAGCTCTGGGTTACTGACCCAGTTGGACAGAATCTGCATGACACTTCCTTGCTTGAGAGTAGTCTGTACGTTTTTCTGTTCTGAGTCACCGTGTCTAAAAAAAATACTGAGTCAGCCTGGAGGATCCAAGGGTTTCTTTTTTTACCTTCCTTTGCCCTCCCCTAGCTTCTTCCCAGCCTCCTATGAAGCTGATTAGATTGCACAGGACATGGAGCTGTTGTTGCAGGACAGGAACATACCTCATTTCTGAAGGCCATCATCCAAACTTCTTCTGAAACTTGTCCTCTGTTCACCCTTCTTAATCCTAGCTCACATGGCTAGTCCCTCAGTCCTGTCTGTTTATATTTTCCAATGTGCATGCATGCACGCTTGCATGCCCACAGAGGCACAGCCTATTCAGGCAGCCTCTTCTTAGCACAATAAATGCGCTGCTATTATACGCTTCCTGCATGAAATCCAGACCTTTCCCTTCAAGGGGGCACATCTGTTGTAGGGATATCATGTTGCCTCCGCACTGTGGATATGCTAATTTTTATAACTAAGAACGTGTGATCCGTCCTGCAGATTTGTCCAAGCACCACTGGATATTGCCTGTGACGTAAATAGTGAAAAGTGATGCAATACAAAAACATACATTGTGCCATTTTGTGACTTTATTTTCAGGGAGCTTTGTTTTCAGAGCTGTGCCAGTCTAATACAAGTGTGTTCATCTACTCTTCAAACATAAATCTTTCTCTTCCCACCATAAGTTTAACCACTATTCTTTTAATCTTTCACTTTTATTTTCTTTTACCACTTCAAATCACTTATGAAACAAGATTTATGATGATTTATTTAGTATCTGTTCTTCCAATACTCTAAACTCGTTTTGTTTTGTTTTTAATAACCCTCCCAAACCCTTTTTGTTTAGAAGTAGTTTTGTTTTCATTGCTAGCAAACAAGTGGATAAATATGTTCCTATACCCTAAATGCATCAGATTCTCAGTGATCTTCAAAGCTAAGTAGGCACAGCCCTGGTTAGCACTTGAATGGGAGACCACCAACAAATACCAGGTGTTGCAGGCTATATTTCAGAGAAAGAAACTGGCCAAACTATCTCTGAGTATCCTTTGCCTAAGAAAATCTTATGAAATTCATGGGGCTGCCATAAGTCAAGAAGTGACTTGAAAGCATATATATACACACACATGCCATTGTTAAAGTTGGTTATCTGTGTTGTCATTACTCTGCAATGAATGACATTTGTTCTGGCTTGTTAGCCAAAATTGCCCTTGGGAGCTTACAATGATTGGACAGAAGAAGGTCCATATGTTTTATAAGGTCATAGGAGTATGTCTGTTTAGGTCCTTTAAAAATATAGTTATTAGAGATGTAAAAGAGTGGTTCTCAAGTTTCAAAATGTTTGGGATTCCAGGTCCCAGAATTCCTTGATAGTGGCCCTGCTGGCTGGGATTTCTGGGAGCTAAAGTCTGAAACATCTGGAGGACCAAAGGCTGAAAACCACTGATGTAAAAGTAGGTTTTGAAGTTCCCACTTTCTTGCTGAAGACATATTAAAGTACCTACTTTGTATACTAGAATGTGAATCCACTAAGAGCCTGAAACCACAGTTTGCAATTCCTGTTTAATAAGGCACTGTCTTTAGATTTCTAGAGTGAAGTCAGGTACTCACTGGGGCCACTACACATGTTTGGTCACCAATTTTGGTAACACAGTCATTCTCAAGAATAGTTCTTTTATCTTCCAAATTCAATGCAAAACACTGTTAATGAATATATAATTTCTATTTATTTTCCTTTATGATTGTACAGATGCCCATAGTATTACATAATAATTATTTATTTCTGGACTTGCCTGGAAATTCAGATATTATGGTCTCATTTTTAAGAATTAGAACACCACTGATTTCCTCTGCTGCAGTAGAGGAAAATGTTACACTACTGTTACAGTGCAGTTACAGTGTAGTTACAGTGCCATTATTCCACTTTCAATATCCTATGGAATCCTGGGGTTTGCGGTTTAGAGAGTGGCATTAAGAATTCTCAGCCAGAAAGTCCTTTGCCCTCAGTAAACTACAAACCCCAGAATTCCACAGGATGTTAAAAGTGGAATAATAGCATTATAACAGTTTAGTGCAGAAAGGCCCTTAGTGATTTTGGGAGGAAGAGGAGGATGAAGAGAGAGAACTAGTTCTCCAGAAACACTTTGATAATGTGATTATTTGTGTCTTAAAAATCATTCAGCATCATTGGCCATTTCCGCACGGGGCGAGGGAATCGCCCCACGCTGCTACTTTCCGGATCTTCTGGCTCCCCAGTCTGGTTCAGGCTGCTCCGGAGCAGTGCGTGGTTGTCGATCCGCTCTGCTCCAGCATCCAAAATGGCGGCTTCTGGTTGGTCGTGGGTCTTGACCAACCACTGAAGCTCGCCAGCCTAAAGCCCGCCCCAGCAGATCGCAGGCTCGCATTGGTGCAAGCCTGAAAATCTGCACAAGGGAGCAGGCTCGCAGTGGCACACTCCGTGCTTTTGAAAGACCGGAAAAATCAAGTCTTTCAAAAGCATGCTGGAGGACCACTTGGGGTCATTCTGGAATGGACTGAGGTGCAGATCTATAGTAAGAAGTCCGGACCCAGTCCGCTCCAAGGTGCAGACGTCCTCCATGGAGGACGAACTGCACCGTTTTTATTACCCCGTGTGGAAATGGCCATTGTTTCCTATAATTTCTGCTGCTTTGGGTTCATTTTCCCTAGTTAGGATTCTTTTCTTTCTCTGTCTTTCCTGCGTGATTCATGTGGATATTCCAGCAAACTACAGATCACACAATGAATTGGATGACAAAATTGTTATTGAGTGCAAGCAAAGTTTACAATACATTCATAAGGAGAGCAATATGTCTGGAATAGGCAGGCTAAATTTCAGATAAATTAATAATCACACTTTCAAAGGCTGGTTGTGAAAGGTCTGCTTTGTGACATTGCCAAAAATGTTAGCCAAAAACAGCCACCCAGCCAAATCCTTACCTAGTATGAATTAATCTTGATATAAGTAAGAGATGGCTCCCAAACAGCACAAATTTGTACATATTCCATATCTGTGGAATGATTATAGATATCACTGCCTTACTCTAGGTAATTAATCCAGAAAGTGACAACCTCTGGCTTTGTATTCGAGATCATGTGAATGAATTAGAAATGCATACAAGCAAATCCTGAAAGAGACTTTTCTGACTGTATGAATGAAACATGATAGAAATGTCTTACAAGGAACTAATCCTTATTAAGAGATTGTGAATATGTGTCCTGTGAATTGGATGACTAGCAGGTGTGACTAAGCCAAAATGGGTCCTGCTGTTCTTTGTGGCTTCACACAATGCAGAGCTTACCATCCTCTAGAGGATCTGAGCAAGATATCCTTTGCAAAGCAGCGAGTTTGCTTATAACAAAAAAGGTTTGAGGTGGATCCCCAGCTCGCTTTGCCTGTTAGGAAATCCAAACAGCTTTGAGAATGCTGCAGAGTCCAGCTCTACTCTCCAGTTTTCCTGGATGTGCTCCTGAGATTCCTAGACAACCCGTCCTTGCCATCTGTCTGGCTACTCCTATCACCTTAATTTCCTGTTGTGCCAGCTGCCCTACCTGGGCTTGCATAGTACGCTGGGCTACAGGAAGCAGGCAAATTTCTTCTGTAATACCTTCTTTAGGATAGCCTCCTGTAATAAAAAGGGCCATGATGTCACAGTTTCCTTAAGAAACATGTCCTTCTTGATTATCTTCTCCTGTATTCTCGCTTTCTTCCAAGGCAAGAGGTATTTAGGAGCTGCAGAAATTAATCTGCAAGGAAGTACTGTAAAATTAGTGATGTATTGGTACTAGTCAGAGGGAGTATCATGACACTGAATTAATGTTATGCATCTTGCACTGCCCTGAAAGCTTAGAAAGCATTCTGTTTTCTATCCAAATGAAAAGTCCTGTTGTGATTCTCAAGAGCCAGCATGGTGTAGTGGCTTGAGCACAGGACTACAACCCCAGAGACCAGGGTTCAATTCTCCCCTTGGCCTTGGAAACCCACTTAGGTGGCCACATCATACACTCTCAGCCCCCAGAAAAAAAAATCACAATAGGTTTTCCTTTGGGTCACCATAACTCAGAAAAGACTTGAAGACGTACAATAACAACTGTACTTCTAATTGCCAGTATTAGTAACAATGGGAGTTTCACTCTTGTTTCTCCCTAACAACACCTCATCCAAGCTACTATTTGCATTTCACCAAAGGTAGCCAAAGTGTTTGTACTCTCTTGTTAAAATTTCAGTAGTATGACATGTATGGCGCACATGTATCAAAGAATATATGTGTGACCAGGTAGCTGAACTGAAACATCCCTAGCCCTCATGATTCCATAGTTTAGCCTTCATCTGCCAGTTGCTCTTCAGATGTATCCTTCAGATTTACAGCTCCCATCACCTGTAGCCTGCATAGATATTAGTTACTCTGAATAATGATGAGAGCTGTGATCCATCACATCTAGAAGTGCCAGATTAGAGACTGTTGCCTTAGCTCATACTCATTGGTGCTTCCAACTCTGACCCACTCCTGAGGACCTCCCCTTTCTTATTTAGATGTCTTCTGTGAACTGATACTCTCAGACTCTGTTATTACCTATTGCCACCCACTAAAATCTCTCCTAGAAAGATTCCCAATGCCTATTTTCTGAAAAAATCTAAGGTCTCTTCGCTGCCTCTCTTTGTCTCATCTGTCTACAATCTTGATCAGTCTGCACCTTTCTGGGGTTTTGTCTTCTCCAGTCTAATCATTCTTCTTTTCTTCTCTTTTCTCTGTCTCTTTCTTTATTATTTTTTCTCTTGGCTGCTGCTATTTACAGAGTTCAACACAAAATTCTTTGCCCTGCTTTTTTTTCTTCCTCTGTACTTTCTCAGAGTGTTGACTACTAGTTTTAAGTTGATGTCACTAAAACAGATTCTACTTCCCCAGTACCTGACCTTCTACTTTTTGTCTGTTCTATCCATCTCTGCTTCCACTTCCTTGCATCAGAGCTCCAGGCTCTGTCCCACAACAGAGGCAGAAACATCTATTCCTCATGTCCAAAAAAAAAGAGCTTAAGCAACTTCATTTTACAAAAAAGTCAGTGTGGCCTTTTGTGACGCCCACCTACATGAATATTATCTGTTTAACCTTCACATCACAGAAATGTATGTAGTGTTCTACTCTGAGAGACATTACAGAGCATTAGCTTTCCTAACATGTCTGCATTTCATTGCAAGTCCTTAAATTTCTCATAGATGAGCACTACAGCCAATGGGCATATACACAATACAGGCTATTTTGGAGTCAGATGAACAATGTTTTATGCTTGTTATGGGCAAATGATTACAACCTGCATCAGTGTGGCTATTTTGGACAGTGAAGCTGAAATGCACTTAACTTCTATGCTGTTCAAGCATCATTTTGATACAGCAGATGATTGAAGGCGTTAAATAACTCCAGTAGCACCTTTCTCTCAGTGCACAGTCTTCTCATATCTAAAGATGATTCATTCAGCCAGCCAGCCATCTTACTGTATACCACCTTCCTTTCCTAGTGGAAACTGACATTTCAAAACAGACCCTAGAAGTAATGGATTAGAAGTAAAAAGTTACAACTATTTTATTTTCTCAACCACTGAAATATAATTACATTACAGTTGTAATTAACTAGAGACAAGCTTATTCCTTATGTGGTGTAACCATAACTTCTTATGCCACTTTTGAAGTTATAGGGTGTGTATTTACTCAGTAATAGATGGGGAATATCACATGGTTGCAGTACTGGCTCAGAGGGTGCTTTGTGATGCTACCTCATGCTATGTTGTGGCCATTAGGGCAACAGGGAGGTGGTAGAAAAAGAGGAGCAGGATTTTTAGCTAAGACCAGCAGCTTGTAGCATTCTTTGAAAGTAACTGAAGGTAACTGGTTACTTTTTAAGAGGGAAAGTGAAGATTTGCCTTTTGTGCATATAGTGGCAACTAACTACTTTGACAGTACCGCTAGACTACAACTGTAAATAATTGTTTTTATAAGTAAATTTCCAAGCTCTGCTTCATAATCTTTTAATTTAAAAAAACAAAACACCCTGCCATCTAGGCCAAGGTGACCTGAATGCTGCTGGATGTAATGATTATGGTATACCTTTGTGTTTTCAGGCATTCAGTGCATCACAGTGCCTCATTCTGGAAAGTCTTACCTACCGTGACTGACTCAGGTTGTTTCAAGGTCATAAGATGGCTAAGCACTTATTTTGGAATCTAATGTGACAAAAGCCCCATTCACTGAATTCTTACTTTTTGTACCACAAATTTCTGCTCGTACAACAGAAGATCAGGGCCTTACCTGTATAGCCAAGGCTTTTGTGTGCATCGTTTGAACAAATATAAGGACCAGGCAAAAGGCCTAGTAACTATATTCATGTTTTCTCAGAAGAAAGTCCCATTGTCTGTTAGAAAGAATGTGTAGAATTTCAAATTTAGGATCACAAGAGTCCAGCTGCCAGAGGGACCAGTGGTATTACTCCATTAGTAGTCCAGTACTAGCAGTATGCACACTGCTTCGTAACTCAGGAGTGCCCTGCTGGGCCTCAGGACCCTTGTGAATAGGTTGCCAAGTTGCTGCTAGCAGTAAGTGTTGAACTGTGTTGTATTTCAGCTCCATGTCAAGGGTAAAAACTCGTTTGTATAAAGCCTTGAATAAAGACATTTAGGTCACCCATCAAGGCCAGACTGAGGCTGTGGGCAGCTCCTGTTTTTCAGTCATGACCTGGAAAATGTTCTGTACGGAACTCAGGATTAGCTGAGACCAAGAGCTTCAGAAAAAGTGTAAGCTAGTAGAAGCAGCAGATCAACCTCCACAGTGTGCTCAGGTTACAGAATTTGTTTTAGACCTGGCCCATCCAGAGGCTTTGTATGATACTGCCTGTGAGTCAAATTTATCATGGTTTTGTCTCTGTGGAAATAAAAGCTGGCTTTTCATACTGAGGGTTACCCAAAATGTGCTCTATGCAAATATCTCAGGACCACCTAATGGTATCTGATACCATTAGCTTGTGTATAAATTTGACATAGCACTTTCACAGACTCTCAACACTGGCTTATTTACAGGATCCCAGCCACTCAGGGATCCAACAAGTAATGTGTAGATGGAGACCTGATACCCACATTGTCACAATATATCAGCCAGAGAGGCATATTTCTTGGATCTATTTTCTCTGGTCTCTCTTATGGCTAATCTCCTATACTTGAAGGGAATCATCAAGTCCATGACACTTATCTTCTTCTGACCTTCCTCCATGATGACAACATATCTGGTCTCAACTGGCTGGCTGTCTTGTGGACAGTTTAGTTCAAGGATATGGTGCCCATTGAGGCAGGGATGGCTGTAGCCAGTTTTGTCAGTTTCCAAGCTGTCGAGCTTATTGTTTTTTAAGAGTTAAGAAGATGTGTCTCCCAGATCCACTGAAAGGAAATAACTGGCTCTTTCACAACTGGGCAGATTCTTTTCCATAGTCTCCCTTGCTCCACCCATGGTCAGCCACCACCCTAAATGACTGTCTTGTTGCCAGGAGCCAGGGTTTCTAACACTTGTGGGTGATCCTTAGGTTACCCTTTAATCCAGGGAGAATGCCTCATCGGTCAAACTCTTTAATGATGGGCAAGCCACCACTCAAAGGTCAGGCAGTGGTCTGCCATATATTCTAAAAGTTAGCAACAACAGCTTTTGTCATGGTTGCTAGATTTAACAGTGCTATTAAGAGGCAAAACATTAAGGAAGCCCAATAGACAAATCACCAAATAGCAAAACAGATAAAGTCTTCATATAAAGTGACTATTTGAGTCTCCCTATGATGTTACCTTAAAATCTTTGCCCTGGTCAGGTATTTTCAAAAGAGCAGTGATGTGTTTCTCTTTTAGGAGTGCTTTCAAGGAACTTGAAAGTGTCTTTATTTGTGGTAGAAAGTTTGTGCCACTGAGGGGGTCCTTTTGGTGGTGATAAGATATGGACCCTCTTCAGGGCTCCAGATCCATTGGTAACCAATGAGTTTACTAAGACAGTGTGTTGCATTCTGGGTGTAGGTGAAGACGAGGGAAAAAAATCACCACATCCAAATTCATTTTCAAGTGAATCAGAAAGATAAATTACCAGGCCACTGTTAGGCTATTATCCTGAGCACAAGTCAGCAGGTATCCAAGGCAGAAGGTTACTGGTGTATAGGAATGGCCAAGTAGTCAATCCAGTCCAAGGCAGTCAAGGGTTGTCTGAGCAAGATCAAGGGAGAAGCACAAAGGTTATTGCTAGCTTGTCCAGAAGTTGTATCAGCAGGTCAAAAGTCCAGGTGTATGAGCCAGCAAAGAGTAAACAGAATAGTCCAAACTATAGCCAGTCCAAGATCAAGATAAAACAGGAACCTAAGACAGTACTGCTGGTCAACCAGATAAGACAATTATCAGCATTAAGGCTGAGAAAGAATTACTGAGATATTTATCAGCAGCTCCTTCAAGGCCACAGCTGCCTAATTAGTGACTAGTTAGGTCAGTGTTTATTATTTAACTGGTGGTGGGCTTAGCATTGCTCCCTCCATCTCTCAATGAAAGATGGAGATGTGTCATCTTCAACCTCTGCCAAGTCCTGTTGGGGAGCAGGATCTGCTACTGCCCCAGCCCCCATCTTCTTGGACTCAAAGGGAGCTGCATTTGTTGGCAATCTGCCACCTCCTGTTTGTCAGAGACCTCCAGGGGGTGAGTTATGACATTTATGTGTTTCTTGGACAACTTCCTGGAGGGAACCTAGAGCAAAAGATTTTACAGTCCTGTCAGGGGAAGCAAGAAGGTGGGATGCATGAATCATAGGTGCAGCATCCCCCACATCCCCCAGCTTAGACATCCCTATTCCTCCACGTCTCTAGTGGTTCATTTAGGAAAGCTGAACCACTTCTTAAAAACAATGGTTGCTTAGTCAACTCTACTGAGGGCTATTTTCTGAACTGACAGTTCATGAAGGGCAAAGTCAATCCTCAGAGGGAGGGAGGATTTAGCACATCAGTCTTTTTTTGCCACAGTACTAACAGTGATACATCTATCTTCTTGGCATCCGTCAAAATGGCATGAAGACTGGCCTCAGGGGTCTGGTGGCATCAGAAACCTGTTGGAGCGCTTAGGTGTTGTCAGGTAACTCACTCTTTGAAGTGGATCATAAGTTCCTCTTGGATGGTAAAAATAGCAGAACCCAGTCTTCCAAGCTCTCATTGTAATTACACTTGATCTTAGCCAAAAGGCTAAGAACCAATCCCTGTTAGATTTATAGTCCTCAAACCATCTTGTTCTTGGACAGATCTCATCCTACTGCATCCTGTGGTCCCTTGAGACATTTCCTTATTTGATTTTGCTGCTGATACCAATATCTGTGGACATACTAGTGTCCTTTGTGGTTATGATCATTGCCCTTTCACATCTGTTCTGCACGTGAAGAAAAAGAAGTCACACACCAGAGATGTTTGAAGCTAAACTGAGATGTTCACTTTGCACCAGCAGACTTGCACCAAGAGTGGCATAAACCTGCCTTTCCTATACACCTGTGCTTTCATCTGCTAATTGCTCGCTAATTAGCACTAATTGTCTTTTGTCTGCCCTAGAATCATGAAATACCTTGAACCTGCCATCAGCAATCACAAATAACTGGCCTTATAATTGAGACACAGTTAAGAACAAAATGCACACTTCATTATCTTATGACATGCTTTTTTTTTTGTTCCTGTGAACTTAATTAATTAAAGTTCAATTAATTTTAAAATGTCCTATCCCCACCCCTGCTGTGGGTGTGATAATAAGGAGAAAAGGTAGGCCTGAGAGGCTGACTTTGGTTTGTCTTGAAAGTTTGGGACGGCAGCCAGCAGTGATTCTCCTACCCCTGCCTTTCCCAGCCTAATATCCTTCAAAGGCCATTCGGTGGCTATGTTGGCTGGGGGCAATAAGAGCTGTAGTCCAACACATCTAAATGGAAGGCAGTGCTATCTAGTTTTGAGGGAGATGGATTATGTGGTAAGTCAACTAAAGAAAATCCATCTGGTTAACTTGCAGGGCCTGCACTGTTCTTTTAGAAGGTGTAAAGAGAAAGGAGGAAAGTGGATACTGTTAAAAGGTTATCAGTTTGTAACAGAGAAGTTTCACCAGTGCCTTTAGAGTTGCTTCTCAAAGAAAAATGTAGACAGCAATTACTTTTTCTTCACATTTTCACTTATGGTGGCCAGATAAAAGCAAGAACAGAGGTCCTTCACCTTTGATAATAGTGCAGAAGAGGGAATCTCAGCACTTCTGCAACAAGTTAGGCCTGTTAAAATTTCTTCTTTTACACAACAGTCTGGCAAAACAACCATGGTACATCTGACCAGCAATGGAGGAATATGACACGGCAGCTTCAAATAAAACCACAGCTGCTTTCACAGTCTCATACCTCACTCAAAACAGTTGGCCCTATCTCCTAAAGGAACTATCTTGCAATAGCTGGAACCTTTAAAAAGTCTCAGATGACTTCTTGGATAGTCCATTGGCTGCTTAAGAGTTAGTCACATATAAGACATTTCTAATTATTCATGTTGTATGACTAATTGCTTAACCAGGTAACTCAATAAATAAGAAATTGCATACCTGAATCAGCAAGGACAGTCTCAGTTAGCCTTCTGTCATAACTGGCTTTTCAGCTACTTTTAAAATGTCCTAGTTTCTGTCTTCTCCTCCCACTTCCCCCTTGGTTTGACCCTGGTTTACTTCAGTTGTTGCAGATTGGGTTAAAATTGCAAAAGCAGTTTGCACCTTATTAGCATGAGGAAAAGGAGAAAAGAGGACAGAATCTTGCGTTTCCCAGTAGGCTCAGGCAAAAGCAAACTGCTGCATCCTAGTTTATGTGTTCTTTTTCATTAATAACTTTTGCCATCTTGACCACGTGTTGCTTGTTCACATGTTCCAGAGAGAAAAGACTTCAAGTTTCTTAAAGCTATCAGCTACCAATGTGAATCTGGGCGTATCCTTAACAACCCTTTTAACTCTCATCAACAACCATAATAATTTTTTTAAAAAACCTCTTGTATATTTTTTTAAAAGTGCAAAATACTTTCACAACTTCTCAGCAGCTATCCAGATTTTATAAATAACGTTGTACATGGATGCCAGTGAACCAAACCCTAAGATCTTGTTCACCCTTTTCCGTCTCATAGTACTTTTTAAAAAGAACACTTTGATCAGCTTGGAGTCTTTAACTTTGATTGTGTCCCCTAGCTAATAAGCATCACTTAAGAGGAACTCTACACTGAAGAAAAGTGTGTGGTTAGAATTACCCTACAGAATTTGGAGGAACTTGTAATAATAAAAACTACAGAGAACATATTCTTTCTGGGGGCAGATAATTAAATTGCATGCGCTTGATTTTCAGAAGTCAAAGGCACTGAACAGGTCCCACTGACTTCATTGTGAACCATGATTAGTCATTTCCACTGAAAGCCAACCTACTTCTAACTTCAGTCCCTCAACATGGCTTTGTATTACATAACCACGGAGGCCCAACAGTTGTCATTCTGGTCCTAATCCTGCCATGCTGAATGCAGGCACCCTGATTTCGTTCGTAGCAAAAACTAGGGGAATGGAATTATGAATTAAGAGATTTGGTATTACACACAGATTGCTCTCATCTAGCAGATAATGTGAAAAATCTAGTTTGGTGAATATTTATGGAAGCTTCTGGGCATCCCCTTGGCAGTGTATTGCATAAAAATACAATATCTAATAGTACAGCAGAGCAGATCGTTTATGCTAAAAACAAAAATCTCATATTAAGAGAATGCTCAATTAACAAACAAAAAACCCTTACGGATTTCTTTTTTTTAAAAAAATAAACCCATGGGGACATTATCAATAAACATTAAATCTCTGTTACGTTGCTTTTTTTAAAAAGAAAATGGAAATCAGCATGAGATAGAAATAAATACACTACCCAGCCCTCCAGGTTCGCACTGCCCCTATTTTGTTCCTCAATTCACTATGAATATTTCTGTCTCATTGAGATTAAAAAGATAGGCTTAACTAGAGAAAGAGGGAAAAGAGAAATTTACAAAATTGTTCTACCTATCTAAAATCTGATTGCATCTCAATAGTATAAAGTCTCAAACCCTCTTTTTGTGGAACTTCTGATACTTCTACATGACATGGACATGATCCAAGACTAGCGCAGAATTCAGGATGGGCAGGGTGATAGCTTCCAGGGAGAATTTCATAGCTTGCAAGTATAACTTCAGGAAATACTGAAAAGGGCTGAGAATGCTATGGTGCAAAGGCTCATATCCAGTAGTATAGGGAGGGGGGGTGGGGGGACAGTTCACCCCAGGCAGCAATGTTTTTGGGGTGTCCCAACCTATAGCCACATCCCCACACATCCTGGCCGTGCCCCCACACACTGCAGCAACATCCCCATGCACAGTTGCCACACCCTTTGCACTGTAGCCTTCCCTCATCACACTCCAAGCTCCACCACTGCTCATATCCTCCAAAATTTCATAAATGAAAACCATGGCATATATGGATATATGAAGATATGGCCAGGCAACAAGGGAACAAAAGTTGTTAACGAGGAAGAACATACAAAGTCTACTGTTTTAATTAAACTCAGTTTGTAACAATTGAAGTAAGCTGAGGGCAAAGAAAGAAAGTGGGAGGGGGAGAGAGAAACTAGGTCATTTTAAAAGCAGCTGAAAAAGTGGCATGACAAAAGACTAATCGAGACTGTCCCCGCTAAACCAGGACAGTTGGAAGGTATGGTGATTGGGCTTGCTTTAGAAGAAATTTGGAAGTAGAACCTGTATTGTTA
Organism: Ctenosaura bakeri; assembly: GCA_948474755.1. Taxonomy (NCBI): domain Eukaryota; kingdom Metazoa; phylum Chordata; class Lepidosauria; order Squamata; family Iguanidae; genus Ctenosaura; species Ctenosaura bakeri. The sequence continues at coordinate 111,568 of CAOLHI010002444.1, read as the reverse complement.
AATCCAGTCTCATAAACTCTAGGTCTAGAAAAATCTGGAAATTAATCAGTCTGGGGCATTTTTGTACTGTATGAATATGCCACTAGGTGCTTGCCACACAGAGGGCTTTCCATGCTCATATCATGTTTTGGAACTGGCCATTCGTGAATGAGGCCCACTGCATTTTGTATTTCTTGTGGACATGATTGCATTTGCTGTTCTCATTAGATGCTTATGTTCATTTCTGGTTTTATCATTTTTGCCACTTCTGCTTTGATTTGGTAAATGCTTCCTTAGTGGCTTAGCAGGATGTATCCACAAGAAGGAAATGTGTGTGGAATTACTGTACAGCAGCAAGTAAAACCATCTTTATAGCATACTCTGTTCTCAGCCTCAGCTATAGCAAAGCCAGTACTCCATTCTAATTAGCTATGGGGGTGAGGTGGCCAGGGTTGGATCTGCCCCTTCCCCAGATTACCTTTATTGTCTGCTATGTAAATGTGCTATTTGTAAATAGTATGTTGGACAAAGCTGGCCTTTCATGCCCTGGATAATAACCACAAGCTTTGCCACTGAAAGAGAGGAATAGAGAAACAAGCTATTACGGTTCCCTTTTCAGAGATGAAAAATCCTTTCCTTGTCATAAGTAAGTCCCATCCTCACCTTCTCTTTTCCATTTAATTTCAGGGCAAACGTTACAAAAACTCCTTGGAGACGGTGGGAACACCAGATTCCAGCCGAGGCCGCAGCGAAAAGAAAGCCATTAAGTAAGTCCCAGGAGGGATTACGGGAGTGAATGGGTTGGAGGTGTCTGGATCACAATGGGTGCATGAACTTAACTCCTTGTGGATGTTTCAACTATTATGCCTACAGGCAACCCGGCACCTGAAAAACTAGGCATCCACATTCACTCTCACCTCAGTGATCCTAAGAACACTGCCCTGCCTCCTTCACTCTCTTATAGCCTAAGCACACGTGGGTTCATGTGTCACTTTTGACACCACTACAACATGTGCACTTGTTCTAGCATTTTCACAAACACTCTACTTTTCTACACTATACTATGATGTTTCCTGTTCAAAACACTTCCTCCAAACAGCTCCCACTTCTATCAAATGCATCTTGTTCCAACATTCACACACCAGTGTTCTCTGCATTACCTTGAGATTATGCCCTGTGTAAATAATGCTGCCCCCTTTGTATTGACCTCACTGTTTTTCCAGGGTAATTCATCTCTGACTCCTCTAAGCACATCTCTGCATTCCAAGAAGCCCCAGACTCCAGTGCAAACCCCTAATAAGCTTTTTGTACCATGTTGCCTCTTAGTCATTCTCCTTCAGCACCCTCACCCCCACCCAGTACCTAATACTACTGACTCATTAGTGAGCAGGAACACAGGTCACCTAACCAGTCTAACCCAGTATGCTAAAATATATTTCTAGTTAAACTATAAACAGTTATTTCTAAATTTGCACCTACACCTATAAATCATCATGTGCACATTTTGTACAGATCTAGTGAATCATAAAATTCATAGAATCCTAGAGTTGGAAGAGACCCCAGGGGCCATCGAGTCCAACCCCCTGCCATGCAGGAACACCCATCAAAGCATTCCCAACAGACAGCCATCCAGCCTCTCCTTAAAAACCTCCAAAGAAGGAGATTTCACCACACTCCGAGGCAGCATATTCCACTGCTGGACAGCTCTGACCATCAGGAAGTTCTTTCTGAGGTTCAAATGGAATCTCCTTTCCTGCAGCTTGAATCTTTGCTCCTTGTCCTAGTCTCTGGAGCAGCAGAGAACAAGCCCGCTCCCTCCTCAACGTGACATCCCTTCAAATATTTAAACATGGCTATCATGTCTCCTCTTAACCTTCTCTTCTGCAGACTAAACATACCCAGCTCCCTAAGCCGTTCTTCATAGGGCATGGCTTCCAAACCCTTCACCATTTTGGTTGCCCTCCTCTGGACACATTCCAGCTTGTTGATATCCTTCTTGAATTGAGGTGCCCAGAACTGGACACAGTATTCCAAATGAGACCTAACCAATGCAGAATAGAATGGTACCATTACCTCCCTCGATCCAGACACCATACTCCTATTGATACAACCAAGAATCGTGTTGGCTTTCTTGGCTGCCGCATCACACTGCTGACTCATGTTCAGCTTGTGATCTACCAAGACTCCTAGATCCCTTTCACACGTACTGCTCCATGTGTCCCCCATCCTATCTTTGTGCCTTCCATTTTTTCTGCCTAAGTGCAGGACCTTACATTTCTCTCTGTTTAAATTTATTTTGTTAGCTTTAGCCCAGCTCTCCAATCTGTCTAGGTTGTTTTGAAATTTGATCCTGTCCTGTGGTGTATTAGCAACCCCTCCCAATTTGGTATCATCTGCAAATTTGATCAGCATGCCCTCCACTCCTTCATCCAAGTCATTGATGAAGATGTTGAATAGCACTGGGCCCAGAACTTTTTGGAGAACTTTTTAATCTACACCTTCTTTTTTCAGCTGTTCTGTTCTTCCTCTGCCTTTCCCCATTTAGCACTCTGTTTTCTCTAGGCACATCCTTGTATTTCAGACTCACTTCCCTTCCTTACACTTGTGACATCAACAGTTGCAGATGGCCCAAGTAATGAATCCCAATCTTCAATGCTCACTTATGTACAACCATCCATACTTGACATATACAAATCAGAAGAAGAGCTCAACATTTCTCCTGTCTCCAACCAAGCGTTAAGTCCCCTGCATGGAATAACAAACAGTTTATATTGCTGATTTCTTTCTCCGGGGCTTTATTTCAAGCAAGTCATGGCAGAAAGTTAGCAATGTCCCCTTACAGTATGGAGATAAGGATCACTGTTAATTAACTACCCCAGGCCTACTTTGCCTATTCTGATTTCTGAACAAGACTGTGCCCCCACATTTTTAGATTACAGCTATCAGTTTGCTCTGTTCCAGGTAAAATTTATATTTATTTATTTTTTTAAAAAGTTATTGCTCTGAAACCACTCTGAATCAGTTCTAGCTTTCTTTGTGACAGTGTGTGTTCACACAAAGAAATGATTGGCTAATGAATTGTGCAGTACTGTAAAATTATATAAAATAGATTACTGCAGTGGGACAAATGGTTAAAAGCATATTTGCCATGTGACTTTGTTTTAAATTTAAATTTGATTTAAATTTAAACCTCTCTCACTCCTTCTGTTGCCTGAAAAATCTTCTCTAGGAGAAAACTGGGTTCCCAACCAGTTTCCATAAATCATATCGCTATTGTCTATTTTAATTCCTTAGCCTGATCTGGAAGGTTTGCACCTTCTCCTTTATCCTTAACAGCTTCAAGATGGCATTATAGGACCTCTCTAGAAACACTTTCTTCCCATTACCTGATGTATACAGTAGGAGCCTCTGGATCAGGCATAGGAATTGTGTGGGCCTCCAGTGGTTCTTTACCATAAGTTTTGCTAGCACTCCCAGCATTCTTCACCACGAGTTTTGCCAGCTAGGGATGAACGTGTAGAGGGCTTATCAGTTCTTACCGCTGCTCTAGGTTCTCTTTGTGATATTGCCCCATAGGATCCCACTGTATTTTCTTAAATGGGCTTCCATATTTGTTACATTTTCTAAGAACTTTTAGGAGAAAAGCTATGGGGAAGAAGTGGGATAAATACTTCTGAGCACCTAGCTCCAGTCTTTTTGGAGAACTTTTTAATTTGTTAATATACTAAGTCTGTAATCTAACATTTTGGAGTTATGCCCACTCTGGACTCATAACCTAACTCCTTGTTTGATATTAAGATGATGTTACTTGGCTATTCCTCCCACCTCAAATTTTTTTAAAAATGTTTTTGGCCTGTTGGCAGCAGTTGATTCTGATCAGTCATGAGAGCTGGACCTCTTCCATGTAAATGCTTCCCTTCTTTTTCTCCTTGATAGGTCTTGGTTCAAAGCTATAATGCACAAACAAAAGTATTCTGTGTAGCAGAGAAAATTTACTGTCCAATCTGATACATGGGTACTGAAATTTAACCCTATTGGTTTCACTGGCTCAGACTTCCAAGTAAGTGGCACAAGACTGGAACCTTACAATACAAGCCTGTGCATATTTACTTGAAAGCAAGTCCCACTGCATCCATTAAGACTTATGGTTTAGTAAGTACATTTTGGGTTGCAATCTTAATTGCCCAGTAATAGACTTAAATCTTTCTCTTAAAAAAGCCTTCTGCCACCTGATGGCCTCCAGGTGTTCTGAACTAGAATTCTTAAGATTCCTGACCATTGGCCATGTTGACTGGGACTGATGGGAGACCTTACTGACAGAAGCAGTATGGGGGAAACTTGTGATGCTGTAGCACATGAAACTTCTGTGCCAAATAGTGGGGTGACAGAAGCCATTAAGGTAGTTGACTTATTCCCCCATCACCAATACAACTGCACCATTATCTCAGCTGAAGATGGATCTTCATTCATCTGTTCTGTTTCCTTCATAGTACAGCAATTACTTAGGATGATTTGAGCTGATATGATAACTACACATAGAAATGCATCACAGCAGGGTGACATTTCTCTATCATGTTCCCACAATTACAGTTTCTCACTGATGCACTCCCATATGGTGAAACTGATATTTAATCTCATCTTCAGGAATGATTAAAAACTCACAGTTCCTGAGAGCATGATTAAGTATATCAGTTTCATAACATGGCTGGTGTTTTGCCTTCTAATATGATCATACACGCTTGCCCTCAGTTCCTCTCTGCCATCTGCGTATGTCGTTGCAAAGTCAAATTTCCTATGGTAAAGGATGCTGTGGAACATTAGCATTTGTTCCATGGAGTTCAGCAGTGAAGCTGTGTGGCTGGATCCCATGGGGCCTAGTGGTAATCTGGTAAAAAAGAAGTGTTGCCTCCAAAGTGTGGATTTCCAGCATTTTTCTGCTCCATATCTCCTCCTGTCGTTTGGTGGTGATACTCATACCAGGCGGACTAGTGACTTTTTGTATCTTCCATGTGCATTTATGTTTGTGCATGCATTTATCTGTGACTGTGCATGTATCTGTGCATAATGTGTAAATAAGTGATTGTGTGTACCTGTGTGTTGTGTGTGTGTATAAATATGTGTGCTTGTGTATAGATGTGTGTTGAATCCCTGCACATATGGGTCCATCAGTATCTTAGCTCTTTGTGTGTCATTAGTTCCCATTAGCTAAATTGCTTAGCTGAACCAGATATATTTAAAGCAGAACTCCAATATCTTTGTTCATAAACGTACTACATGGACTCTTGTCTCCCTGGTATGTTTTGAACTTAGAAGACTGTGTGTATTCTGTCTCACTAGTGGCAGTGGATGATTATTGCTGAGGAAGGGCCAAGACCACCACTAAAGCACCAGCTCCAAGGCCTTTCTTTCTACAGAGCCAGAAGACAGAGGAAGAGCTCCAGATGAGGACACAAAAAGCCTGTGACCTGATCCATGTGCTATGAAGCTGCTCCACTGTTCCTTCCCACAGTCTCATGGCAGCCTTGCCAGGGGCTCCTGTGAAGTCTTTGATCCCAAGGCAAGGAGCACAGGAAGAAGGGGGCAGGCAGGCAGGCAGGCAGATCTGCAACCATAGAGAGGATGGCTGCTTCACTTTCCAACTAGCTCACAACACTGTCCTTCATGTCCCTTTTCTCTGCCCTCTGTGAATGGGTCCAGAGTTCCTTGGTGAAACACAGCTGCCTTTTGTCTCAGGCTTTTTATCTCCCTCTCCATATCTGTCTCAAGAGGCTCATGGGAAGGCTTTTCATCCATGAGCCAGAGAAGGGCAAGGACAGTTAATGAGCAGTAAAGGGGCTGAGAGCAGGCATGTAGCCTGGAAGGAATGTTTGATGTCTCTAATAATTTTGCCAGAAAAGCACTTGACTTCAAAGGCCGTTGTTTTCATAGATCTCATGTGCTACGAATCAAGTGCTGGGTAACCGCTGAAGCTTCTCTAAAATTATGTGGGGATGGTTTGGTCAGGCACTAGCTGATCACACAGGGTAGTGGTATGACCTATTTAGAGAACATTTTACAGCGTATGCCTCCAACTTGAGACAGATTGCTCCTCCCTGGTTCTTTTTGCACAGCTGAGCAGAAGAGCCAAGCAGAGGTATGCTGCATCCCTCAGTCTGGGCGGGGCCTCTTCTTGAGAATGAGCATCTAGAATTGCCCTTATTATTCCTCCCCTCCTGTTCCAGGGCAACTTCCCTGGCAGGCACTGAGAGAAATGTCAAAGACGAAACCCTTGCTCAATTGAATCCTCTTCTACAGTCATGATCTTAAATCTGGGGTCAGTGCTGTGACCCACGAGTGAGGGCTGAGACACATCCATAGATACACATCTCATGGGTCTTCTCTGTTTTTTACCAAGTAGCCTCCATGTCAGGGATGTGGTGAATATGCACTAAGTTCCATCCAGTCTTTAAAGGAGCTATCTGAGGTGCTGCATCTTATCTCCAAAATAAAACCAGAACTTGGAATAGTTCCTGTAAAGTGTGGCTGCAATTAAACATGTAACAGTTTTACCACACCCTTGACATGAATACCTCCAGCTGCCTCCCCTCCCCACCACTACCCCTGTTAGGCACTTCGTTTAACAATCTGTTCCAATATCTCATGGGAACAGTTTGGGCAGTCTGCCTCCATAATCCCTTACCCCCATATTTTACTGTTGATTGAGTTCTTGCTGCTTCTCTATCCATCCCCACACCTTTAAGAAACCATGTCTTTTCTCCAGCACATAGTCTGCACAGAAAGCCAAGAGAAACTTCATTCTCCCTTCAACAGTAGGGACTGGCACAGATATCCCTACTAGTTTTAAAAACTGTGCAACCATTGTGCCAAGTGCTATTGTAGTTCTTCTCCAGAGGAGTTCTATATTAGGTAGACAGGAAGAGGATTGGAAAAGAGGCCAGTAGTGTGCGCTTCTTTCATTCTTTTAAAAAAGACTAGTGCATGTAAAATAGCTGTTATCCTTCCCAAGAGATGAAGTGGAGCTGTGAGAAGGGAAGGGGCAGGACCACCTGACTGACATTTCTTAAACTTGCACTTCATCTTCTCTTCTCTTCTCTTTTCTTCTCTTCTCTTCTCTTCTCTTCTCTTCTATTCTATTCTATTCTGTCTTTCTTTCCCTTCCTCCCTTCTTTCCTCACTCAGTCTCTTTTCACCAGCTTCTGGAGGTACCTGCTCCTGTCTTTCTCCAGTTCTAACTCCTGTTCCCACCTGTCCCTGTGTGTGTGTGTGTAAAAGTGTGTGTGTGTGATACCTGTGTGTGAGGCACAGAGCTTACCTTCCACAGGAGGAGAAATCACCATGCTAACCTCTTTCTTGTTCATATGGGATTTTTTTTCTCCTTCCTCCCCTTGCAGGAATTTAGATTCTCTCTCTTTGTATTTCCTTTTTTTCTCTCTTTCTTTCTTCCTTCATCACCGGCTGATCTAGTGATCTAGACAGAGACTTTTGGAATAACAATGACAACACAGTGCAGCAGAAATGGAGCTCCTACCCTCCCAAGGAGTTTATACTAAACATATCACCTTACGCCCCATACGGTGATCCACGACTTTCCCTCAAGTGAGTCTCTCTTTAACTGATTTGATCATATAGAGTGAGTATATGCACACCTTACTTCCACTTCCCCCTTCCTGCTCTCCCATTCTCTTTCCTCTTCTTCCCTACTTCACCCCTTCCCACACACTCCATCCCTCCCCATGGATGTGAGTCCATGGAGACGAGCAACCCCTCCTGCCTTCCCTTCCTCCTTTTCCACTCCCCTTTCCCTTTCATCCAGTGGTTCCCAACTACTGGCATGTGCACTTGTACTTTGCTATGTACTTTACTGGTAGGAAGCCTGTCTGATACTCTCAGTTCCCCCTGGTACTCCTTGTAGCTCAAATCTTTGTCCCCAGTAGAAACAGAAATGTTAATCTGGATTGATCCAGTGACTATGAGTGGACTTCACAAGCATGTGGGTAGCTTCTCTTCTTGGGTTTGGGCTTCATATGTCCATGGTGACTTCAGTCCACCAAAAAGCCAGCAGTGACAGACACTGGCCAATGCAGCCAAGGCTTTGTAGAAGCTGAGCAGAAACCACTGCAGTCCTATTGTCTTGGAGAAGGGAAGTGGTTTCAGCTTCCAGCCTGCCAGCATGGCATGGTGCTCCCAGCAGGTTGAAAACCACTGCCTTGAAGCGGCTTATTAAGAGGGGCTGGCCCCTTTCCCTTCCTGCACCCTTGGTCCCTTTGGCTCTCCTTCCCTTCACCTGCCACACCCATCCCCTTCTCTGCAGCACAGGACGGGGTTGCCCGTTTTTAGTCACCCTCTCAGCGTGTTCTCTGCATCTGCACTGTGTGGTAATGGTGATGGTATGGTGGTAAGCTCTTTCACTAACATGGCTTTCTTCTCCCCTTTGCCTGCACAGTGCCTCTCCTAACGGTCTTATCCATTGTTCAACCCTCCATTGTCTATGGAATAATGTAACTTTGGCTGCCATCATAACCTCACAACCAAGCCAGGGCTGCCTGCTGTCTTTGCCTGGGACAAAGGCTCTCCATGGCCCTTTCTTTTGCAGTGCTGATGTCTCTCTTTCTCTCTGTCTGTCTGTCCGTCTGTCCCTTGTCTGTTTCTCTCTTTCTCTTCTTTCTTTCTTTCTTTCTTTCTTTCTTTCTTTCTTTCTTTCTTTCTTTCTTTCTTTCTCTCTCTCTCTCTCTCTCTTTCTCTCTCTCTCTCTCTCTCTCTCTCTCTCTCTCTCTCTCTCTCTCTTTCTTTCTTTCTTTCTTTCTTTCTTTCTTTCTTTCTTTCTTTCTCTGTCCTCTCTCTGTCTCCCTCTCCCTCTCCCTTTCTCTTCTCCTCCTCTTTGCTTGGCCTCCTTCTCTCATCCACTTGCCACTACCTGCCCACCCCCTTTCCTGACGGGCCCCAGTGGCTCATTGCTGTCAGGTGCAAAGCTGGCTGCCTCGGCCACATCGGGGTTGGCAGGAGGGCGAGAAGGACGCCATGGGGAGAGGCCGCAGCTCCGAGAGGACGGCATGAAGAGCAGCGTGTCTGCCCACAGCGAGCCCAGCATTGGGAAGGCGGGGAGAGGCCGATGGCAAATGGTGCAGAGCCATCTAGCAGCAGGGAAGCTCAGCTTATCCAAGTGAGTGAGTGAGTCAATGAATGAATGAATGAATGAATGAATGAATGAATGAATGAATGAATAAACAAGTGTACCTTGCTGGATTGGACTGGCCTGGACCTGTAGCCCAGAAGGCCCTGCAGTCAGGAGCAAAGGGGAAGTGGGAGCCTGAACACTTCTTTCACCTTCATGTTGGAGCTATGAAGAACACAGACAGGAAAGTGTAGGCTGTCAGCATGACACCCCGGATCACTAGGAACAACTCAGGAGCTGAGTTAGAGAACTGCATTAAACACAAACTCACTCAATGATTTTATCTAGAAGTAATCCAAACTACACGCAAATAATAAATATAATCAAATAGGATTTCATCATGTGAAACAGGATTTCACTCATAGGAAAGTACAAATCTTGCCAGCAGATTAGAAGTCATCCATCACAGAGTAAAAGAAAGAGACAGAGGAGGAGAAATGAAGGAAGAGACTAGAGGTCAAAAACTCAAAAGAAGAGTAGTGGAGTTTTTCTAGCTGTTTCCAGATGGATTACATATGAAAAACATTAGAGCTTGTCACCATTAAGCATCAAGCTAAAGGTTTCTCCAGCTATGACCATACCATCTTCAGCGGTGGCCACACATAGCAGTGGATGGCTTCCAGGTCAGTGGGGTGATGAATCTATTCCCTGTTACAGTATGACCTTTAAGGAGCTGTCAAAGATGCTGAACCTGCTTTAGGGATCAGGTTTAGCACTTTCCATAGCTTCTTCAAATTTCACACTAAAACCAGGAACTGATTTTCCAGCCACTGATGGATGCTTCAGAGTAACCATACAATGAACTACAGGACAATTTGAAAGAGAACTCTTCACATGCATGATTCTAGAGTGCAATTCATCCTAGTCTTTTTTTCTCTTTTTTTTTCTTTTTCTTTTTTTGTGCAGAGGTCTTTAGTAGCAGACTTATCTTCTGTTAGGTTGCCAGATCTAAATGAAAACCAGCTCCTGCTTTTTGATTCCAGTGTATGGTGGGCATTCCATTGTAGCTTCTCAAACCAAACAATAAAATAAAATAAAAAAATATAAAAAATATAAAGCTGAAGGAAGTGGCTAGTCAACACCCAAGGAGCTATGCCATTGAAATCTCTTGCTATGGTCTGTTTTTAGCCAGATCTGAGTGGATCTGAGTTAAAGCCATAGTCTCTACCTGTCCACTGGCCCACACTGAGCCAACATAGCAGTGACAATAGCAAAAAGAAAAAAGAAAAAAAAAAGGGAGGATTGAAATAGTCTCTAGTCACCTCATCTCCCTCTGAATGGTCATGTGGATTGGGGCCAGAGGGAATAGACAAGTGATAGAAGGTGTGATAGTGTAAGAAGGGTCAGAGTCTGGGTCAGTGACAGGGGGACACTGGGGGCATTCAGGGCCAGATTGTCAGTAGTTCAGTCAGTACAGTAGCTCCAAGCTCTTCACTAGCTAGTGGCCCAGTGCCTGAAGGAAAATGGGTTTTGTTCTTCATTTCCCAGTTATTCTTTCTTTTGTCATCAGTATTTTGTGTGTTGCTTAAATAATTTGAGTAAAAATGCATGGTCTCACACCATTAATTTCACTGAAATTGCAAATTTTTGTACTGCAGGCTATCCTACTTTGATTTTATACTAGTCCTAGAATAGGTCATACATGTGCAGAAAAGAGGTCTATTTTTGGAAAACTCCAGTGCCCCAAGCACTTTAATCTGGCCTTGGGAGCACTTTATTGAAAGGGTCCCACAAAACAAGCAGTGGCCACTCCTAATGGGTACATTTTGAGGAAATGACACATGAAGCAAGAGTTTGGTTTGCTGTTTCTGCCCAAACTAGATGCAGTACTGCCATTGTATGGCAAAAGCAGTTGGAATATTTGGGTGTAGTTATTGCTTTGGTGAAAACAGAGAATAAAGCTCAAACTGCATGTGCCATTCTTACATGTATATAGCCCTTCTTTAAATAAATGGGCTAAGGCATTTATCCCCAATCTGGTGTTCTCAGAGGTGTTGGACTATGATTCCCATTCTTCCCAGCATAGACATGGATAGCGGAAATTATAGTCTTATTGCATCCTTCTGACACCATATTGAGGACAGCTGGGCTAAAATGGTGCTAGCATCTTTATTAGAGGTATTTCTGTGATGTTTCAGATTGCCAACCATTATCTCTTTTACTAACCCAGTGAGTAAAAACCATTTTATGTCAAAGAATTAGCATAGGTTGGGGAGCAGGTGAAGTGTGTTTGAGATGTGCCTATAAACATCAGAGCTGATAACCAGGTTTTGCTGTTGACTCCAAATATAATTTGCAAACGTATACTCTGACTCCACCTATGATCCGCCAGAACACAACCTGTTTGTGCCAAGACAGCACCAGATCTTACTTTGCCTCCCCGGTCATCTGTTTTTGCTAAGCACCACAGCATTTTTTATGTAAAACAAATTGACAACTGCTAGGGGCAATCTTCAGAGTGGCATCTACAGATTCAAGTCTCAAAGCGAACTCTCCTCAAGCTATAGCTTCCCCTTTTCCAGAAATTATGTTCTTTTACAGTTCTTTTACACCCAAACCCACCTCAAAAATCCTTCACTCTGACATCTATCATCAGTTGCCACTCAAAAGTTTTATTCATCCAGGGTACACATATACCACCCTGGCCTGTTCTCTAAAACTTGCAGAAATGTTGCCAGCAGATTAGAAGTCATCCATCACAGAGTAAAAGAAATACTTCAAGAAAGAAAGATATTCCATATGTTATTGAGCAGTTGTTGTACTCAAAACATAGTTAGGGCTTAGAGTATTTGCTCAGGCAGTAAGTCATACTCTCAGCCTCAGAGGAAGACAATGGCAAGCCCTCTCTGAATAAATCTTGCCAGGAAAACCTGTAATAGGGGTTCATCTTAGCGTCACTTGGAAATTATTTGAAGGCACACAACAAAACGTATCTGTCCTACGTCGTTTGTCAGTACATAGAGTCTTGCGACCGGATTGTCCCTGTATTTCTGGCATGTGTGTCTTTGTGATAGAGTGCTACTTTGCTTTGTCTGTCTGGCCAAGATAGTCTCTCTTTGTCTTCTTGCACGGTGGCCCTGCACATGGTGAGAACTGGAAGAGGAAAAAGGTACTAGCTGCCAATACCCTAGCAGGCCAGGTGTGGCTGGTACAGGCCCTACAGCACTGGGACTGCTTCCTGCATAGCAATTACCCTTGGTAGAAATTTATATATTCTGCTGGCTCCAGGCTTAGAGGAACCAATTTTAGTTTCCTGTGACTGAGAGGCTGAAAATTGGACTAATTTAGGATTTGATAGAAAACTGAAATGAGGTCACTGCGTGTGGAGAAAGCAGTGGCTGTGAAAGGACTGTTCCTGCCTCATGCCTGAGATAGCAGGTGGGCTGGGCTTTGGGAGTCAGTGCAAGGTCCATAAGCAGGCTCTTTGGCTGTAGGTGTCTGCCTAAAGACATCTGAAGGCAGAAAAATGGGTGGGGCAAGGAATGGGCTCGGTTTATACAGATTTTTCACAATCCCTTTCCTCTTTCGCTCTTGCTCAGCCTCTCTCTCTCTCTCTCTCTCTCTCTCTCTCTCTCTCTCTCTTTTCCCTTTCCCTTTCCCTTTCCCTTTCCCCCTTTTCCCCTTTTTCTCTTTTTCTCTTTCTCAGTCTCTCTCTCTCCCCCCTACCTATTCTCCTCTGCACTATTCAAAAAAGGATACAACTACTTTGCCATTGTTAAGTCTCTGGCATCAGCATTTTTTTTCTGCTTCTGGTAAAGGTGTCTTTCAGGCCAGGCCAGGAGCAAGTAAGGGATACCAGAACCCTTCTGCTATGAGGCCCCGGCTTCTGTGCTTCCTCGGTTAAGCTTAAGAATCTTGACTCTTTAGACAAATTGGCCTGTGAGTAATCTGTGGCTACCAGCCCCATCTGGCTGCTACTCTAGAGAGTCCTGTCTAACGCTCATCCCTTGGGGGGAAACTGTAAGATTGGTGGGTTGATGAGCCAACTGTGTGCCTCTCTCTTGTCCATCTGTCTGCCTCAATGAACGACCATCTCTTTCTGAGATTGTGGCCAGACACATCCTTCCAGAGTTTACCCATAATTCACCCCAGAGCATAATCTAATTTGAATAGTTATGTCTTCAATAACTTGCTTTATCAACCACCCTGTCACGTGGCCATACCGTGTTTCTTCCATACCTCACCTGGCATACTCATTCCTCATCTCTAAGTTTTATCTGTAATCAGGCTGTTCATGAATGGGCGTTCCAAAAAAGTCCTCTAAAAATTAAAAAAGAGAGAGAGAGAAGGAAGGAAGGAAAACAAATTCTGGGTTTGGAAAACACAGAATCTGTGTTCTAAAGAAATTATACAGATCAGTGCAAAGTATGCAAATTTGCCCTCTATTGTGAAGTTCAGCACATATTTTCTGCGAGATTTAGAATCTAGGTAACAAGAGATACATGAACAGATCAGAGATGACTTCAGGTAATTAAGAGGCTATGGAAAGATGGTGGGAGGCCTTAAGGAGGAGATAGCCAGGCATGCAAGACTTTTCCCCCAGGAAGGCCACTGAGCTTTTCATCAAAATTATACCAATACAGGGCCCTCTAAATACAAGAAGAAGGAGGAATATGGGTCCGTAGCAGAGCATGTGCTTTATATGCAATAGATTTTGGTTTTGTCCCTGATGTTTTCAGTTTGGGCTGGAGGAAGAGCCCTGCCTGAAACCCAACATAGCTGCTGGCAGTCAATAGAAACAGTACTAAGCTGGGTGAGCCAAAGGGGAGACTAATCTAAGGTAGCTTCCACTGTTCTTTTTTTTTTATATAGAATTTAAATCCTCAATGCCTATCCATTTCTCATCAAATTTTACAAGTACAGACCCAAAATTGAACAGCCCTGGCCATGCCTCCCCACCCCACACCTAACCTCAAACTTAACCTACTTGCATGCTTCCTCCTGTTTGGTTGGTTGTTTTTCTTTTTCCCATATGACAATATAAACAGCCCCATCTGTTCTTCTCCTGTCTTTGGCTGAACAGTTAGCTGTTACCTGCACTGTATGTCTGGACAATGTTCTCAGCCACCTGCTTTGTGTGGTCAGCTGTGGGGCTCTGTGTCATGTCTCTTGACAGTTATCTGCACTTTGTGTGTTGTTTTTTGGGCTGGATGTTGTGTCTCACTGTCCACAAAAGGTCTCTCTCTCATGTAGAAATATATAGCCATTTTAGATATTACATATATTACCAGAGCTTGGAAAATTTCCTCTTTAGACTATAACACACAGAATTCTGAGGGATTCTGGAATGTAGGCATTTCCAAGCTCTGTATGTTACATCTATTCCCAGTTAATACCTCTGTCCTTTCAGCTAAGGGCCTCACTGTACGCAAATGTGGATATTAGAGGCTCACTGCCATTTTTTTTCTGTTTTTCTAGAAAAACCATTTGAAAGCAGGAACTCATGGCATATGAAGGGCAGGGTGAGAGAGTGCTCAACATTTTCCACGTCTGACATTTCCTGTTCTATTTTGCCTCCACAAGAGGCATTTGCTTCCAGCAGGATGACAATTAATTTATTAATTTGTTTGGGGTTTTTTTTGTTTTTTTATCAGAAGCTGCTTTGAGTCCCATTTGGGGGAAAGATGGGATATAAATAAAGTTATGTGCCCTTACTTTCTCCCCTGTTGCTTCGTACACTCTCTACTTCCAAAATGGCAGACAGTATCTAGATTTTGCTGTGTTCGTAGTAACTTTGCCTGGACCTTTTCTTTGGATACCTAAACTGTATTTCTAAATGCCATACAACCCTTCCCCTACATTCTTCTTTCCTAATTTCAGGTTTGAAATGAAAACTAAGGCCAAACAGGAGAAAAAAATTACCTGGGTGGAGGGAGAAGTGGGTAAGTGGGTTGTGTGGTGAGGGACAAACAGAGTGTGGAGGAAAAATTCAACATCTCCATACTATCCCTTTTTCTTCACTTGAAATCCTATGCATACATACATGTGCATGTACACACACACACACGTACACACACACAGCTTTCTGGCAGTGTCCCTTGTATTAACACACAGGTCAATAACCTCCCTCAAATGTAAGTCTTTTCTCCATCAGCTTCCCAAATTTCCATGAAGATTGGCTTTCTTTTTGAGGGAAGACAATAAGCAACTTTTTAAGGGACACAATATTGAGAAGCCACCTATGCCTGGTTTAGCAAACTCAAGATCTGGCACTACTACTACAATCTATACAATTGCCTTAGTTCCAGGGTTGCTATCTTGCTCATCATGCAGGTTTCTGTGTTTTTTCCATCTGCATGGCATGCCAAAAGAAAAAAGAAAAAAAAAAGAAAAAACCGAAGTTTGGCATATAATGCCAAGGAAAACTACAGTAATTGTATTTCTGGTTCACATGCAGTTTTTAATGGGACAGAAACCTGCCCAGAAAAGGTGGCACATATAGTTGTGTAACAGAATAATTATGTGCCCTGGGGGGCAGTGCTAGCTAAACTCAAGACAAGAATAGAAAGGTGTCACAACTCTTCTGGGAGGGTTGGGGGAGAAACTGCAGCCCTGGAGCAAACTACCAGCTTGGCCATTTCTCTGACTCCATACCAAGGACACATGAGAGTTTTTTCAGTCCCACTGCCATGTTGGTGAGATGTGCCGATTCAGACCCAGTCAATGGGGAAAGGGATTCTGAGGTATGCCATGTGTCACACAGGCAGCAGCGGTGGCGGCGGTGGCGGCAGCAGCAGCAGCAGGAGGACAGGCACCAGGGGATTTTACTTTCACAAAGCAGCCTAATTAGTTCTTCAAGGAGGCTTGGCTTTCCAAGTTCTCCTTGTAAGCTAAGGAGAAGAGGAACGGGAGAAGTCGCTTCACAAGTGGTCCTACATTCTTAAGCTGAAGGACTGGAGACCATCTGTGGGTTGAGGAAGGCCGAGCAAAACCAACACAGCATGGCCACAGGGCAGGGTCTGGATGCTGCTCCAGAGGCAGAGGTGGGGCTGCAACCTCCCGGAACGGTCCGCAGCTTCCGACGGTGCCTGGCAGAGAGAGTGCTGTGTTGGGGCATCTTCTCTCTAATGCTCTGCTTTTCCTTCCTCCAATTTTATCCCTTTACCTTCTTCTCCTCCTTTTTCTCCTTTCCCTTGCCCTTCGCCTCCCTAAGTTTTGAGGATTCCACCCTGTCCACAGCCACTACCCTTGAGTATATCCCCACCTCAGCAGGAGACCCGAAATGCCAGCGCCCGCGCACCCTGTTGCGCCAGCAGAGTCTCCAACAGCCACTCAGCCAGCATCAGAAACCCAACCACAGCCAACCCACTACAAGCCAGAGCCTGGGTCACCTCCAGTCCCACACCTCCTCCACCACCACCAGTGGCAACCCCCGGGGCTGTCGGAGTGGACAGTCACGGCAAGGGACCACCGCTGGCTCCAAGCAAAGGAC
Source organism: Ctenosaura bakeri (assembly GCA_948474755.1). Classification (NCBI taxonomy): domain Eukaryota; kingdom Metazoa; phylum Chordata; class Lepidosauria; order Squamata; family Iguanidae; genus Ctenosaura; species Ctenosaura bakeri. Next base: position 94,985 of record CAOLHI010002444.1, on the reverse strand, counting down.
CGCTGGCGGCCGTAGCCGCTCCAATCCCGGGAGCTGGGACCATATGGTGGGGCAGATTCGGAACCGAGGCTTGGATATGAAGTCTTTCCTGTAAGTTTTTCCTCACTCTTTTTGGCCCTTTCTTTCTTTCTCTTTGTGTGTGTATGCGTGTATGTCTTGCGCTTGTCTTTCATTCTGTGAGGTGAGTGTCCAATGTAGAGACAGGCAGCACCTTTGAAGGAGGCAGTAGGGTGTGTAATGTGAGGAGGTCCCACTGTACACCCACTAGCATCCCAAAGTCGACCTTCTGCTCATTACATTGTGCGCCCTTTGTCAGGAGACGACAACTTTCTTCTCCTTGTAAACTTCCCTGTTTCAGGAACAAACTCATTCTTAACATGAAGAGCAGAGGAGACTTTCTCAGTACAAGGAAAGCTGCTTCTTATGTGTATGTATGTGAGAACCCTTCTCTCACTCCTTCCTTCCAGGAATAATTCTAGCCATTCAACTCATTTGGTTCCTCAATTTTCTCATAAATTAGAATGGGATTTCCAGCTAAAGCAATACTGACTTTGTCCTGTTTGGTTAACATCCACAGATATATAGGTTTTTAGTTGTTAACTCTTTCTGCAAATAAGCGTATATGATTTTATAAAATGCTTTTTGCCCTGCAAGGTTTTGTTTCCCCCCATGGCACAAACCAGGCACATGTCCCTTCAGCTTTTGGCACAGAGGGCCTTCTACTTTCTTCTAGCCATTGACAGATTCTTGTATCCACAGGATATAGGTTTCAGCATCAGTTGAGCAACAGTGGCATGTGTGATGGGGACTGATCACATCTCTTCTCCCAATTTTCAAGTGGAAACTGTAAATGGGAGGTGTGTAGCTGTTCTGTGAACTTAATGGTCAAACATGAACCCAATTGCCTGAATACTAACCCACTGCACGGTCCTGATTACTAATGTTACCTCTTTGGCATAAAGCAGCATGGCAGTTTATAAGAAAAGATTTTCTTCTCTTCTATTGCCATGAAGTTTTTCTCTACTTCACTCCAGAGCTTGACATACCCTTCTAGAGGTGACTTTTCAGTTCCCCCTTTACAAACAGGGGGTTTGGTCTTCTTATCCATGAAATCCCCGCCTATCAGCCCTTCAGATCCTCCTTGCTGTGATCTGTAAAGGCAGCTTTGTCAGAGTGGTTTGAAGTGTGTGGTTTTTAATCTGCCTTAAATGCTTTCCCTGTAGGTGACAGCTGCTAAATTCCAAGCACCAAGGGCTAATCTTAAGCCTGTGCCGCCACCTTATCTCAGAGTATGACATTGTCACATACTTCCTTTGGAGGGATGGGAGGCTTATTCTACCTTCTTTTGCCTTAATGTTGGCCAATATTTTCCCAGGCTAGTGTCAGTTTTTCCAGTTAGCCATTTAAGCAGAATGGTATGTAAAATAAAACTAGGGGTTATGCTTTATTGAAGCTTAAGGAAGTGCATTATACTTTAGAATTTGTGGGGATTTCCCCAGCATAGTTGAGAAGCCTGTGTTGGTAAGAATTTGGAAGAATACATATAGTGGGCAAGACACAGCCACAGGATTACACAGAAATGCTTAGGTTTCCCCAGATCAACTACAAATCCCTCCCCCCCCCGCATGACTCCATAGATAGAACTGCCATGCTGTCTGTGTATATGTGCCTTCAGTTCAGCTGTGGTGACCCCATGAATTTCAGAGGGTTTTCTCAGGCAAGGAACACACACAGCTGTCTTGGCATTGCCTTCCTCTATAATATAGGCTGCACCACCCAGTATTCCTTGGTGTGCTTTCATCAAACTGCTGAACAGACCCACTTAGGTTCCAAGATCAGATGATATAGTATCCTCAAGTTATTTAGTCAGTTAACCAACACCTAGCTCACTTGGTTGTAGCTTGCTGGTTGTAATGTTTAAACAAACCGAGGCTAAATTCATCAGATTTTGTGCAATTAACTCCAATGGAATAACTGCCATTATTTTACCACTGCCATTGTTTTACCATTAGCTCCAATGGATCAGAGATACCAGGTTCCTTACCCTTTTCAGATGATTTTAAAATGTTCCAGTTTCTCTCTCCTCTTCCCACATTCCCCCTTTACCCTCAGCTTACTTCAGTTGCTGCCAGCCAATTCAAATTGCAAAAGTGGTTTGCACTCAATTAGTGAGGGGAGGGGAGGAGGGAGTGGAATCTTGCCCTTCCATGTAGACTCAGACAATTAACTCAATTAAGTCAATTAACTCAGCAAGTGGATGGGAGAGAAGAGGAGGGGCAAAATCTTCCCTTCCCCGTAGACTCAGATAAGAGGAAAGTGCTGAAGCTTGTGTGTTCTCCCTCATTAATAGCTTTTGCCATCTTGACCACACTCAGATGTTGCTTGGCCCCATGTGTCCTGGTTTTCTGTCTCTAAAATGTTGGAGGGTATGAGGCTATATGAAACAGTATAACTGTGGGATCCATGAAAGCTCCAACATCACTTCCAAGCTTTTATGTCTAGAGTGTTTCTTGGCTCCAGCTAACTCCTCTTTAAAAGCACTTGTCCACCAAATCACAAGAATGGTAAGGCTAACATGAGTAAGATGGAAAAACTCAAGGCAGATTAATGTTTCTGATTGAAAATAACTGCATTTAAATGCTCAGAGAACACAGTAAAAATAGTTTTTGAAACCAGAAAAGCACATAGGTAGCTGATATATCGCTAACAGGTTATGCCAAGAAAAAGTGCTTAGGTCCCAGTTTCCATTGAAAAGTACCCACTGTTAGAATCAAGTAGGCCAAGCCAAAGCATCAAACTGAGATTCAGTATGGCATGAAGGGCCCAAAAGAACAGCTAAGGGCAAACCCATTTCTAAAGAGCAAAGGAGTTTTATCCTGTGAATGTTGGGCCTTACTTTTTAATTAATTCCTTCATGGTCTCCCTTTTTATTCGGATGATGTCACAAGTGGATTTGCCCCCTTGGATGCATGAAAGGTAGAATCCCATAGTGTCTTATTGACTTCACAATACAGGAATCTGGAAAGCTGGCTCTGGTGTTTTATTTGAAATGAAAGCTCCTCAGTACCTTTATGTGTGTAGATCCTTTGGAAGTAAAAGAAGGAGCAGCGCAAACATAAGTCCTGTGAAGGCCTAAGAATGGAGGTGTTTAGTGACAGAAAATCAGCATATGGAGTAAGGGTCAATTAATTACCTCCTGGGTATAGAAGTGCTCTGGAGTGTTTAAAGGGTTTCAGCAGCTTTATTTTTTGCTTATATGCCTTTAGCCTTTCCAGAGACTGATGCTCCCTGAGAAGTACAGAAGTAAATTCAAAGCATATTGCCACTGTTGGGAGCAGTGAAGATCAAAGAAGTCCATATACATACAAGATAATGCAACAGTGCCTGGTAGACCTCAGATGAAAAGACATCTTTAAGGAATGGCAGAGGCTTCCATGTCTAATGGGGCAGAATTTTCCAGGTTTCAGTCCAAGCTTTAGAGGAGCTATCCAGAGTACTTAAGCTTATGCTCAAAATAGGTTCAGTACCAAAAACCTGTAGAGATTAGACTAAAACCCAGATTGAGAGCCAACATGGTGTAGTGGTTTGATTATGGGGCTAGATTCCAGCAGACCAGGGTTAAAATCCACACCTGACCCTGGAAACTCACTGGATGACCTTGGGCAAATCACGCTCTCTCAGCCTTAGAGGAAGGCAATTGCAAACACCCTCTGAACAAATTTCACCAAGAAAACCCTATGATAAGGCCACCATAAGTTGGAATCAACTTGAGGGCACAATAAGCCCAAGTAGATTCACCACCCTGTTGACACTGGCATGAAATAATGGTTGCAGTACAGGTCCAAATTTTTACTTGGGAAGGTAAGCACCTTTGGTCATAGGTGAAATAACAATCTCCTAGGTAGACCCACTGGAACTGGTGGCTGGAAAATGTTGTAGCCTTTAGCCATGTACAGTATACCCTTACCAGTAAGAGTTAACTGCAGCAGGCCTACAGTTGATGCTATAATGCTTGTCAAGTTGCTATTGTGCCTTTGGCATCTGTGTCACACAGAAATTAGACACAATTCCAAAGAAAGCTATGGCTATGAGGAGAGTAGCTGTTTTGGAAGGCAGATCATATGAGGAAAGGCTGAAGGCACTGGATATATTTATATATATATATATATATATATTATATTTAGCCTAGTGAAAAGAAGATTAAGGAGACGGGGCAATTTGTTTAAAAGAATGTCAGGAGAAATGGGGGAAATGGGAGTCACTGAAGACTGGATAATATGCAGTGAAGTTTTGTCACAGGAAATATTTAGGGAAAATATGGATATTTTCTTGAACTGTAAGCTGAGCAGTGAAAAGGGGCTGCTTGCAGAAAGTGTAGAACCATATTCCTTGGAAATCTGCAGAGAACAGCTTGGCAGAGACTTGTCAGAGCAGGGACTAGATGGTATTTCTTCCAGCTCTGTTTTAATAAATGCATCAAAAACATGCCTTAATACACTTTTCTGAGATAGAAACTGTTCTCCCTTCTGGGCAGTGTTCCATACTCTAGATCATGGTGCTCTCTCTTATCTGGATTCCTGGAGACAGAGTTTGAGGGGGGCAAATGCAGAGCTTAGAAAAGTTATCTCTTTGGACTACAACTTGAGGGGGAGGAATTCCAGAAGGTGTAGTCCAGGGTGGAAGGGAAAGTGCCTCTTAGTCCAGCCCAGCAGAGTCAGTGTTTTTCTGATCTTGAAAAAGTTACTTTTCTTTTGACTATGTCTCCCAGCATTCCATACCCAAAGTGATAGTCCAAGAAAAAGTAGCTTTTTCAAGGTTGAAAATACTCTGGTTCATTGGGCTGGATTCAGGAGTATAGTTAGCAAACTACACAAAATAAGAATAAACATAAAAAAACATTCTGTCTTGCCAAATGCATTTCCCTTCACTCTCCAAATTTCTAACATTGCTATAACTTAAAACTTCAGCTAAGCATTTAAAAATACAGTTTAGGCATCTAAAGAAGAGGAACAGGGAAAGTTCCCAAAGAAATGTGAATACAACAAATACAAAAAGTTTTAAGTGTGAACAATTTTCAGTGTCTCATTGTTTTGCAATGTTAGATATTTGGGAATTGAAGAAAAATTTCATGGGGGGCAGAATTGTTTTGGGGGACAATGTCCCTCATCCCCCCCCCACTCCATAACCATGTCCCTGCTTGGATTTCGGATTTCTTCCTGGGCCAGTTTCTTCTCTGTATCAACAACAGGAGGAAGAATGAAATAGCTAGAGAGTCTGCTCTTCTGTCCTACTTGAGCTGCAAATAGGAAGCCCGTTTTGGATCAAATTTAGCTATGCATACATTGGAGTGACTATGGTGCAGCGGTCTGAGCATTGGACCAGAGTGCTGGGAGATGAGGGTTCAGATCCCCACTCTGCCATGGGAATCGCCAGTTGACCTTGGTCAAGTCACAGAAAGGCAATGGCAAACCCCCTCTGAACAAATCTTGTTGAGAAAAGCCCATGATAGGTTCACCATAAGTCAGAATTATTTGAAAGCACACAACAACAATAAAGTGGAACTGCGCTGAAGATTTCTCATTCAGCAGTAGCTTGCACTGTTTGATTTATTCTTGACTGCATAGAGACTTCTGCAGTCTTTGACTGGAAGGTGCTAACTGCAACGATTTATCAGTAGAAGTGTAATTCTAATTTGGTAATGGCCTTTAAGTATTCGGTAATTCCTTCAAACATGTCACCTGATTAAAAAAAAATCCCTTGGATGACTTTCTTTTACTCATACTCTTACAGCAAATTACTTTATTTGGAGACAGAAAGAGTTTTCCACAGCAACTCCACAGGCAGTTTTTAAAAAGAAAAAGATCAGAACTTAGAAACATTACTGTTCTGGAGAGCAGCTGTCAGATTCCTCCAGGCAGCATAATCAGTGGCTATATAGGGGATTCTGGAATGTATAATAAAAAAAAAGTGAATTTACCAGATTCTGATTATTAATGCTATTTACAGGAAACTCTGTAACGACAGAAACAAAAACAACAAGCAGCAGCAACAACATTCATAGGTGGGTTTTGAAATAAATGCTGATACTGTAAAATATAGTCTTGAAAGAATCATCAGGGTTAAACCGACACATTTAGCTGCCATTGCTCTTCCCACTCCATGAAGAAATCTAGCTGGACTACCAGTTGACTCTTTCTCCAGCACTATTGATGGGAAAATATCCCACCACCACTTCTGGAAGCAGAAGGCAAGCTTTGGTAGGGGCAGCAAGTCACATGCCATAGCTCTCCCCTCTAACAATTTGCTGCCACTGTCAACATCTGTTCCTTGATGCAGTAGCCTCTTTTTATCAAATGGTAGAGCCAGCCCTGGGTAATATCAGTAACTGTCAAAGCAAACAGAATAGAGGAGGAGAACCAAGAAAGCAAAGAGTTAACAACTATACCATGATTTTATAGCCCTGGGGAAATAAAAAGGTCTTTGCCTGATGTTGAAGGGATGTTAAAGTAAGTACCAGGGAACACTCTGTAGGGCAAAGGTTTTCCATAGCTTGAATGCAAGACCCTTTTACTTATTTTATCACTCCTGCTCTGAGAATGTAAGACTATAGTAAGCTCACTCAGTTGAGGGATCTTAGAGCTGGGCCAAAACCATTTGCGACCTGCCTGAGGTGAAGCAGCTAACTACCCGTATCCAAAACACACAAACACACATGGATGTGTCTGTGTTTATGTGTGTAAGATGTAGCACCCAAGGATTGCAATCCTCTATGAGTCAGTGTAGCATAGTAGTTCTGCATGTGGAGCTGTGCTAGACCACCCCTGGACTTACCTTACAGCCTCTGTATATCCCAATACACGCAGGCATAAGGAAGGTTTATGTGTGTATGTACCACTAACAGAAGGCCAGCCAAAGTCAATCAAGTTATTTTTGGCATTTGAAACAGAAAATCCCATAAGAATCCTCTTCCTATTTTTGGAAATTTTTAAAAAATAAGTATAGACAAGCAAACATTTGTGACATCCAGTATCAGTTGCCTGAAACAACCATGTCATTCTTTGAAATATGTTAGAATTTAGAATCATTACTTTTGGGCTACAAGTCTCACAACTGGCTGGTCATCCTGGCCATTGTGGGATTATGGGAGTTGTGGTCTAGACTGTGCTCTCAAAGTGGCAAACACAACACACTTGATCCAGTCAGTTTGACATTCTTTGCACTCACAGAGAGGCAGCAGCCACAATGGCAATGGGAGATGGAAGTGGCCAGCTCTAAGCCACCTATCCCTTGAATCTCTGGTTCTGAGGGACCTTGGAGCCCAGGCACTATAAGAATGGGAGCTTGGAAAATAAACATTGTTGTATCCCTGTTATCTGACTTCAGCACACTGTAGTTCGGGTTGTATGGGATGATCAATGGTAGGACAGCTTGTGTAGACATACTATCCTGCCCTTAATGTAGGACTTGATGATTTACACAGTCATCTCCATTTGCCCCAGAATCCTCTGCATTCTGTTAATATACCACATTTTCTATGATTCTACACTTTCCTGTCTAGCCATACCAGCACCACTGAATATGTTCTGGTTTAAAATAGAAAGATGCCTATATGAAGTTTCTTAGGCTCTTTCCTCCTTTGCATGCTTCCTGATTTGTAGATGAATCTCATTTTATCTCCTGAGGACTGTGGGCCTCTCTGTTTATACAGCACAATTTCCTTATTCCAGCTTTAATTGGTTGGGAGATGAAAAAAAGTACCCACTGAACAAGGACAAGCTGATCAGCCCAATTGTTGTTCCTTCTACAGAAGCTGCTACCATTTAGTAGCACCACTCCCCCCACCCACAGAAAATTCATTATCTTTGTGCCTTTTTTAAAAAAAAATAATCTTGTTTTTACATTACTCGCTGCATTTTAATGCAAATGTATTTATTAACCACTGGCTCTGTGGGAGGCTGCAGTAACATGGCTATGTCATCTGCTCAAAGTACCATGGAAGACTCTGTGGGTGAAAATGTACAATCTCCGAAGCAAGAATCACAATTCTCTCTCCTTACAACCACTCACTTTTTGTTTAGAGGGTTTTTTTCCACCTAAATGTTAATGTTATAAAAAGCACCAGTAGTGGGTGTCTCGAACAAAGGCGAGTGACCAAATCCTAGAATCCACAGTGCAACTTTCTGCACAAAGTAGTAGTTATGACTGATTACAAGTGGCATGTTTCATCATCCATTCCTTGAATGTCAGTAGAATAGAAATTTACTTGCATATCCACAGATTATATGAGTGTGTGTGTGTTCATATTCGTTTCAAATAGCCTACTGACATATGGTGGTCCCATGAATTTCATAGGGTTTTCTTAAGCAAGGAATCCTCAGAGGTGGTTTTCCCATTGCCTTCCTCTGAAACATAGCCTACAGCACCCAGTAGTCCTTCACAGTCTCCCATCCAAGTACTAACCAGGCCTGACCCTGCTTAACTTCCAAGCACAGACAGTTTCTGGTATCTTCAAAGTATTTAGGCCTCCCTTTCAGAATGTACAACTGTCATAAAATAGAACTAAGTAGTTAATGACCTTCTGGTTTTCCAAGGAGATCATTAAGCTTTGCCATATTTGTTTATGTGTAAACACACAGAGATACAAACATAAAGAGATAGAGAGAGGTATACTTCAATTAACAAAGTAGATATATTCCTGGCCACTACTTCTTTAACATAAAAGTTGGTACTAGAGGCAGAAATAAGAGAGGAATAATTGAGCTTGGTTCCTATATCACAAAAAAATAGCAGTTGAACACATTTCAGCCATTTTTTAAAATTCAAAACTAGAAATATATGCGTATGAATTTAAACAACCAGTGCAGGCAAGCCTTACATAAATAGACGAATAATCTGAATGTTCTCTAGACCACTTGAAGGCTTCTTCAAAAATGCATCCATGGATTTTTTATTTATTTTTTACTCTTTCACTAGTCTCCAATTTACTTATGAGTTCTGTTTTGGAATTCATACTTATCTGTGCTTTTTAAAAACATAATGCAGGTAGTTGTTGAAGCAGATTTATCTAGTCCCATCACCACCACCACATTCTCTCTTGTTTTGCTGTGCATACATGCTTTGTCTGAGTCAGCTTCAGTTTACTTTGTCTGTTGTACACAGGCACACACCACTACAGTAGGATCAGTTTGAGTAGAATCCCTCTCTTTCCCAGCTCAAGCTTTTTTCACTGCATTGTTTACTGCAGACACACTGCTGCAACCTGACACTGAAAATCTGTGTTTGTCCTGCTCTCCTTCAGCATCCTCCCAGTGCCAGTGCTACTTAAGAAAAGCCCTTACAGTTAGATAGAAGACAGGGAGAAAGAGGAGAAGGACTGGTTGGGCATTAAAACCCCTTCTATAAAGGAGCTTCCTTACCAGAGGCTTTGTTAACTGAGGTATGCATGGATGTAAAATGGATAGATCCCAGGCCACCATACCACCCTGAAGACACGAAATTAAACAGATTTTGGAAGCCAAGCAATGTTGGGCTTGGTTAGCACTTGGGTGGGGGACCACCTGGTAATTTATCTCCAAAGCTAGCAAAGAATATCTGGAACCTGTTGCCAGCCAGAGTTGGCAATACTGGATGAGGTGACCAATTTTTTCCTGTTTTCCAAATGTCCAGGTTTTTCATTTGAGTTTCATAGAACTGTGATGGGGAACCTATGCCCTTTCAGATGTTGCTGAACTACAGACCCCATCATGCTTGAGCATTGGCTCTGCTGGCTGAGACTGATGGGTGTTAAAGTCCAGCAATGTCCAGAGGAGGTCCCACAGAGACAGCTTCAGGGGTCAAGAGGAGCAAGCACCTGCATACAGACACCATTTCTGGATTTCTAATATTATTTGAAGGAAAGGCACTTTTCCCATATATAAACGTGTTCATATTTTATCATCTATGTAGACCAACATGGAGAAAGTGCAGTCTATGAGCTGCATGCTTCCCCTAAGTCTCTTTTTGTGCCACAAACACACACAAATTATTTTTCTAAATAACTAACACTCCAGGTTGTCACCAACATGGGACCCAGTACTTACAAATATGCTTTGTCCCTTCCATGTCCCTCCATTTTTTTCTGGTGACATCACTGGTTCCTGACCCTGTCTTAGAGAGCTAACCCCCTGTAATAATGGCTGCTGTCTTCACTAAACAGAGCAGGAAGATTACACATTTCCCTGAAGGAATAGGAATAGCATCATCTTTATAATAGTTTGTTAAACATTGACTAGAGATTTTCCAACCCCTGAACCCCAATAAGAAGACAGCCCTGAGATAGTAACAATAATGTAAAGATCTGGTGTTGTTATGAATCCACCAAATATGGAAGCAGGTCCTTGTGCGGCCACTGCCTATGTAGCGCATATGAGACTAGCTATTTAAAAAAATGACATGACTCAAAAGATATTAAGTACCATCTGGCCTTTGGCCTATACTGAACCTGTATGACTTGTTGTGCAGAGATGGGTCTTTGAATTATTCGCTGGCAACAGTTTCTCCAACTGTCCCAGTTTGGCAGACACAGTCCTGGTTAATCCTCCATCATCCCAGTTTTTCATCTGCTTTTGACGTGTCCCAGTTTCTCTCTTCTCCTCCCACTCTTCCCCTTGTATTCAGTTTACTTCAACTGCTGCAAAGTGATTTTTCAAAGTGAAAAAGTAGTTTACACTCATTTAATTCCATGGTGGGGAGTAAGGAGAGAAGAGGCAAAGTCTTGCTCTTCCCAGGAGACAAGACCAAACTGCTGCAGCTTCTTCTAGCTTGTGTGTTCTTCCTCATTAATAACTTTTCCCATCTTGACCACATTCAGATGTTGCTTGGCCACACTCATTCCAGTTTTTATCAGTGAATTGCCGGAGAGTATGATAATCACTTTTACAGTCCTGTACCCACCGATGTGGGAGTAAACTGTGGAGAAGTCTGTAGGATTTATGTTTCATTTTGTCCTCCAGATGTTGTTGGACTGTGGCAACAGTTACTAGGACTTTTGTGAGTTGTATTGCAACAACATGTGAAGAACTGCATGATTCGCATCCTTGCATTAAGCGTAGACTTGCCCCTTAAATAGTTCACATTAGGCATAGGCATTGACTTCATGTCATAGGCAGTGTGCTTCTGAATAGCAGTTGCTAGGACATAAGAGCAGGAGAGACCTGTGGCACTCGTATCTTTCCTGTGGGTTTCTCACAGGCATCTGGGTGCTGGAACTATGAAGGTTGTTGGTCTGAGCCAACAAAGTCTACTTAGTTCTTATGTCTGGTCTGCCACATGCTGCCTCTTCCGAGAACAACAAAGGGCAATCTCTTCGGAAATCTACTTTTTTGTGAGTTCTTGTGCTTCTCTTTTGACAGATGCCATTCACATGTACAAAGACCCATTCTCAGTAATAAAATATTAGTCTCACATTCTTCACTCTCTTCTCTCCTGCATATATGTTTGGCTTCTTTTTCCAAACTTAGTATTTTGACATGAATGTTGCTAATTGGGTCATTCTAGTTGGGATGAGGTGATAACCCTCATAGAATAAGATGATTGGTCAGAGGAACCAGTGTTTTGAATGTATGATACCCACCTGCTAGAGCCCCCAAATGAAAATCAACACTATCATGTTGTGATAATTGTCACCACTATAGAGCAGAAGGTAGAAATAACTATAAGATGACTGACAGGAGATGATGCCTATAGAATAGTGTTTTCAGCTATTTATAGCAAATGTTTACTTGGTCCCTACCATTTTTGCTGAGGTCAGGGAAGTGATCTGTGAACAACTCTTGGGCTGTATTTTGAAGCTAAGGAGCACAGAGGTGGTGAGGGGTTTGCAAAACTAGACTTTCTCAGTGTACTACAGACATGGAGGGCACTCACATTTACATTTTCTCTCTTTTGTATTCACATGGTACAGCACTCCTAGTATTACTTTTGAACTTGGGAGTGAGATCTCATGACCAAAAGCCCTGCTGTGTAATAAAAACCATGCTTTTTTAAAAAATTAAGACCAGAATTAATTAATAGTGCAGTTACCAACAGGAATGAAATTAAATACTCTCTGGTCCTGGTGTCAGTAGCCAGAAGAGGAAGGCAGAGCCAGTTCTCAGTTGCAGCTGTCAACAACTTCCTTCTGCCTGGATGGTGAGGCGCAGGTGGCCAAGCTCTCATCTCTACTGATGGTAAAATGGGCCTGGTTGTATGGAAGTAGCCATTCCTTTGGCTTCTCCTGTGCCAAACCATTGAAATCTGCATTGGTAGGGTACCTCTTAGTGGTCACAAGGTAGCCTTATCTCCCCGGATCAAAAAAATGCATGCTGGAGTGGTATCAGAGCTTCTAGCAGTGAATACCAACATGAAAACTAGTTAGCTTGCTTCTGTTCCTTTGCACACCAGAGCTAGCTTTGAGTACAAGGAGTATATTTGTCTCAACTAGATTATGTCCAGCTCTATGCCAGACTAGAGTTTACTTGCAAAGGCCATGCACTGAACCTCCAATTTGCCACATCAGCCACTACTTTTGAAAAAGCAAGGTGAAGAACACCTCTCCATGCAGTCAGTTGTGCTTAATTAGTTTTCATATCTGTGTGGGCTCAGCCATGAAAGTATTATATTGGTAGAAGAATCAACCCCAACTCTACAATTCCAGAGTGTCTATAAAGTTGAAATTGTACATCCAGCATCTGTGAGTAGTCTCTGTACAGCAGCATTCATCTGGAAATCTGGACACTGGAGAATGCAGTTCCTCCCTGTATCATATCCACTTGTTGCTCAACCAATGCAGAAATGTAGACCCCTGTGCTATGAATCCTCAATGGCTGAATCCCAAGAGTAGTTATGAATATAAGCAGCTAGAAGCTAGGCTATATTTTTTGGAAGTGACTGAGTAAAAACTTCTTGTTCAACCCTTGCTTTAAGGCAGGTTTTATGAATCTCAAAAATCTCCTAGTTCTTTGTAGAACAGTGTCGAAGACCATTTTGAAGTGGCAGCTGATGGCTCCATTGTCAGTATGGCAGTGAGTGCACTTCAGGTTTTAGTCTAAACTGGAAAGGAGCTATCTGAAATGCGGAACTCATTTTGGAAATAGGTTTCAGCTCATTGGATTTTTCCTTAAAAGTTTGGGTTAAAACATGGAGTGGATTTATCACCCTGCTGACATCAAAGCCATCAGCCATCCTTGCCAGGTTACACTGTGAAAGTTATATTTGCATAATGAAGTTATAGCTAAGTGCTATCCAGTCTGAGCTGACAGACCAAGATCCAATATTGGGCACACTGGCTTCTGGGCATCCAGTTGTACATCCCTTGCATGCTGGCTCTCCAGATCTGCTCTGAAGGATCTCTCAACTCTCTTGAGAAGATAAAGTGGGAGGAGGGTTGCAGGAGGGGAGGAGATTACTCTACACCATTAAACTGATGGAAATCGTTCCTTTGGAGGTTAATTGAATAACAACCTCCAGCTCCTTGTAAAAACCATGGTTACATTTTCCTCAACCCTTCTGGGAAAAAACCCCAACTGGGACACAATATTATCTCAGTGAAAGTGAACCCCTATACTTAGTTTCACCTTGTTCTCTGACTGTAGTAATATAACTGTACTCAATCTATCCATAAATGTCATGGTATGTTCTAGATATCAAACAGCAGGACACTATTGATGCTGAGAAAATCCAGATTATTTATATATGACTTTTATGTTTGCATCTTCCCTTTCCTCCAACAAACTTAAGGAACTGTGCATGGTCTCTCTCTCTCTCTCTCTCTCACACACACACACACACATTTTTATCTTCACAGCAATAGTGTGAGATAGATTAGACCAAGAAATAGTAACTGGCCCATGGCCATATGGTGAATTTTGTGCCTGAGCATCAGTATGAGCCTGTCTCCAGGACACCACCACCACCACCATCAATCCCTCTAAAATAGCAAAATCAAGTGCTGAGTGATGACAGGAGTGGAACCAGAATGGAGCTACAGGAGAACAGGTATCAGAAGACTTGCAGAAAATAAATGTTTTAAAGAACTCCTAAGCTGAAAATCCCCCTACCCACCCTCAAAAATTAAAAACAGACCAATGATGACTCAATTTACTTAGTAGCCATGGAATATTGGCTGTTAGTAGGAAAGGAAAAATAAGGAGGGAGATAGCATGGAATAGCATAGCTAGAATATGTTCCAGCATTTTGTTGCAGCTTCCCACTGGTCATTCTCTTCTAACAGCAATCTTGGTGTCAAGAGCATTGAAGCCAGAACAGAACTATTGTGAAACAAGAGGCATGCTCCTGAGCATTAGCAATACTCAGGAGAACCTCCAACATTTTCAGAAATCCAATGAAAAATTGGGGGGAAAGGAGTAAAGAGAGTAGGGCCAAATCAGCCTAGTAAAGGCTGAGCATTTTTAGTAGCCACAGACAGGTTTGATTCTGTTGTGGAGGTAGGGAGAGAGAATGCACTGTGATTGGAGATTCAAAGGGGATGGAGACAGGCTTAGCAAAGATGTTTGCTGATTGGAAAATAGAACTGCCAGCCACAGAGATACAGACCTTCTTTCTTTCCATGCCTGGCTGGTGTTTTCTTTTTAAGGAGAGCTTGAAAGGGAAATGTTAAACTGAAGCAGTCCCCCTTGGCTGTAGACCAAGGCTTTGTCCAAAATGGATGCGTACCTGTAGGGCATGTTAAGAAGCCACGCCAATGACAACAGAAACCATTTTTCAACTTTTTCAACAATTTGACTATTTTCAAATCTGTTGGTATATTCCTGCCCTTTATTCTTTCTTCAAGCTATTTGGAGCCATGAACAGGAACATTTCTTTTTGGAGATGAGGGGATACACTGCAGCATTTAATTTCATGTTCCACTTTCCCATTTTAAACATTACAATCGCATGGCACTGCAGGAGGGAGAATTTAATAGATGCTAGTTTGCCCATTATTCTCCAATGATGGGAAAAAGTGAACTGGACTAGCCAGTGCTTCTCAACCTATTTGATGTGGCAGAGTGACTTTTTTTTCTTAACAATGTGCCAGGGACTCACACCATATTTGTGCTATATTATTATAGTATTTACATAACTTCTAGGAAACTCACTTCAAACAAGCAAATGATGGTTTGTCAACTGGTACTAGACCATGGAGCACTACTTTGAAGAGCATTGGCCTAAGTTATAAAATGTTAGTAGTACTTATTTGGGGGGGGGTATCTATTAAACTGAGTGAGAGTTTCGTGCAGCAGGAGTCTTCATTTTGTCTCCTAGTACAGGACTTGGACATATGGGACTTGGGTAGAACAAAAGAGTGGGAGGAGGACAAATAAAAAGAGTGATGAGGAAGGAGGTTAAGCAGGATGGGAATTGTTTGGGCTCCAGAGGCTGTCGGAACGGAGCTTTCATCAGCCCAATCCACCACAGCTGAGGGTGAGAAACATTGCAAGTTGAAGTTCAACAACATCTTGAGGCCAAGAGATTCCCCACTGCTGAGGAATAGGCTTGAATTCTATTGGTCACTCCGAACCAGAGTACACCAATCGATTATGGCATGGTATGTCAGCACGTAGGTAAATCCTGTTGGATGAATGGGTACTGCTAGTTGGAACCAAAAACAGGATTTGGCCCATGATCTGGAACAGAAGAGTAGCCAATGTTTAGCTCTTCAGTTCTGCTGAACAAGTTCAGTTTTGCAATGCTTTTGTTTTCCAGCTGTTTGTCATGGGTTAGTCCTCTCAGTATTGAACTTTTTCTCGGAGCACTCGGCACACTGAATGAGGGAGAGGTAGCTTTGTCTTTCTTCAAGATCATGCAAGGGTTGAGCTAGAACACAGTATGTACCTGCTGGCTGTATACTTTCATGGTAAAGCCATGCACACTGGATGATTATTATCAAAGGAACGGTATTATCGTCTACATATTAGGCACTCTCTGGTCTCAGGGACAAAGATACAAGGGTGAGATGATGGTGGTGATGGTGATGGTCCTTCTCGCCTGATATGGCAGCATGCTGCTTGGCCTATCCCAAGGCCTGCTATTTTGCTCTCTTTGGCACCTTCTCATTCTGCAAGCATCATGCTTAGCTGGTCTCTCTGTACATGCAGTTCAACTGCTTCAAATCTAATTATGGCAGGTCCTTGCCCCAAAGCTTTTCTCCAGCACCGTTTTTCAGTCACCTTAGTGCACTGACCCATTCTGAATCCAGAGATGTAATAGGTTTCACAAGATGTGATCATGACTAGCCGTGCATGCATGTCAGAGGGAAACAGGTGCATCACACTTCATTGAGAGAGGCACAACACTTGAACTGAGGTCATGGACTGATCGTTGTTCACACCGCACTGGACAGCCTGGGGCATATAGTACAGTTGTCAAAGAATTTTGCCAAAGAATTTTCTTGCTCAGAATGGAAAAACCATCAGGTCTTCTGCAGAAGTGATGTTTAAAGTAAAAATGACACAAGTTCACAAGGCCCATGCTTCCAAGTGACCACATGTGCCCTGTAGATGGGATTTCACACTGCCATGACATCACCTGGGCGATTTCCACACTAGACTGTTATAGTGTTATTATTCCGCTTTCAACATCCTATGGAATCTTGGGGTTTGCAGTTTTGGGAGGGGACCTCTGCAAACCCCAGGATTCTGTAAGATGTTGAAAGTGGAATAATAGCACTATAACAGTCTAGTGTGGAAATGGCCATGGTGTGCTTTGGTTTTGGTAACAACAGATCAAATTGTTCCCAAGAACCTGAGTGTTTTTCTCCCTGCTGCTCCTAAATAGATGGCTGGGAAAACATGGAAATTTACCAGAAAATCACTGAACTAAAAGTTGTAGTAGTAACAATCATTGCCTATTTGTTGTATACATTAATTCCCTTAGGGATGCCTTTTGTTCAGTGTTAGTCCACTTTAAAATCTGGCAAAGGTTGAATGCCCCAGCCCATTAAGCTTGCTGCTTCCAACACAGAATTCAAGTACCATTCAATATATATTTAGCTGCACAAACACACAACCAACAATACTTTACATTGGGGTTTCTTTCCTGACTATTCTCATCCAATTTCAATCACCTGCAATCATGCATGTTTGGGGCAATCACCATACAGTTCCAAGGACGTTCACATTCAGTAGTAAATTAGACTGTCTCCTGTTGCAAAACCACCTTGGAGGTAGCAACTGAGAACCTCACTTTTTGTAAAACAGAGTCAGCCAGCATTCAACATAAAAACTAGCAAACTGTGCAGTGATTTGTGCAACACTACTGTTCCAAGCTGCTGTCAACAATAATCCTTCCCACAGTCAGCTTGGGTTTCCAAAAAAGATCCTCATTAACAAGCAGCAGCTAGTAGATCACTAACCTTGACCATTTTTGCATTTTTTGCATACTAGGTACCATTAATTAATGTTACACAGTCAGTGCTAATGATCACAGCAGTGCCATGCCACATCATGAAGAATATCTAAAATCTTGTGTGGAAGACTCTAGGTATTCCTCATCTTCCAAAGTGTCATCTTGGTTTTATTTCTTACCTTGCAAGCAACAATGTCAAAGATTAATGGTGGGATGTAGTGCATGAAATCACTTATTACGGGGGACAGGAGGCACCCACATGACTTCCTTTCCACATTAGACATCCACAGTCTCAGGATTAGATTAACTGGTATCACTGTTCTGCTTTTTAGCTCATGTTCCTATGATCATGAATAAAGGGATGCTTCTGGAGAGAAATCAAGTTGCAATCTTATTTAGGAAACAAAAAAAGGCTACTGTAACAGGCTTGCTTACTCTCCAGGACATTTGTCCATATGAAGCGCATGGCACCCCTACAAAGTATTGTTATGATTCATCTACTTTCTGTTCATTCTGGCCTCCAATTATCTCCCAGGGATCCTGAGCATTTAATGTGTGTGTTTTGTACAGCTGATGTATATTCAAATCTCGTTTCACTTGTCGTTCAATTGTATTTGTTTTCCTGCTGGTTTCATTTCTTATGCTTTCTTCTTTTTCTCTTTCCTGTCTGTTTGTATGTTTCCTTAATCTGCATCCTGCTCACTGAACCTGGGGCCTCATCACTCCCCTGGTGGGATCTTCTGTGGACAGGGAAGGCCGTATGGTGGTGCTATCCCTTGTTTTGGGGCTCTCAGAACAGGACGACTTTGCCAATATACCTGATCTACAAACCACTGGGAACCAGCAGAACCAGAACTCTCAGGGGGACAAGAGGTATGAGTAGGAAGCAAGGGCTCTCAGCGGCTCTCAGAGGCAAATAACCCAAGAAAAGGAAGCCTTATGAAGAGGCTTCTGCTACGGTCTAGCACAGTGGGAGGTTGGTTCAGGAGTTCTAGAAGCCCCAGTGTTGGACCTGGTAATGCACATTTAGACAATTTAGCACCATCCTTCCCTCCTGCTTGGATAGTCATTCCCTTTTGGATTGCTGGCTCTCTCTTGAGGGAGAAGCACTGGGATCTCTCAACCATTGCTTTCTGAAGTGCATACTCTCATGAGAATACATCCTCATATAAGCCTACCTCAGCTGCATCTTTTCAACTCTGCCTAGTTCCTCTCCCCATTCCTTTCCAGCCCTAATCATTCTCTCTCTCTCTCTCTCTCTCCCTCCCCCCATCTGTTTTGATCAGTCTTTCTCATACACACACGTGGGTGTGTATGAAGGAAGTGGCAAAACCACCTCTGAGTATTCCTTGCCTTAAAAAACCTAGAAAATTTATGAGGTCACCATAAGCCAACAGGCAACTTGAAGGCACATATCCAGTGGGAACATCCATTCTCTCTAGTTCGAGACTAGTCTTGCAGATGGTATCTCTGAGTCTTTTCCCTTATCAACAAAATGGACAACAGGGTCAGAGATGGGTTCTGTTTTCTGCTTAGTTGATTATGTCACCCATTACGCATTTGGTGGGGCTTACTTCCTTGGAATTGTTTTTAGGACTTCAGCCTGAGACTGCATCCTTGTGCAGAGTTACCTGGGATAAGCTCCACCACATTTCTAAAGAAACACACAAAGGCTTGTACATACACCATACACACAGTATAGCCCCATGATACAGCAAAAACTATAAATTTGCTGAGAGAAATTACAAAAGATTTTCTTATTTTTTTTATTTTTTTACTTTCATTTGCAGAGATAGAGAAGGTAAATATTGTTCATATAATTTGCAAGTATGAAAATCTTGAAATCAGGGACTTACTCCTTGAAGTGATTCAGTGGATATCCCTTCAACTAGCTCTTAGCAAACTTCATCTGTCATGCTGAGACACATGATATCACCATGAAATTTAACTGTCTCATGATGAAATTCTCTGTCATGTAGATTGGAGACTTTCCCTTTGTCAGGAAGCTTAGGGAATGTTTCTTACCAGTCCTATAACTTAGATGTTCCTCTCAACTGAGCCTTTTCCATGGATATGGCAAAAAGACTATGGTCATCAGCATGTGTTTAGGGAACACCAGAGATAGCAAGGGCAAACCGTGGAACAATCAGATACCACTGTTAGCAAGGTCAAGAAGTAGAGAGGATACTATCCCTGACCCCTAAGGTTCCAGCAGTATCTCAGTCTTCTAGGTCTGACACTTTTAGCACTAGGATGGCTTGCAATCCTGTGAGGATCATAACATGGCCTAACTTTAACCATCAGTGTACAGCAGAGATGCATGGTTTTCACATGCAAGAATGAGGAATTTAAAGTTTTCTTCCAACTGAGAGAAACCGCAAAAGATTTTTTTTTTAATTTTTTTATTTTATCTCACTTTATTTTAATTTGCATTTTGTGGCCTTGGTGATGCTCCGAATACTGGATTTGGTTTTCTTTTTTTAAAAAATGACATTGTTGCACAGACAACGTTGCTTTTTGAACAAACAACACTAATTTCTGTGCAAAAATGTCATGGGCTTTTTTCTTTTTAAGCATTGCTTTTTTTGTACAGAAAACAGTATGCTTTGTGGAAACATTTCTTTGGGGGGAAAACACCATATTTTTTAATGAAGTGGCATGATGTGTTCAGAAACACTTTCTTGCTGAGAATAAGTGCAAGTGGGAGTTTTCTTCCCATCTTGAGAGTGAAGTGCATCTTTTCTACTGCATACACCACCAGGCATTTTGGCACTTCCTGTTATGAGCTACTCCAACCTTCCCCAACTTGCTGCACACAATATGTATTGGACTAAACCTTCTCTCATCCCCAGCCAGCACTGTCTTTGTCCATGCTGGCTGGATGATGGGAGTTAGAGTCAATACAGGTGCCATATTGAGAAAGGTTGAGCTACATGGAGGAACTTGCTTTTAAATATAGGTTGGCTGGTCACAACAGAGCAAGAGTAATGTCCCATTGCTGCTTTCTTATCAATATACTCTGTAGCAGCCTAATGGCAACTAACAGGGTGTTACTCATAGAATCAGCTGTAGGCAGAAGAAATGGCTAGCAATGGCAGCTCTTGACTTCCATGTCAGTGGAGCAGTGAATCCACTCTGTGTTTTATCTGATCTTTAAAGGGGCTGTCCAAGGTGCTGATCTCTATCTTCAAAATAGGTTGAGCACCTTGGAGAATCCTTTAAAGGTCAAGTTAAAACCTCTCCTGGGTTCAGCATGCTCTTTGATATGGAAGCCAGCACTGCCTAGGTAAAGGCAGAGCCCTCCACCATTTTCTTGTCAGTATAAAATTCTGTCCCTTAAGGAGCGAAGGTATGAGGGAGACAACTTCATATGATCAGTGCATTAATTAACTGGCACTGTTCTCGCTTGAAGACTATTTTTAACTCACTATGGCTATGTTTCACTACATATTTTAGCACTTCCCATTTGATCGTCCAATTATACAGTTCATCTTTGCTTTTCCCAGCCTACAGTTTTAAGTAGTAACAGGAAGATATTCAGAGTCCCTTTAGGCCTTTGCAACCCAATAGGCAAAGGAGTCCATCTACCATATATATTTTCATTCCATATGACTCCATAATGTCTCCACTCCTACAGCATCTGGTGCTCCAGCAATGCTGGCTCAAGCTTGTTGAGAGTTCTGTGGTTGCCACCTCAGCTTCAGTCTTGAGAATACCTCTGTGTGTTCACTGCATCCATTACATAATGATCCCTACAATTCAAAGACCGAATGAAGTGGGCAAGTAGACATTACATGTGCAGGAAGAGAAGAGGTTTTTTTCAGAGTTTGGAAGGTCAGTAGTTCTTGACCTTTTCTTTAGTGGGACCCTCTGCAAATATAATTTGTTGCTGGGGACCCCCAAGACGTAACTCAATATTTAAATATTCAAATATTTATTTAAATATTCAAATATTGATGTCTTTATTTATTTGTTAAAGACTAATGGAGACTAGGATTTAAATCCTCACTTGGGCAAGTCACAGTCTGTCAGCCTCAGAGGAAAGCAAAGGCAACCCTGAACAAATCTTGCAAAAAAAAAAAAAAAAACCCTGTGATAGGTTCACCTTAGAGCTGCCATAACTCAGAAGTGACTTGAAGGCACACAGCAAAGTGCCACTGATAGGGAATCATGTCATCATGTCTCTCCCCTTTGAAAACTGACTTATGGCAACCCTAAGATGAACCTATCATGGGTTTATTCTTGGCAAGATTTGTTGCTTCCGCCTTTCTCTGAGGTTGAAAAACTGTGACTTGTCTGAGATCACCCAATGGGTTTCCATGGCTGGATGGGGATTCAGACCCTGGTCTCCAGAGTTATAGTTTTGAGTGTTCCCACATGGCTGCTGCTGTGTCTCTTTCGTCAGAGACGTGGCAATGGTGGCGGCGGCGGCGTGGGTACTGAAACTGCTTCCTTGTTTGTAAATGAAGGAGCAGTTTAGTGGCATGCACATGTCTGCCACCATGTCCCTCAGTGCCCACAACCCCTGCTGCCACGTCCTTGATGAAAGGACATGGCAGCAGGCATGTCCGCATGCCCAAGCTGCTTCCTTGTTTGCAAACGAGGGAACAGTTTTGGCATCTGCCCCCCCACCATTGCCCCCATGTTAAGAACCAGTGGGATAGGTCATATCCTAGACCAACAGGTTAGTGAGAAAGAAGGAAGAGAAAAAGCAACCCACCAGAAAACAACTATGCTTTTGTAAGCTTCAAGTAGAATAAATCAGAACTTGGAAAAGTTATTTGGAAACTGCAACTCCCAAAATCCCACCAGTCAGTGACGAAGCTGGCTGAGGCTTCTGGAAGTTGTTGTGCAGAAAAGGAATTTTTAGAATCTCCAGAATAAACCTGGGAAACAATGGCTGTCTCTTTTGACTGAAGCAGGGGATTAATCAAATTTTTCTCACCTCTTCTGGGTATAAGCGTAGTTAGCATCAGGCTTCAGTGCAGTTTGTCTTCCCATGCTGTTAGGCACCTTTCAGCTTGCATATAGTTGCACTGGGAGAGGTATTTGGCATGAGAGAGCAAAGATCCCACAGTTCATTCTTGTGTTACCTTTTTTTTTTACACAAAATATCATACTTATACATTTACACATTTTCCTTTGAAAATGATACCATTTTTTTATACTGTTGAGATGGCATCAGTTAGGCAACTAGGGCCTATGCCAAGTTACTGATTCAAAAAGCTGAGAACTATGCCATCAAAAATTTCATTCTGAAGCAAAGGTATATATTTATTTATATGCCACCTTTCAAAATGAAAAGTTTTCTCAAGGCAAGTTAACAGTTAATGGCTGTGATGCTGTTGGCCAGCATAATTACATGGTCATTATATGATTATGGTGGCTGTGTAGACAGAGGCCATGTGCATTACAATGACCCAGATGGCCAAGAAGGGACAGCAGTAGAAGACATCTCTGTCAGGACAGAAAGCAGCCCTGCTAGCTCCTGGAGTCCTTTCACACTAAGATGTGATTCGACTTTAACTACCATGGCTACATCTTAGGGAATCCTAGAGTTTGTAGTTCAGTGGAGCCCCAGAGGAGCTCTCTGGAGGAGAATTTTGGATGCCCTTCCTTCAACTGCCAATCCCAGGCTTACACAGGATGGAGCCATGACAGTTAAAGTGGAACTATAGTGCTACAATTGGGTAAAATGAAGCTGAGCTGTTGAGAATTCAGAAGGCAGCTCTCTGTGGAGATAGGGATAGCTTTCTCTGGTTTTCATTGTTCCACACCATGCCAAAAAGTGCTTTGCACCAGCCTAGTGGACTGTCACACTGGTGTACACATCAAGAGGGTTCCATCTGATATAATAGAGGTTTTAAAACCAATATTAATTTTTTTACAAAAACTAAAAGTAGTAGTAGGAAATTTCTTTCAGAGCAAATAAAAGCATACTACCTTTAAAAGCTGAGAGACACGAATTTGTACACAAAGAACAACGTGAGAATCATTCCTCTAGGCTGTACAAGTTCTATTTTGCACAATTCAAGTGATCTATTTCGGCAGCTTCAATTTAGCACTTTTCTTGAAAGCTCCCTATAAGGTACCCTATAACCATATGGAAAAGTTATGTCTTATCATAATATCACCAAAGGGAGTGTGTGCAAATGATGAAGAGAAAAAAAAATCCTGAAGAGAGGCCAATCTCAAGTACCTTTGACATTTCATTGAGTCCAGCACATTTTAGAAAATATTGCCACCACAAACTGCAACCACATGAAACAGCTGCCCTTTTCAGAGAGTCCAAGTCTATAACATGGAAAATGTTTAAGTCACTGCTATAAGGAAGCTTAGGACTGAATTCATCCCCTGTTGGATGCCCCTTGCCTTGACATTCATAGTATAGAGTAGGGATTTAATTCTTCGCTAATTTTCTTCTTAAAGAAGGCAACGGGTAGTTTTAGCAATTTTTTCTCACTGAGAGAAAGTTTTTGAAAACTGCAGTTTTCTAAGATTACTTGCAATTCAAAATTTATTCTGTGCAAAATTTGCATGTGTGTGTGTGCAGAAAGCAGCCATTTCTGTGTATGAAACAGTCTTTTCTGCACATAAATATTATTTTCTAATACAACCATGTGCAAATTTTGTGCAGAATGAGTCCCAAACTACAATGATTCTCCCTCAGCCAGGATTCTTCTTGTTATCATTTCTTCACATTCAACTTTTTAAAAAATATTTTCAAATACTCTATCCATCCCTAGTATCCATCTGTCATTGCTTTGAAACAGAAGATATGGAGGATTTAAGGGTCAAACTAGATTGTATGTTAAATGCATCAAATTGCTTATGTATCTTTGCTTTATATTTTAACATTACAGCGGTCGGGAGGGATTCAAATCCCTTTTCCTTTCCCCTTTAACATTGTTTTCCTGAGAATTCACCACACTACCATCAAAATTGCCCCAGAAGAAAAGTTTATGGGTGGCAGCTTCCCTGCCATGAAAAATAGTAACTCAAGGAGGGCAATTTGAATTAGAAAAACAGCAAAGGGTGAGTCAAAGTCCCCTCCATGTATAGTGGAATCTTACTCCTGTACTTGTAGTCTTATACTATGATCCTGAACTCGACCAACAGCCCTTCCTCCAGTATTTGCTATTTTTCAAAAAAAGGTATACACACAGTAAATGTATTATCTGTTTTCACCTTAAATCTGTGACCTCCTCCCAGTGTCATCTTTGTAGACTGGATAGCAACACGGCCACTATCCACATCCCTGTTTTAACACTGGCTGTTGATTGAATTAGAGATGGAATAGACTTTTTTCTAGATTTTAGCATGTGGTAGATTAGCTTTGAGGTTGCTTAGATATCCACTGAGCTCAAACACCATAGGTCCACACATGCATGTTTTTCTCATTACCCACCCTCAAAAAAAAAAAAATTGAAAATTGTAAATTGTATAATGGGCCTTGGGTGGCTGGACACTTGGCCAAGCTGTTGCACAATTGCTTCATTAGTTGTCAAGCTCTCCACATTATTAACATGCTTAGTTGGTCATTTGAACTGACCTGTAACTGCAGCAGCAGTAACTAGCTTGCCAGGAAGTGACCTCCTAGCACAGTGGTTCTCAACCTGTGGGTCGCGACCCCTTTGGGGGTCGAACGACCCTTTCGCAGAGGTCGCCTAAGACCATCAGAAAACACATATTTCCGATGGTCTTAGGCTCCATTCCCTCCTCAGTGGTGGTGTGCAAGCACAAGCCACGCGCTTGTGTCCTCCTGCCCCCTTTGGCGGGAGCGCGTGCAGCCGCACGTGTTTTTGCAGATTCTGTCTTAAGAAAGGTATCCCCAGCTCCCAACTAACAAAGGGGGCAGGAGGACGTGAGTGCGTGGCTCGCACTTGCGCACCACCACCCAGGGAAGACGGGGGCTCAGCAGCGTTGCCACAGCAGGAGCATCCTGAGGGAAATTTGTGCCTCTCCTGAGGAGGTACCATTGCGGGAACGATGGTGAGCGGGGCCAGGCTTCTCCTGGAAGCGCTGCAGGGATGACTTCAGCCGCCGCCGCCATCGTACACTTCAACTCCCCTGAGTGCGTTGGAGGCAATACCAACCTTGGCGCCTCTCGCCTCCCCCGCAAAGCAAATGCTTGGTAAGGAGAGGGTGGCTTCTTGTAGCAAAATTACAGTTATGAAGTAGCAACTAAAATAATTTTATGGTTGGGGTCACCACAACATGAGGAACTGTATTAAAGGGTCGCGGCATTAGGAAGGTTGAGAACCACTGTCCTAGCATAATATGTAGAAGTAGGAGGAGAGATAGTGCTTTTAGTTTAATCTCAAATATGCTTCCATGTCAGACTAAAACACAGATGTCCCAACATTAATACAACCAAATAGCTCAGTGGCAACATTTGAGTGCCATCAACCTAAAAAGCGAGGAGAAGCTTCTCCTTATGCCATTTCTATGCAGATCTCATTTAACCTTGGTACAGTAGAGTGTTAGTAGATAGGATCTTTTCATTTGTTATACTTCATGAGCTTAGTTTCTGTTGTTGTCTCTTGCTTCAAAGTATTCCCTGCATTTGATGCAATAAGTTGTCTAAATCAGAAAAGGCCTGGCTGCCACCACTACCCCTTCATCCTTTCTGGGCAAAACTACAGATTGCATCTTGATTTGATCACCTATTTTCTTGGTAATGTCCTCAGCTATGATCACATGGGGCTTCTGCAGTGATCACACTGTTCCTCATCATACCAAGGCCCCATTCAACTCTCCGGAGGTTAAAAGTGTGAGAAAGAGTGATGTGACCTTTGCAGCCCCCTCCCCCATCAGAGCCAGAGAGGACGCAGGAGCAACCAGGCATGGAAGCATTGGGGGCTTGTCAGTGATCACCAGTCTCAGCCATTTTCTTAACTGGATGCCAGACTCAAGTCCTCTGTCTCTTCATATGTTCTCCTTCCAAGTGGGAAACAACAGCTTGTTCATTCACCCTTTGCCTTCAATGTATTTTCTGCTTCCTTCACACACACTCCATATTCCTTCTGGTTGTATGCCCTCCCCCTCTTCTCTGCACTCCCCCCTCTTCCTTGTCTGCCTATGGAATGTTGATGGTTGTGAAGTGATTGCAAGAGGGGCTTGTGATGTGGTCTTTTGGGGTGCTTGTTGAGGGTGAGGTTCTGGGTGCATTTCAAAACCCTTTTACCTCTGTCTTTCCTCTCCTCTCCCCAGCAGCCAGTGATCCCATGATATTTTCCTGTCTCATAATCCAGTCCCCCTCCAACTTCTCCTTGCACTTTCTCTTTTCCCTTCTAGCCTATTGCTACTGTTGCTGCGTGAACCTTCCCCAATGTCAGCCTTGGCATCTCCAGTCTAGTGCCTTGTCCTGTGGGTGTGATGGCTGCTCCTTCTTTACTAATCTCTCCATCTTTCAGTATGTGTCTGTTTCTCTCCTACCGCATTTTTCCTCCACTATATTTCTGTTCTGTCAGGAGGCAACTTGGAGAACCTGTGATAGAAGACTCTCCTTCCTTCCTTCCTTCCTTCCTTCCTTCCTTCCTTCCTTCCTTCCTTCCTTCCTTCCTTCCTTCCATCTTCTCTCTCTCTCTGTCTGTGATTCTTCTGCATTTACCAAATCACAGACAGCTTTACAGCTGATCCAGTACTCTGGGCTTGCAAAAATAACTCTGGATTTGTCATACCTTCTGACAATCAATCACACATACACATACACACACAAACACACACACACACACCTCACATTCACACTTCATTTTTAACCTGGGGTGGGTGAGGGGGTTTTCTTCAGCTGTTCTGGTTTCCTTTACCTCTGCACGCATGCACCATGTATGCCGGAGTATACCAGCATGTCTGGAATTTTGCATGTGTCAATCTGCTGAATTTTGAGCTTTCCACCCCTCTTTGAGTGTGTACGCCTTGATTTATCCCTGTGAATATGTTTCATGAGTCTGATACTGCCTGTGAATGTTGATGCATTTCCACATGTGCATTGCTCCATTTCTTGATAAGTGTCTATGTGCTTGGATCTGTGCGTGCAGTGTGTCTGGAAGTCAGCACGTCTGGAGATGTTCATGTTGATGAGCCATCGCCTCAGTTCACTGGCACGTACTGGTCTGTCTCTTTGTGATAATAATAGCATCAGACATTTTGTGGTCCATCAAGAGCTATCTGTATCTGATTAATTGTCTATGGGTCTCCAACCCTGTCCCAGTCCACATCTCTTTGACAGTATTTGTCTGCCTCTGACAACATATATATCTGTGTGTGTATGTCTTCCTTAGGCTTTGTTCACACATCCTATAGAAACTTAAATGACTGATGTCCAGCTGACCAAGATTAAAGCTTGAAAAACTCAGCTCAGTTTCTTCCTGGGATCATGGAACCTTCTGCATGGACAGAGACCTCTGCATGTGCAGGACCACTGCAAGAGAACATGTGCTTTGCATGCAGAAGGTTACAGCTTCTATCCTTGGCATTTTCTGTTCAAAGAATCAGGAAAGAGAAAACGGCCAAGAACTTTAACCTGAAGCCCTGGAGAGTCACTTCCAGTCAGAGAGGCAATTCTGAGCTAGACAAACACTTGATCCAAGAAAACTTCTTGTCTTCCTGTATCTTTTTTAACAGTTACAATGAATGCATACTGGGCAGAGGTACAGCATGCCACTTGAGTGTCTTCCTCACAGCCACCAGCTAGCTGTACGTACTAATAATGGCTAGAATCCTATATGGGAGATAGAGATGCATAAACACTGTGTTTATGGTGCTATGTAGTGACCCAGCACTACCCTGAACCATCTCCTGTGTGACAATCAGAAACAGGACTACTGCTGCAATTCCCCCACTCACACAAGGAGTGGTCGGAACATCAGCCAGCTGCTTCCCAACAGGGGAACAGACCTCCATCAACTGAACTAGGGGCTATGTAAGGACTGAACTAGGGGCTAAACTAGCGGCTATGTAAGGACAGTGAATACATGACAGCCAGGAGTGTGTAAATCTAGGCTACACATTCATAACTGCCATAGAGGATTCCAGATGATGTGTGTAAAAGGCCTAGAATGACAAATAGTTTTTCTCTGGATGTATAAAACCCAGCAGCCCTTTCTTATCCTACAGCCCTTTCTCATCCTAAACTGGTACACTGTTGGGAGAAAAACATTTTCCAAGAACCTCCATGGAGACACTTCTCTTCTTGCAAAAGGGAACCCTGTAGGAGTGGAGACTTCACACCTAGTCCTACTCCTTTCTTCCACATGTTCAACATAATGCATGAATATCTCCTACAGAGATGTACACTTCCCTTGCTGTGGTACTTTTAATTGTTTGTTGTCCTTACAGCACATGCCATATAGCAAAGAAATTCCCAATTCTTTCCTCACAATTTTTTGTGAAAGAGGTTAGATAATAACTGGCCCAGTATCACACACACAGAAAGAAAGAAAGGGAGGGAGGGAAGGACCAGACTGATCAGTTTGCCATGCCCAAACCCACAGTCCATGCAACATGGAGCTGAGGCTGGATTAGGTCGCTTGGGACTGAATACAACATTATTTCTTGAGCCCATTCCAGCAGGTGTTGTATGTACCCTCTTCTGTATCATTGTATATCACCGTGTTGGTATTCCTATCTATGTGTTCTGTGACAGTCAGCTTATAGCAATGACCTGTTGTCCCCTTGTGCATCCATTGCCGTACTACCGTATTTCTGTGAGTAATGAGCATTTCAGTGTTTCATCTCCCATATGTGCCCTTTCCAATTTTCTGCTCTTTGCCAGCTCCATTCTCGTCCTCCCGGTTCACATCTTCCTCCTAATTTCCTCCTAGAAGTTTTCCTACCTTCCTGTGCCAGGTGTAGAGATATGACTACCCATTCCTACTTTCAGATTCACACATTCTTGTCAGTGTCCCAGCACTGTCAGAAGCAAACTGTTGACATGATAAATCACTGGAAAAGCACGTATTGTGCTTGAGAGATCTGATGAACTTGTATGGCCTTTCTACATTAAAAAACAACAACAGCATGACAGAATGAGTGACAAGTAAAATCAGGATTTCAAGTGAATCAGGAGACAGCTGTTCAGGCTGGATATGTTTGATATATGAAATAGGACTTCAGAGCTTGGAAAATATACTTTTAAGATTGTTAACCTGCAGAATCACCTGACTGGGGCATTCTGGTGGATGTAATCCAAAATAAGTTTTGTAAGATAAGAATGGATAAGGATAAGAATGGAGTGTTTTGCTGGTGAGCCTCTTGAAGAAGACATGTGCATACTCAATAGCCTGTTGGCTAGATTGGTAGTCCATAGCCAATCTATGAGTTATGGGACACAAAGGAAATCCCCTTTATTTCCAGACATGCTATTACTTGGCAATTTCCCTCTGTCGCCTGCAGCACCTACACTAAAATTGGTAAACAGAGATAGCCTGAGAAGCAGCTGTTTACACTGTGTTATTGCTGAGATGATGCCACAGTATAAGGCATGATCAATGAGCGATAGTCCAACACAGCACTGCCCAGGCCTGTCTGATAAAAGGTGAGCCACTATAGAGTTACTTGACTTGAGTGGGGTTATGTTTTCGGCTATGAACTACCTGGACTGAAGCAGACCGCCTGTCTTGACTATGTGACTCAGCTCCTTTGCTGGGATCTTGTGAGACATCCCTTGATGCCCTGTGCTCAGGTTTCTCAGGTGCTGTGCACACACTGGGGCTGGCAGTGGAAACCATCTGGCCATACGTCATTTCAGAAATTGCCTGTCAAGGAAAGCAAACAAAGGCGGTTGCCTCTTTGTGAGAGAGAATGTTTGTGTTTTGAGAAGGTTAATGGCCTGGAGATGCAGGAAGCGGGTTTAGCTGCAGGTTGTGTCAGAAGCAGACCCAGCCTTTCCCCAACTTTTGGGAAAGTTACTTTATTTTTGGACTGTAGCTCCTAGACTCCCCTATAGTCCCAGTATGGCCAGTGACTACGGAGGCTGTAAGATTCTGGGAACTGCAATCCAAAAAAGTAACTTTCTCAAGCTCTGTTTCATTCTATGTTTGTTTTAAGCCAAAATCATGTGCAAATTGGCGCATCATGTAGGTAAATTCCTAATACTCATGGAAGGAAAAACAGAGGAGAAACAGCAATATACTGTTGGGTCTTAAGAAGAGAATCTTAATTAAAAGGGTATTTATTATTAGCATTGTTACTGTTACTAATAAAAGCACTGTACAACATTAAAAAAAGATGGCAATCCTGTAGACCTGGCTCGGAGGGAGCTGGCTAAATTTCAGTACAGGGAGACAGAAGAGTAGTCTCAAAGGAAAGGATGATTCCTGCAACCAGAAGAGCAAACCAACACTGAAGCAAGAATAAGTCAAGGTGGAGATTGCTGGTGGCAGGTTGCAGAAGTCTGATGGATTATCATAATAGGTGGCTTCTGGTGGGAGGGTGAGTGGGTGTTGCTTTTTTACCGCTTGAGTTGCAGTCATGATTTAGCCCTTTGTTGTCCAACAGACCTGCCACAGTCGGTGGTTTTTCTGCCTGTCTCCAATACTGTATTTTCAGTTATACCCAGGGCATGCACACACATTTCCCCTCTCCTTCCCTAGGTTACCATCTGGTGGCAAAGTGGTGAACGCAGCAGCTGTGCCGGGGCAGACGCAACACGAGGAGCCCGACCACAAGACAGAGCCTCGCTCATCCGTGTCGGATTTAGTAAACTCCCTGACCAGTGAAATGCTGATGGTGAGTGCCCTATCCAGTTGGCTCAGTTTTTGCAACAAAGTACTCCCCTTTGGTCTGGAAAAGAGAAAGTCTCCATACTGAATTCTCTGTATCTGCAATGTTTTTCTCCATTCCAAAAATGCTTTTCCCTGGAGGAAGCAGGGGCTGGGCACAGAACAAAATCAAAATGAAAAGAAGTTGTACGTTATTGTTGTTGCAAATCAGGGAGGGCAACCTATGGCAACTTCTAGTTGTTGTTAGACTGCAATTCCCGTTATTCTACATCATTGGCTATCATGACTAGGGCTGATGGGAAATGTAGTCCCATCAATCTCTTCACAAGCAAAGGTTAGCCACCTTCCAATTTTAGAATACTGATAAAGGCCAAATCTTGAAACTATTCTTATTTTTAATGTTGCCTTTCAAAGACTGTTCCTGAAATCTTAGGTCTAAAGCACATGTGATGCACAAGATCCCTGTTCACGTCATCCGCTTTTTTTTCTTTTCAGTTTTCGTTTATAAAAACTACTGAAGTGCTAGATTTGATTGAGGTCACAGCACTGGGAGAGAAGTCTCCCTTTCCCTACACTCTATTTTACTGATATAAATCACTCTTTATGTAGCTGGTATGACCCCAGAGAAACACCAGGGGACCAAAACCATAGCTATGACTAGGATTTCTCAGCTTTGCAAAAGAATCATGCCAGCATCAATTTCTTGTTTTAATCCAGACATTTAATTCAGTGTCTGTGTATGAATGGACATTAGCAGAGCTGGCCAGTTCCTGGCCCTTTGCCCAGCTGAAATAAAAAAGAATGGGGCATGGAGTTTGAAATATTTCTGTTATTGAAATCTCCACAATTTACTTATCAACTTACCGAGAATCAGGGCGAGGAGAAGGAAACACACCTGCGAGGCACTACAGTATCCAAGTAGCTATGTTTGCATGGAAGAGAAAAGCAGTGGAGTAGCAATCTGAATGCAAATCTGTTTTGAACAGTGCTAGCCGCATGCCAGATCCATACTGAAATCTCCTGTAAATAAGTCACTATATTTCAAACACATTAAGGTGTGTTCAGGTATTGATTTTAAGCAATCAAAAATAAAGGAAGCCTGCTATCTTCCTGCTTGTTTTTCATTTATAGAAGTCCACACATGATAAGAGGCAATAATCCATGGTGCACTGATCCATAATAACATATTTACATATCCAAGTTACCAAGTGTTCATTACAATTGCTGTGCTGTGACTTCTGTATAGCCCTCCCTCTTTGATTGCAGAGGTCAAAGAAAGAGCCACACTGGGATGCTACAGATGGATTCTGAATAGTGTTGGTTTTGAAAAGTGTGTGAAGTAAGCAGTCCTTGCTTCAGGGAGATGCAATTTCACATATTCATTAAATCATCATAGCAGCTGTGTTTTAGTCCTTCCCAGATGTGCACACTAGGGGATAAGGCAACTAAGCTGCTGTAAGTGGAAGACTCCTACTCTTAGAAGATTCATAAATGAAAGAGAAAGTTAATGTGGATTTAAATTCTTGTCATCATTGTGTGGCTTCAAGTCATTTCCAACTTATAACAACCCTAAAGAAGCCTATCCAAGGGATTTCTTGGTGAAATTTGTTCAGCCTTTGTCTTCCTCTGAGGCTGAGAGAGTGGAGTTTGCCCAGTGCCACTCAGTGGATTTCTATAGTCGAGAGGGGATTTGAACCTTAATCTCTGAAAGTCCTAGTTCAACACTCAAACCACTATACCATTCTGGCTTTCTTAAATCTCTGATTAGCCATTAAACCATCTGGGTGGGCTTTGGACAAAATCCACTATCTTTCAGTCTAACCAGCTTGTTGTGAAGATAAAATGGTGCTAATCCAAATAAAATATCACAGCCTTAGCTGTGCAGACAAAGGGCAAGATGGATATGGACTCCCTGGCCTGGCTTCCTAGATGTTCTTTTGGCCTTGAAAGGGTTCCATTGTATATAGACTCTTGCTTCCACTGCACTTCCTATGGCTCTCCTTATTTCTAGCATCACCACTATCCTGCCACTCCCACCTCAGTTTTCATTGGCTTGTTCCTGCTTGCTGGGAGACCTGAATGGGAGTATAGTAGCCAGCATAGATCTAGCTGCTGAATCCATTAAATCATACAGACACAATTTAGCCTTGACCCTTTCCGCACCTTACCTTTTTTCGGCAGTGGGTTGCAGGGATCGTGCAACCAGCCTCCAGCAAGAGGCTCTCGCATCCCCACTGATTCAGCTCTACACGAGCAGGCAGCACAAGAACTCTGCCTCTTCCTTCCGCAGCGCAGTCTGGGTAGTTTCCCAGGCTGCGCTGGGGCAGGAAGCGCAACCGTCACAGCTCCAGAGGCTCTGTATGCATGGCAACTGTGTGCAGGGCCCTGGAGCAATGCGCAATTGCGCACCGTTTTTGGCTGAAAGCCTGAAAGCCGAAAATGAAAAAGTGTGCAAGTGGCTCCTGCCCTACCCTGGAGCATTGCGCAACTGTTAGTGCGTTGTTCAGGTCGCTCCTCACAATCGCGCGACGCCCCAGGCGCCCTTCCGTATGGCAAATGCCATGCAAAAAGGGCCCTTGAGATGCAAGCATGTCTATAAAATAAGAGGGATTCCAAGGCAAGGAAGCACCACAGAGAGTCCAGTCACACACAGGAAAAGTTTACTTGTAAACTGTTTCTCTAGCTCAATCCATCTTCATTTCTATGTGCTTCTCTTGCATTCTCAGTGCAGCTGAAAAAAGTAATGTGTCTGTTATGAGGAGTTCAGTGCATCTGCAAAAAAAAAATTTTTTTTTAGCAAATTCATCTTTTAACATATTTTCTTTCCTAGTAATGACTGGGAGTTACATGGTCTAATCTGGGGTTCCTTTGTCTTTCTTAAACTTAAAAGTTTGACTCAAGTTGGCAGAAATAACACAGGGGCTATTTCCACACTACACTGTTATAGTGTTATTATTCAGCTTTCAACCTCCTATGGAATCCTGAGGTTTGCAATTTAGGGAGGGGCATTTAGAATTCTCAACCAGAGAGCCCTTTGGTCTCAGTAAACTACAAACCCCAGAATTCCATAGAATGTTGAAAGTGGAATATTAGCACTATAACAGTGTAGTGCAGAAATCTGGGCCATTTTTGTGAGAGTGGAAAGCAACTAAGAGAACGATCCTCTGTTTAAATCTACTTAAATAACTGAAGAGTTATTTGTATGGCAGAAGAGAAGGCAGATATGAAATGAGTAGAACGAAAAAATACAAAAGTTAAGCAGAAGATCACAGATGCTCTAGAGTGTGTTTGTCTCTGTCACTGCCCTCCTGACCTAAAAGCTATAAATCAAAGAAATAATCAAGATCAGGAAAGAAATCAGTGTAAATATCTATAGATGCAACTTTTTAAGAAATTGAAGTCTTTACTTGCTATATGGTCATATTCAAGAAAAGCAATTTCTAAAACCTTAATTAAATTGAAATTATTTATCAAATAATGATCAAGTAAGTAGGAAAAAATAGAAAATTATAAACTTACAAAAAGTCTTGAATTAGTTTCTGCAGATTATTCTATATGCCACATTTTGTCTTCTATACCTACCTATGCCACATATCTTTCAATGAAACCATCACCCTTAGTGGCAAGAAGTAGGAGGGAATCAACTGATCTCAGAAGGCAGAAAGAAAGGCTACCTGCCATATCTGACATAAGTTCAAGAAAGTAATTTCACAGTAATGGAATCTTCCCTCTCACATCAGCAGTCAGCAATTCCAATGAGAAAAGGTCTACACAAATTCAAAATTCAAGAAGAAATATATCCAGTAAAACCTACCCTCTCTATTTTTTGACATCAAAGCTCAAAATATCAATTGGCAAAAGCCTATAAATACAAACTTCTATGCAACGTTCTGATTTTAAGTGTTATGATTTTCCTCTCCTGACCTTGAACTAGCAACTAAGGAATATGGCAGTCATTCCAACTTGGTAGTAGCAACATACCTTCCTCTCATGAGGATAACTGTTGTTGCTAGATTGCTTCAGAGAATGTGATATAGGTTTATTGTTTTTCTAAAAAATTGGATGGTATGGAGAAAGTGGGTAACTAATAAAACTGATTGACAGGAGAGTAGAACAGAAAAAAGAAGATATTTCTTCACCCAACTCTTAACTAATGCAATTAAATCCCACAAGATGTAGGGACAGTCATTGGCTCAAATGACTTTAAGAGGAGAAAAGCCCATGGATGACCTTGGGCACATCACAAACACACACACACACAGCCCCAGAAAATCCTGTGACAAGCTTGTCTTTGAGTCACCATAAGTCTGAAATGACTTGAAGGCACACAACAACAACAAAGTTCATGGAAGAAAATGCCAGTGGCAACTGACAACAATTTATTATTTGTTTTTTAAATTCTATACTACTTAACATTATGCGCCATAAAACACAGCAACCCATAATATAATATGGACATTTGATACATAATACAATATCACATATTGACATAAGATAAAAAACTAGAATTGTATTCCTGGAAGGCCCTGTCCAAACAAATAGGCCTTAAGCAAGCATCTAGGAATCAAAACTGGAGATGCATTCCTGATACTAATAAAGAGGGAATTCCACAAAACAAATGCTCTAAAATTAAACAACCTGCCCCTGTTGACCCCTGGAAGATAAATAGAATATGAGGTACAACTAAAAGTACCTCCCCTGAAGATCACATTGACTAGGCATAGACAAAAAAATTAAGATAGTCCCTGAGTGTTTGGAGCTTTTTTAGGCTAACAATGTGAAACTTGGCTCGGTAACATATAGGCAGCCAATGCTATTGCTGTTTTGTTAAAAGTTTTACATGCTGATAAAGGACTGCTTCAGTCAACAGAAAAAGCACCCATTTTCTGTACTAACTGCAGCAAGCTCAAGGGTAGCCTGGTATAGAGTACAGTGAAATAATCCATCCTTGACCACTAGGTTGCTATATAGAACACTGTGACCAAGCTGTCCCCATCCATGGATGATTGTAATGGCTGTTCCAATGGAAGCTGGTCAAAGGGGCTCATAGTCAATGAGTTCCTGGTGTCCAGTGACAACACAGATTCAGGAGTGCCTCAGACTATGCACCCATTCCTTCAGAAGGAATGCAGTCCCATCCAGAACCAGTAACTGCCCTGTTTCTTCATAATGGGAATCACTCAGCCACAGAGCCTCAGTCGTGACAGGATTCAGATTACTGGCCCTCATGGCACCCACCTTGCCATCCAGGAACCACTACAGGGCTTGCTTGGAACCTGTAGGTTGGGCGGAATCTTCAGCTTTGGAATTAAAATGCCTCTGGATACCAGTTGCTAAGGATGAGCTATAGGAGAGGTATATTGTGTTCCTGCTTTGCTTTAGGGCTTCTGAGAAGCATCTAGTTAGCCTTCATAGGAAGAAGGACTTTGGACTATATGAACCATTGTTTTAATCCAGCAAGGTTCTTCTTATTTTCTTAGGGGTTTCTCCTATTTCTCTACAACTGAGAAAGAGCCAACTGATTTTGACCTGTGTTTCCTTTATTATGGAAAGATTCCCATCATGGAATCACCATAGAATCATAGAGTTGGAAGAGAACACAGGGACCATCCAGTCCAACCCCCTGCTATGCAGGAATACACATCAAAACATTCCCAACCGATGGCCATCCAGCCTCTGTTTAAAAACTTCCAAACACATATACATGTGTTATCAGATTGGGGTAGAAATAGGAACTGGACCACTTACAGGGTGACTGGTATTAACCTTCCCATGACAGATATCACAGTGGTGGACAGCACTGCATGTGTGTTGACTGGATGGCTCAGGCTGTGATTCAGCAGCCAAGTATGCGACACATGTGGACCTAGATAGATGTGACCATTCATTGACACTGCTAACTTCTAATCACACACACATGATCATCGCTTAATCAAATGGAAATCTGCATTTGTAAATGATCCTTTGCATATTAAACAACAAAGATAGAACATCCACATTATTTCCTGTACAATGCTTTTCAACAGAGTCAGTATATCCATTCAGTTGCTGTGCTCCTGATTAAGTGATATACATGCATGGGTAAATCAGCTCTGAGAGATAGGCAAATCAACATGACTTCTAGATGGCATGAGATCTGCACTTGCATATTTGTCACAATCCTTGCATATTTGCTGAATTTCCCTTAGGACTGGTCCTTGTTGGTATAACAGGACCATGAGTATTATCACCCTGAGATCTCTAGCAGTTTTTAATCATGCTGAAAAAACAG
This sequence comes from Ctenosaura bakeri, assembly GCA_948474755.1. Taxonomy (NCBI): domain Eukaryota; kingdom Metazoa; phylum Chordata; class Lepidosauria; order Squamata; family Iguanidae; genus Ctenosaura; species Ctenosaura bakeri. Next base: position 57,627 of record CAOLHI010002444.1, on the reverse strand, counting down.
GCATCGTTTATAATCTCACATCAAACATGGACAATGTGGTGTCATGTGATTCCCTCGTGTGGTAGAACTGGGAAGAGCAGCACTAGAGGCAAGATTTATTTCCACTGAGAAGGAGGAGCAGAAAGAAGGGCTTGGCAACACCTGACTTGAATATGCCGGTTGAAGTGTGACCTCTCCCTGCACAGAACTTTAACATGCATGTCACAGAGGATGGTCACACATGGTGATCTTTATTTATTTATTGACAGAATTCAAAAGCAGCTTTTTAAGGTTTTGCCCTCATAAAGCAACACACAAAAAGAAGTGATAGACAAAGTAAAATTGAAAAGCAATCACATCAGAAGGTAGAGGGATTTTATTATTCTGAAGCTGCTATGGACCTGAAGTCATTATCTATGATATCAATGAAGGACAGCAATTAAGAGAAAGGTATTCAAGGTGAGCCTGCCAGAACGTAGAAGGGGCAAAATATAACCCTGTTGTAACGGAGTTCCACAGATTTGAGGCCAATGCTAAGAAGACTCTAGCTCTTGTGCGCACCAGGAGTCACACAGTATATCTCCTGGAAAAATTCTATGTTATGTGCAGTGGCTGTAAGTGCATTGCAGGAACAATGAAAATTACAGAGCTAAAAGCGCTGATAATATTATTCTCATGATACTGCCCAGGGTTGCCTACCACCTGCTACTTATTGATTAAAAACTTGCAATGCTTACCACGATCTTTTGCTAGAGTTAAGACAGATGCTGTGGAGAAGCTCATACCTTAAGGAACCATTCCAGGCTAGAGTGGATACTGCATGTGGGAAGATTGCTCTGCACAGTGCCCTCTGGATGAAAGCACCATGCAGCTCAAAAGAAGTGCTTCACTAGGAGAGGCAGGGAAAAGTTACAAGGAGGCATATGCCTGAGCAGCAGCTGTGATAGAATGGAAAGGGTCTTAAGAGAAGAGACGTTTGTTGTCTAAGGACAGGAATGGATGGATCAGCCTATATCTGATCTATGCCTCTTTCATAAATATAGGCCCTTTTGACCTATTTCCGTGTCAGTCCTCATTTTAAACATGGGGATCATGCATATTTGAGGGAATAAACATTTTGTTCCCTCTCTCTCTTTAGGAAATAAGCCTTGCTGCCACTTCTGCTGGCATTCATGGGGTAAAATGCCTGTTGGATTGTGGTGGACAGCTCTCTCCCCTCTTCTGTCCACAGGCAAGAATGTACCATTTTACCCACTGGAATCTGCTTAAGGCTGAGAGAGGCACAGCAGTGTTGTGATGAGGAACCTGTTTGCTAGAAGAGTATTTGCTATATATGCATAAACATAGCAGTTTCTTAACAGGCACAGACCTTGTTTCCCACAAGTTTGATAAAATAAGAATGCCTTCACCTGCATTATGAAAGCCAGAGGGAAGTGTCCCTATGCACCTTGTGGGAGAAGGAGGTGAATAATACATTCATGGAGTGGCACAACACTATGTTCCCAGCAGATCAAACCTTACCACTGACAGGGAAGGCCCCTGGCCCAGTGCCTTTTTATTTGATGGGAGGAAAAAACTGAAATGGAGGAAGGTTTACAGGGTAGGGCTTTCTATGGAAATGGGTCATCTCTGAGGTACCCTAGGCAGTGGCAGCTGCTGGCTTCCATGTCAGTGGAGCAGAGAATCCACTCTTGGCTTTAGTGTGAACTCTAAAGGAACTGTCCAGGGGGCTGAACTCGAGCCCCAATATATGTTCAGAACTTTGGACACCTCCTTTAGAGTACCTTGGGTGAGTTCTGTAGAGTTCAGCTAAAACCCAGAGTGAATTTACCACCCCACTTAATCTAGGGCTTTAAAAGTCAATACCACCAGCACCCAGTATTGAGTACAAAAATAAACCCAGAACTACTAAAAGAATTACTTAATGAGGGAAGTACAAGAGGTCTTGTGACTGGCACCACTCTGTTAATGAGCTGCAGTCTTTTGGACCAGCTGGATTTTCCAAAATTGTCTTTAGATAAGCAAGGCATCACTGGGAGTTAGCTTGCTCATTCTCAGTCTGCTTCCATCACCACTGGAGACATGCAGATGGCTATTTTGGTTATGTCTCCTCCCTCCTCTTCCTCCTCTACAATTAGACAGGCTCCCTAATGGATTTCTCCTGCCACCAGCCTGTTTTCAAGAGTATTGACCCTTCCTTTTTTTAAACAACCAGAGTGAAAGGTCTTGGTCCTCTCTCTGGGGACAGTATCCTACAATCTATAAAAATGCTATTGCTGTTATTGAGTCTCATCTTCTTGCCCTCTGCCTATTTTTTCCAGTTGCATCCTCAAGCTTTACATTTTTCAAGTCCTAGTGTTTGGTAACATCCCTGACTTTGCTGTCAGGGACACATACAGGAGGAGTGGAGTACAATGCAATTGCTTCAGGCTGGAACATGGCCAGGTCACCAGTGCTAAACAACACAATCCAGTTTGATTGTTTATTGTATTGTACAAGACATTTTCCCCCCTTCTAACACATTATCCAGCTCAACAACACATCTCAAGTAATGAAGTGCAACAGAAAGATAGCAAAACATTGATGTTCTTGTTTTGTGGCTCTGTTTTCCTTTGTGCTCCAAGGGCATGGGAAGCTGTGTGTTTGATCCTTCACTTACAGATTTCAAGCACTGATTCCAAGAGAAGAACTCTTGTGGATGCAGCAGATGCTAGAATCCAGCACAAAAAATGTTTCTGCATTCAGAAATTTCCTCTTCTGGCAGTTGCAGTACAGGGTGAACATTCCTATGAAGAATACCAAGGACTTTCCATTGAAGGAGAAGCACTGGCACAGTCCTTCCTGTGGCCTGACTCCCTCCCAGTTCCTTATCCTCCAACATGAATCTTAGGGAAACATGTAATACCAAGTGCAGCAGTGGTGGCTGGTGGATTTTATGTCAGTGGAGCAATGGGTGGATCCATTTGGACTTTAGTCTGAACTTTGAAGGAGCTGTCCAAAGTGTTGGATCCTATCTTCCATGCAGACTCAGCATTCTGGATTTCTCTTTTAAAACTCATAATGAAACCTGTAATAGAGTGACCAGTCTACTGGCATAGGAGCTAACCAGCAGCTGCTGGAATATAGTATATCCCATTGTTCCATTCACCCTTTGTTCACACTATGTTGCTGAAGGTTCTGCTCTGCTAGTTGTATATGGCAGCTTTCCCCAGTTTGGTTCCTTCCAACATAACTGGCTGGGAGGTTATGGGAGTTGTAGTCCAACACATCTGAAAGGCACCAGCTTGGTGAAGGCTCCCTGATACATGTTATTCATTCACTTGATAATAGTCTGTCCTGCACTGGCTTCTGAAGTAGATCCAGTTAAACAAAACTAATACTTTTATTATCTATTTAAAATGTTGTTTGTATGGTCTTTTCTTTCTATAATTTCAGAATACTGTACAAAATGTAATTTAAAAATTCTAATTTTGGGTAAAATTTTAAAAAATACTGCAACAATAACAGGGAGGAAATGTGTAAAATGAACAGCTCCTATCATCCAAGTTATTAGACAAGTTTAAAATGCCTGAGCAAATAAGTAGGCTTTGACCTGGAGCCACAAAGAATATACTGTACGCACAAGTTGCAGTTCCTTCACAAATTGCCATCATAGTTTTCTTTTCTAATTTCCCTGCAAAATTAATTTCATTTTAGATGTGGGCCTCACTTTTTGGCCCTCTAGGGTTAAAACTAATGAATGTTTAACAGAATATTAAATATCACTGGCTCTTCCTTTACTTTTAACAGAATAATTTAAGTTGACACCCTCAATAACATTGAGGGTAGGCAGTTATGGAAGGGTATTTATATAATCCAATCCACACATAGTGAGGAATAAATCCATTGAACCTTACTGGAGTTCCTTCTGAGTAGTTGCAAGGATAAAGGTGCTCTACTGCACAAGGGAGTGAACGTGGGGAGTCAGTGAGAGTTTGGGGACCACATGCAGCTTGTGGGCCATGCTTCCACCACCCCTGCTTAGGATAAAACTTGTATTTCCGAGTGAAGCAGATCGAGGATTCTTGAGTTTTTGTGGTCTGTGAATACACTGGTTGGTTTGAATGGATTGTCCATAAGCTTAATTTCCTCCTCAGTTATCAAAGCTTTGATTTAACATCCCCCACCACCCAAGTGATCACAGCCCTGACCTATGGCTATTGAGAGATCTAAACCTCTGTCAACCCAATTCTCTTCTAGGGTGAGTGGCCCTAAATTCATTGCTTTTAGTCAAGACCTATCCATGCTCTTCCACAGGTGCAAGACCTCCATGTACTGCAGAGCTGTTGCATCCTATTAGAGCATACCTGTCATAACACTCTCTGAAATGTGTAAGAACTCTGATGCAAAGGAGTCAAATTGTAAGGGGTTTCCAGCTCCAGATTATGGCTCCCTTCTCAAATCTGAGAAGCTGGTGCCTGAAATAACTGAAGGACTCTCTTGTGAGTAAGACTTGAGGGAAGCCAAAGAGATACCCTTGTCCTTTAATGTTGGGTAAAGAGAGAAAGAAGAATGCCACAGGCATTCTTATAAACAGGAAGCACCAAGTAACCAAGAACATGGCATCCAGAGACAGATACCTATACATCTCCCAGAAATCTTGGTTGCTTCCAACCATTCAGTCACCCTGACCAGTAGTGGCCTCTGTGCTTGTATATTCCTTGGAATTATTGACCTCTAGACTGGCTGTGTTCAGTGTCTCCCTGTTTTATCCATTTGGCTTTCGTTATCTGAATTGCTGGCTTCGTGTAATGAATTCTGGAACAGCTGAGACCTTGTTCCTGTGGTTCCCTTTATCTTTCATGAACTTGTATGGCTTGGGCTGGCTTGACTTACCTGTAGCTAATAACTTGTCTCTTTGGGCACTTGCTCCTTGTAGGCATAGGAACCTGCTATGTTGGCTCTTGAGGAGGTGGCTTTGGCAACAAGATAGGCAGGCTGTCAGGAAGAATTTGCCTAACCAGTCCTCCCAATCCTGCTGAAGTGAGCAGATGGATGGGAGCCAGGAGCCATTTGAGGAGATCCCTGTGATGGAAGGGAAGGATGATCTTTTATGACAGGTCCTGAAAAAGCATCAAAGCTACGGCCAAGTAGTCCAGAAGATATTATTTATTTGTATAAACAAAGAGGGGCATATGAAAGAGTTCAACTTCTTGCCATTGGACTTTGAGATCTTTTCTGGTAAGAGGAAGGAGAAAGAAATGCTTGAGGAACCTGAAAACATGATAGGGCAAAATTCGTAAAGACCTGTGGCAGGCGAGGGGAAAGGCACCAATGAAAAAGCAAAGGAGAGAATTTCTGCAGCTGCTCAAAATCTAAGCTGTCCCCAGCAGTTGATCCATTTCCCTGTGATCACCTCACTTAACCTCTGTCCAAGACTGTTTTAAAAGACTGGAAGGGCATCTGTCTTAGCAAAAGCATGAAAAGGGAAAAGCTAGCAGAAATACTTACTACAGTAAGCACTAAGTTGGTTCATGTGTTTCTGTGACAAAATTTATGGGAGTTAAATAATCAACACAGCACAGCTCATGATCCAAGTGGGGTTTGAGGCACTCTGTGTTTGGGCATGGATGGCCCATGCAAACTCTTCCATAGTGGAGCTGCCCTGTATCTCTTCTTCCTCTGTGGAACCAAAGTATATGATATGGGGAAATATACAATGGCTGCTGTTGACCTACATCTCCCCAGTAAAGTGTTTTGGAAGAGAACTTGTCACAGTACACAATCATGTTGATTTTCCCCCCCACATTTCCCTCCCACCAGCAAATATATGGAAGCTAACAAGCTGAAGAGATGCTAATGTAATGGTGTTGATAATGACTTCATGAATCGATAGCAATATAACCAATGTTTAAAAGTTCAAGCATTTAAAAAAAGAACCCAAAGCTTGCAGGTTTTCTTGCAGAGCTGATTTCATTCCTCCAGCTTCTGTGCTTTTGACATGTTGCCATTACAGCAGAACTGGGCCTGCTTTGGCCAGTATTAATAGCTTACTGTATCTTGCACTATTCTTTCCATGTTTCTAACTAGAATAAACCCATAAACTAGGACAGGGACTATTTCTGTTTGTATAGTTGTAGGCTTTATTGTGCAAGTGTGTGTCTTGTCACAGACATTAGCCTTCTATGTCTATGGAAATGAAAAATTGCAGCCTTCCCTTTTTTGCAGGGAATAAACAAGTAGTTTCTGGGGTAGGACAGGAAGTTAGAGAAAGGTGGGAAAGGTTTTGCTAGTCAGGGCTTGAGGGTGCTGCAGAACCCAAATGGCATGAAAAGTGCTCACAGAGAAGGAGCCCACTCGCTAAGCAGGTTGCAGGAAGGTCATTCCTCCATTCCCTCTGCCCTGTTTCACCTTTATTCCTACCAGAGAAGTGAAGGAAAGCTGTTGTGCTTAACCAACGGTATACCACAGGTTGTGGGGAAGGCTGGTGATTTACATTCCTCTCCTAAGGGGCTTCCCAGGCCAGGCCTCCCCATCTGCTTTTGCTACCAGTCCCAGCTCCTTGAAGTCTCTGTTTTCAACTGCTGCACACCAGCAACACTATCACACACAATGTAGCTGCATGACTCCTCATACTTCAAGTCTTCATCTTTTCCAGAAGCCTAAGGATGGATGAGGCAAGAGCCTTATGAGTAGTTCTGGCCATAAATATCCACACTGAAGCCTGAAGAGCCTTTTAGTGTAGAATTCAAACAGGTGAGGGGTTCACCACCACTCCCTGCCCGCACCAAAACAGAAAACAAAAATTCAGCTGAAGGATGCTGGAGAATTTCATTCATTCTGCATTATTAAGTGAACTGATTTAATTCACATATCCTCTACTAATATGTGGATCAAAACACATTTACTTTCCAGATTGTGTACTCTTCTGAATTTTGCAATGCAGATCTCTCAGCTCAAAAATGCTTTAAAAGTGACTGTTTTAGTGAGAAATGCCTACAAAATGCATGCTTGGAAGTAAACTGTGTAAAATTTAAATGAAAAATTTCAAGCCATTTTTAAAAAGTCTGGAATCCACTTGGGCAGTTAAAAATATGTAACCACTGTAGTTATGCACCTTTGCATAACTCTTATGCACTCTTGGCCTGACCCCCTCAATCTGCACTTATCAGGGCGCAAGTGCTACAGTCAACAGGGGTCTGTTTCCTTGTCAGTTGAGAAGCAGCTGGCTGATGGTTCCAGCCCCCTCCCAAGAGTGATCTCTGGTGCAACAGGTAGAAACAGGGTCCTTGTGACAATCCCCCTCATTTCAGATATCGCTCACATGAGGAGAGTGGAAACATCAGTCAGCTGCTTCCCAATCAACAGGGGAACAAATTCCTGTTGGCCACAGTGGCTGCTGCCTGGTAAGGGGAAATTGGGGAACTTTCATGGTCCCTATGTATGCCCTAAACTGTGGAATACATAGGGATCATGAAAACAAAACAATCAGGACTGTATAACTCTAGGTTATGCATTTGTAACTGACTTAGTGGGTTCCGGTTAGGTTTTCACACAAAATGGAATGGAACATACTTAGAAATGAACCTGTGTGAAACTCATGAACCAGAAGTAAACTATCCATCCATTGCCATGGGCAGGTTAGGATGCGCAATCTCAAGACATCCAGCACAGTCATTACAACAGTTGTGGGCAGCCAATCACAGCGGTCAAGAAGAGTGTACCAACTGTGTCTCCTCCATCTTATTTTCTGCTGCAGCTGCATTGCCAAAGTGGCAGCGCTTCAAACTGCTTCTTGTCTTCTGCCACATATGAGCCAGTGCCGGTTTTGTTTTGTTTTTATAAGATGAAGTCACCATGCATACATTTTTCAGAACTGATAACTGGCAAGCTTAGACAGCATCATCAACTCTTTTGAGCCAAAATAATGATTTGCCATGCCCTGATTGCTCAACTCAGATCAGGGCATAATCTAAAGACATACTTGGGCATTCATATAACTCATTTCACCATGCCAAAGACTCCTTAAAATTCACTTTGCAGTATCTGTCATGCACAGGATGGTCATATGAACTGACACTGAGTAAGATGGTTAAATACCCTGAAGGTAGCAGATTTTCTCTGATCTCAGAAGCTAAATTGGGTCAGACTTGGTTAGTATTTGGATGCGAGACCTCCAACAAACACCAGGTTCTGTAGGTTATATTTCAAAGGAAGGAACTGACAAAACTGCCTCTGAGTATTCCTTGACTAAGAAAACCATATGAACTACCAAGGGATACAAAGTTAGTTCTTGGATGAGGAACTACCAAGGAATACTTCCTCTGAATATAGCCTGAATAAGCTATATTCAGAGGAAAGCAATGGCAAATTAGCTCTGTGTATTCATTGCCTAAAAAAACTGTATGAAATTTGTGGGATTCATCTTAAGTCAACAGGCAACTTAAAGACACATACACGCACGCGCACACGCACGCACACACACCACTCCTCCTATGAGAAGACTGAAATTGATAAAGCAAGGGACTGTTGCAAAATCTTACAAAGTGTAAAATGGGGTGGGCAACTGCTAGAGTTTGGAAGATTATACTGTCGCCTTGTGGATCCTTGCACGGCTGCCTGGCATACTCATAATTTTTTAAAAAAATCTTTTTTTCCACCTCTACCAGCAATTTTGCTATGTCCCCCCAAAGCTGTTTCAGGTGCATGAGAGATTTTCATTCACCTAGGTGGTGAATCATACCTTAACTTCCAGTTTACTTCAATTAAAGGCCTCTCCTGGATCTAAATGAGTCCAGGGGAAGGCAAAAACATAGTGAAACTGTCCCGACACCTAGGATGAAATGAAGCAAAATGTCCTATGCTCCTGAGAAGATATTCAGGAGAAAAAAAGGGGTGTGTGGAGTGGGAGTGTGACCTTCTATGGTCACCTGGAGGGACTGATGTGGTCTTCTGCCTTCCACAGTTGCCCACCCCTGGTTTGGGACCTTGTACCCTTACGAATTTTGTGTGGACTTTTCTCCAGGCTCACATTAAAGACATTTTCTCATACATATCAAAGTCTTTCAAAGGTCACTGTATGATGAAGAAGAGGCTATCTTCATAGCTGCATAAAGGCAAAGATAGACTTTGATATCTTGGGCACCTCTGATGGGACAAAGTAGCGGCTCTTATTGGCTCTCTCGGGACTCCCTCACAGGCAGCCCCCCCAGCCTTGTGGATCTTCTGCCTGCTTTACCTTGATCTGTTTTGCTTACATGCCTTTGCTTGCCTTTGGACAGCACATGACCAGCCAGGAGCCTTGAAAAACAATGGCAGCAAATGGTGTCTTAAAGCCTTTCAGTGAAATGAAAAGATTCAGGGCAAGCTGCCAGAAGGGGATGAGATTTAAAATTGGAAATTGTTGACCTTATTGTGAGAGTCAACACAGACATTTAGCTTCCTTATGTACCACGGATTCCAATCTCCCTTAGATGCTGTAACTTTCAGCATGCCCTTAGTTAAGCCAAAGAAACACAAAATGTTTGAAAATCAAAAACCTCTCCTTGTTCCAGTCTCTGACCGTGAACCTTGGAGACCAGGCCTCCTATGGCTGGAGTATTGCTGAGCCAGACTGTAAGGAAGATTTATCTATATTCATTTTACTTTGTTTTATTCATGCTTTTCAGATAATATTGTTTTCAAAAGTGCCTCATATCAAGTTGAAAACAGATGGTGGGGGAGCTAATATGAAGTAATGTTGCTAGCTTCTCTTCTTTGGTCTTGAGGGAGTAACATACTATGAAACTATGTTCTTACTAGAGGTAGGGCAATTTGGTACAGGAGGTGTGGGAAAGGCATAGCCTTCCCAGTGTTTTGGGACTACAGCTCAGGTCAATTGCAGCCAGCATAGCCAATAGTGAGGGATGATGGGATATGCAGTCCAACAACACTTGTACAGTATTTGTTTGTTTGTTTTATATTCCTGCTTTCCAAACAAACCAAAGTTAAAATACTGATATATGATGATACATAAGGTAAAACACACTTCAATTAGCTATCATGCTCATAATTTAACAGTATAAATCGCTTGAAAGAAGTAACAATGGTAATAAACACACCCTCCAGTTCGGGGGGAAAAACCCTTCCTGCACAACCTGTTAATCTCCAAATACCTATTCGAATGAAAAGGTCTTTATCTGGACTGACAAAAGGAGAGCCCGCCTAGCCTCCCTGTACCACACCCCTCATGTACTGAATGATCCTGGGCCTGCATGCACAAACCATATGTGTATTTTGAACCAAATGGAGACGGAAAGTTACAGAGTCCTATAAAACACCCACCTGGGAATAATTCCTCCATATAGTCACTGACCTGGGGGCCTGAATGCAATTAAGTTGTTAAATATTAACAAAGGCTTAATTAACATTAGGAATAATGTAACAGAGTGCATGTGAAGAAGAATGAGCAGAGTGGATTACGGTAAGTGGAAAGGAGTCATGAGAGGACACTTCTGAAAAATGGAGTCAGGAAAGAGCATCCTGCACAAGTCACAGAGCAAAGCTTACAGCTGCAGCACTGCAGGCTGTGCCTCTCTTATGAGAGGGGGCAGTCCAGGGACATTTGGCTCCATCACTTCCCACCCACATTGACAATACAGGGATCATGTACACAGGTGGGCTATATGGTGACATAGGAACCAAGTAGCTCTTTGTATGTTTTGGACTGCAACAGCATACCTTACCAGTGGCTATGTGGGGTAGAAGCTTTTGGGGAGTTGGAGCCCAACAAGATCTAGAGCTCTTTCATCCTACATAATTACACACCTAGTTTGATAGAGGCAGTCTCAATTAATTTTCCATACGTAATTATAACACTGATATTTCTTTGACTGCTACCTCCTAGGGAGCCCTGAGACACAGAGTTTGGGTGAGGCATTAGAGTGCTGCAGCAGAGAATTCTGAATACTTCACCAAACTAAAAACCCCTGGATGTCCTAGGAAATAATCCCCCCGCCAATGTTTCATAGATGAAAACTGCAACATGTGTGGCCAAGCAACATCAGAATGTGGTCAAGATGGCAAAAAGTATTGAGCAGGAGAGGTATTAATCACAAAAAAACAAAGGAGTCTAACAAAGTTAGGAGTTTGCAGCAGTTTGGTTTTGGCTCAATTTACTGGGAAGAGCAAGATACCATCTTCTGCTTTCCCTCTGCCCCTGCTGAGCTAATTGAGTAGAAACTGCTTTTGCACTCTGAGCTTAGTTTGTGTCAACTGAAGTAAGCTGCGGACAAAGGGGGGAAATGGAAAGAGGAGAAAGAAACTGGGACATTTGAAAAATAGCTGAAAGAATAGCATGACAGAGGATTAGTCAGGACTGTCCCTGCCAAATTGCAACAGTTGGAGGGTATGAGGAAGACAGAGGACCCAGAGGACGCATGTGTTGGCTCACTTACAAATAGGAACAGGAACATGCTAAGAATAACAGGAGTACTCTTGCTGACCCAGGATTTGGGAGCTTACAATGAAGTCCTGAACTATTTGCAAGCTGGAAGGTGTGATGCTTAACAAGAAGGCAGGAGCGCTGGCTGATGACAGTTGGGTGAAGCATTTCAGAAACTGGTAGGTTCACATTCTGCTAATGAGGAGCAGAGTCATACTGTGCTCAGAATAAATCTCTCACTCCCAGTTAGGCCTGTGATTAAATAGACCTAGTGCTAACAATATCCCCTCTCTGCAGTAATTTCCCAAGCCTATTCCTTTGCAACACTTGCTTACATTGAATAAATGATTAATTTTCCAAGTGCTTTTCTTACCTGAGGACAGCAGACAATTTGGAAAAGTCTCAAGTTTTCCAAAGGCAAGAGGCACAGAATTTGGCTTTCCCCATCAGAGCCGCTGGCCAGGAGAGGGGCAGGGTGAGGCCAACTATGAAGGGAAATATTCTGTTATGGTAATGGAACATAAAACATTTGTAAGTAATAAACTGTTGAAAAATAAGTTCCCTCCAATTACCTACCTTTTAATCAAGACCATGGGTAGCCTTTGGGACTTCTATAGCTTAAAGGCAGCATATTGTTAAGATTAACCTTGTGTGTTAACCAAAACCTCATGATCATCTCTCTATCTCTCTTCCCCAATTTCTCTGCTTGCTCCCTAGCTCTCTCCTGGATCTGAAGATGATGAGGGACACGACAGCTCCAGCCGAGAGAACCTTGGCCGAATCCAATTTAGCGTTGGCTACAATTTCCAGGAATCCACTCTGACTGTCAAAATATTGAAAGCTCAGGAGTTGCCAGCCAAGGATTTCAGTGGCACAAGTGACCCTTTTGTCAAAATTTACCTCCTACCAGATAAAAAACATAAGCTGGAGACCAAGGTGAAAAGGAAGAACTTAAATCCCCATTGGAATGAGACCTTTCTCTTTGAAGGTAGGTGACATGGTCTGCGTTAAGGCTGCTGGTTACAGAGACAAAGGATTTGCTCTGACTCCAGGCAAGTTGCTTAATGAATTTATATCCTCCAACTGTGCCAATTTGGCAGGGGCAGTCCTATTAATACTTTGCCATTCCACTTTTTCAGCTGCTGATTTCCTGATTTCTTTCTCCTCTTCCACTTTCCCCCATTGCCCTCAGTTCAGTTGCTTCCAAGGACAAAAATAGTTTGCATTCTATTAACTGGGGAGAGAAAAGAGAACAGGAGTAGGTAATCTTGTGTTTCCAAGTCAGTTAAAAGAAAAGCAAACTGCTGCAGCCACTCATAGCTTGTAACTTCTTCCTCATGAATAAGTTTCACCATCTTGACCACACTCTGACACTGCTTGGCCACACGTCCTGGTTTTCATTTGTGAAGTGTTAGAGGGAACACAAATATATTCTGCACCTCATGTCTTCACCTGTTAAGTATGTTACTGTTTCCCTCCATTGTCAGAATGTATGGACAAGTATAACAACTGGTAGGAAAGACTGCCAATGCAAGTGTGCAGACTGGCTCTACCCAAATGAGAACAGAGGCAGTGCTGAAATGGAACAAAGAATTAAAATCATTTATACCACAGCCATAAGGGGTAGTAGTCACATTTCCTGTTTAATCCCCAAGCTTTCTTGAAATGGTTCAGCATGGCTTGAGCTCCACACAGGGACTGCAACATTTCAAAGTCACTCACGTGGAGGCTGAGCCACAGCACGGTGTTGCAATGGCTGTCAATCATACAGTGTTAACATTGAGGCTCACCTGTACTCAGAATAAACCACATCAGCTTCAAACACCATCACATAAATAGATTTCCACTGATCTCCCACACTAGGGGAAAGCCTTTTGTTGTTTAAAATCTGGACACATGGATATATTTTAGAAATGGACAAACAATTGTCATGCAGTGTCTGAGGTATTACTGAATTACAGCAGTATTACCATGCTTTTTTTGGGGGGGGGTCCCCCTTCATGGAAATGGATCTAAAAGCAGTTCAGGAAGCTCATAGCCCAAACAGGTGGAGTCACCTCACTCCAAAGAGAATATGGTATCTGAATTCCCTCCACAAAAAAAGTATAATGTGAGAGAAATTATATCTGTGGGCCCTTTCACACTACACAATGATAGCACTATGAGACCACTTTAAATCCCATGCTTCCATCCTATCGAATTCTGGGATTTGCAATTTAGGAAGAAGCACTCAGAATTCTCAGTCAGAGAGATCCTCTGGTGCTTCACCAAAGGAATCAAAGCACTATAATTGTGTAGTGTTGAAGGGCCTTGTGACTATTCATAAATGTGTCACAGATAATGCCTAAGAATATTGGAAACTTCAAATACTATTTTTAACTCATCAGTAAATTGTGTTTATAAATCCTTCCTACAGGGTGGTTTTTGTAATGGAAGCAGAGTAGAAGATGGTGTACTATGACAAGTAAGCAGCCCTCAAAGCTTTTGTCAGGGCCCTGAACAGTTCAGCTGAGGAAGCCCCTGTGACTGGCCGGGCTGAAAAGAGGTGGAAACACAGCTAGTGATAGAGGGAAACAGGATGTGAACATTATCTAGTTTATCACATGAGACTTGGAGGTATGCCCTGCATTGTTTCTAACCTAGGTGGCTCTCACAAGAGATGATAGACAAGATAGGAGCCCCGGCTTTTGGCCAGTAAGCCAGGTGGGCTATAGATTCCAATAGTTGCCTGGTCCAGGTAACCTTTGGTAATATCAGTGGCTCCAGTCACATTTCTTTAGTCTTTCTCTCACAGTCCTCCTTATAGTAATTTTAATGCATTCTCCATACATGTCTGTTTCTTCTGGGAGTTGTTTACCTACCTGTTTCTGAGGACTGTCAGTTTTCACCTACACACCATTGTTTCGAGAAGGTGTGCAAAAGCAGCAGAGTGGAGGGATCTTAAAGACCTCACATGAAGTAGTCAGAATTGTGGAAAGTCAAGAACAATTCCCTATTATTGGATGGATGGAAGGCAGGCTGGTATCTGTGGTACATAAGTTGTCTGTGCAGAATCAGTTTTAACTTTTTTTTTTTTAAAAAAAGGAAAAACGTTGAAGATGAAGGAAGAAGAGTAAGATCATGGCCTCTTCCAGATTGGTCTAAAGAAGTATGACTTCTCAAAGTATATTCCTTGCATTTTCCCAGTTGTTGTTGCTTCCACATCCGCTTATCCCATTCTTTTACAGACTGTTTGTAGCATTTTTTTTTAAAAAAAATATCCGCGCTAGGGCTTTTCCAGAGGATTTTTAAAACCAGGACATAGTTTGCTGAGGAGGTCCTATGATTTGAAAGGCAAATTTTCTTCTCTCTAAATTAAAAAAAAATTGTGCTGTAGTGCAAGAGCACCATTTCACAGATGCACTATAACACTAACAAAAACTGAAAAAAAGAAAGGAGTGAAAGATTTTTTTTATCTTTATTTTATTTTTATTTATTTTTGTTCAGATATGTTCCAGAATTAAAATGAAACGCACTCAATGGCAGGAATAAAAATGTTGCAGCTGATACTGGGAATTGCAAAAAACTACTCTGGGATAGCAAAAATGTCATTTGGATTTTAAAAAAAACCTATAGCAGCTTATAGTGTAACCTCCAGACATATTCATCCCATCTGGAGGAGCCCCATGTCTAGGATGAAAGACACTGCAAGACAATTGTCTAAATGGTGGGGAGACAAGTGTGTTGTGAACAGGGTGCCCACTTTGATATGAAAAATCAGGGGTGAGGGTGTTCTGTGCAAGCGGTCCATTTTGACACATGGTGAGTTTTAACCCATACTAGCTCCTTGCACAATTCCGAGAAGCAAATCCCACAAAAATGAGGGGCTGCAGAGATAGCTTAAATCATTCACCCCTCAGTTTTGGCATCCTCTCATCTATGGTCTATCTATTCTCTTTGGTCCATTCGTGCTACGTACTGTATCTTTCCTCTGCTTGATCTACTGTCTTGCCTCCTGCCAAGTTAAATTATGCCCCTAGTTCATCACATTTAGTAGCCATCCTCGGGAGAATGGCCAATGGCTAACACTACCACAGAAAGGCCAAAAGCCTTTGTTAGTGATCTAAAGGCAGTGATAGATAAGGGCTAGGATTCTTTCCTGTCCCTTACAGCAGCCAACCGGTTCCCTGAAGCATTGCACTTGATTGATGAAATTGAATTACTACTCATTCATCTGAAATGCCTAGAAATGTTATTCAAGGCTACAAGATTGCCCAGAAGCACAGGATTCCTTCATCCCTTATTTAGCTGGGCTAATCTTGACCCTTTCTCCACTGGCAGTCTAAATGTATATTGTCTAATGTGGAAAAGACCAGGGCCATTTCCTCACTACTCTGTTACAAACCCCAGAATTCCATAGGATGTTGAAAGTGGAATAATATCACTATAGCAGTGTAGTGCAGAAATGCCCCAATATGTGCAACAGAACAGTTGCTTTTACATGAATCCAGGCTTATAACTAGGTTCTCTTTACTGCATTTCCCTTCTTTTATGTTCTCAGCTTTTCATCTGTTTGCTTCTGGCAGGTTTTCCCTATGAGAAAGTGGTTCAGCGAGTGCTGTATCTACAGGTTCTGGATTATGACCGGTTCAGTCGTAACGACCCCATTGGGGAAGTGTCGATTCCCCTCAACAAGGTGGACTTGACCCAAATGCAAACATTCTGGAAAGACCTAAAGCCCTGTAGCGATGGAAGTGTAAGATATGTCATTTTGCTTTGGTCAGAATAAGGCTTGATGCATATGTTGGGGACCACAAGGAGGTATGATTACAAAAGCCTATATTTAATATAGCCAGATAATTACTTGGCTTATCCAGAAGCTGTCTTCTGAACTGAGCTAGGAAAATTTAATTTTGAATGACATCTCCTAGAACTCCCCAGCCAGAATGACCAGAGACAAATTCTCAGACACTCCTCTTAATAACTCCTTTGGAATAAGAGCAGCTTTAAAGACTTAAGAGGCATCTGATAACAGGTAAAAGGAGCTGTGAACACTATTTAGGGATGGCAAAAGAGGTCAGTATAAAACACTCATGTTTCTGAACCCATATCAGGAAAAAAATGTTAAGTGTAGCAAACTCACTTGTTGTGCACATGGAATAATTATTTCAGGATGGCTTCATGTACATCCCAGAGGCACCTTTTCTTCTAGGCCAAAATTAATGACCATCTTGAGTAGATGGTTCCTATGAGGTATTAAAGTAGAAACAAATACTCTTTTTTTTTAAAAAAAAAATGATTAATTATCAGATATACTCAAGGACAGGACTATGAATCTTGCAATAAATCTTGCCTCCTCCTAAAATCCAA
The DNA here is from genome assembly GCA_948474755.1 of Ctenosaura bakeri. NCBI lineage: Eukaryota > Metazoa > Chordata > Lepidosauria > Squamata > Iguanidae > Ctenosaura > Ctenosaura bakeri. The sequence continues at coordinate 40,898 of CAOLHI010002444.1, read as the reverse complement.
AATGGCCATGGGCCCTTTCACATTACAAAACTATGGCACTATGATTCTACTTTAAATTGAATGGTTCCATCATTTGGAATTCTGGGCTTTGTAGTATAGGGAGGGATACAAAGAATTCTCAGCAGAGAACTGAAGTGCCTCTGACTAAACCACAAATCTCAGAATCCCTTAGGATACAGCCATGGCAATGAAAGTGTGATCATAGTGCTGTGTGCTGTGAAAGCATTCCAAGGCCATTTCCACCCTACACTTTTATAGTGCTATTATTCCACTTTCAACATCCTATGGAATCCTGGGATTTGCAGTTTAGGGAGGAGCATTTAGAATTCTCAGCTAGAGAACTCTTTGGCCTCAGTGAACTACAAACCCCAGAATTCCACAGGATGTTGAAAGTGGAATACTAGCCCTATAACAATGTAGTGCGGAAATGGCCTTATTCTCCACATTATTTCTGAGCAGCTCCACTCAGCCAGCCAAAAACATATTTTGCTTTAACCAATATGAATTCAAGACTGATTTCAGCAATAAGGTTAGCCAATGCCAGTCAATTGTTTCCTCCATTTAGCAGTTGGTGGTGGCAGAAGTACACCTACAGGCTTATTAAAGGGAGGAAGCGAAGCTAACTCTGGAATCATGTTGGGATGATTTCACTCCCAACTGCAACAGCTACAGTAAGCATTCATGATGAATACTGTTTCTGAAGAATTTCTCACCCTCTGCTAATATTTTCTTCCCTGCAGGGAAGCCGAGGAGAGCTGCTCCTGTCCCTTTGCTACAACCCTTCTGCTAACTCCATCGTTGTGAATATTATCAAAGCTCGGAATCTTAAAGCCATGGACATTGGGGGAACATCAGGTATTTGGTATTCCAGAGCAGCCTTTCTGTATAGAGTGGCAAGCAGTCTCAGGTCTAAAGGGAATCCCAAATTACCCTTCTTTTTATAGATCTGGTCATTTACAAGCCTTTAGCAAACTTGCCAAAAGCCCTTTGATGGTCAGGACTTTTATCTTATCTTTGCTTGCTTTAGATGTCCTATTTTGTGACATAGGAGCCATTTATGTTACGGGTTAATTATGCCTATTATCTGCATTTAACAAAGAGTAAGAAATAAGTGTAAAGCCAATGTGGTATAGTGGCTGGAGGGTTGCACTAGGATGCTGGGTGATGAGATTTGAATCCCCTCTCAGCTATAGAAACTTGTTGGGTGATCTTGGGCAAATCACACACTCTCAGCCTCAGAAAAAGGCAATGACAAACCTCTTCAGAATAAATCTTTCCAGGAAAACCCTAGGATAGGGTTGCCATAAGTCGGAGTCAACTGGAAGGCATGTAACAAAAAACAACAAGGAATACCTGTCACTAAAGAGAAGGATTAGCAGACTTTATCTCAGGTACAACCACGACAGTACATTTCCTGTGTGCAGACAAGGGTCCTCTTTTCATTTTCTTCTGGCAGATGTCAGAGAAGAGTTCTAGAACAGTGGCTCCTACATTACTGCGCCACAAGTTCAGGCTCACAGGAGGATAATGGATGTCAATCCTAACTTATCTAAAGGCCTGACATTTTTCTCATAGCCAAGTGAGAGGGTTTTTTGGCTCATTTTTGAGCAAGGCATCTCCATCTGCAATACGTTTTTTGCACAAATTCTGCAAATTACTGTGACACATTTGGCTGCTGTCTTGTTGCATGGACTTCTAAAAGGCAGAAGCTTTTGGGGTTGGTTTGGTGGGTTGGTTGCATTGTTTTGATCAACAGACCTACCATCTGGTGTTTGCTCTGGGGGGGTCAGTGTCTGCTTTGCTTAACATTGGTGGGGAGGGAGAGTTTTGCACAGACACTTCTTGTGAAAATTGCTGAAACCTTAATGGGAAGGTGAGGAATTCTCATACTTTTACACAGAATGCAGAAAAATCTTCCAAAAGCTTCTTTCTTTTGGTGGTGATGGATGAAAAATTCCTGGAAAATCTTGTCAGAAATAAGAAATTTAGTAATTATTCTTTACACCATTAAGTGAGAACCACTGTTTAAGGTAATTCCCAAATGGGAGGAGGAGCCACAGCTTTCTTTGAAGTCTCTTCCACATGACAATGAGGCAGCACACTTCTAAGATTAATTTTTCCATTATAAACTGAAATGTACCTTGCCTCTTCTATGTTCAAGTGTGTGATGTGAAGACATTTCATTCAGCCTCTTTGTTGAAGCTAAACAGACACAGGTCTGGTCAGCAAGTGGGTAGGAAATTACGTCAGAACCCAGTGTATGGCATGCTGAGTTGCATGGGGGAAGAAAGGTAAGGTATAAAGGTGACTAAAATAGATATATTAAAAACCAGCAATGATAGTAGAACCATCAAAGAATTCCTTGGTCATGTACCCAGTTCATTTCCTTAGATTCTTTTGGTTTTGTTGGGTCCTACGCATGTTGTTTTTTAAATTTGGAAATGTTTCAGACCTCTTCCTTACAGGGAACACAAGGTAAGTCAATGGATTGGCCTTAAAGGTAAGATAATCAAATATCCTCAAAGAACAAGGGCATCAGAAAGATAGTTCTGAGAACAACAACATTTTATAACCATTAGAAGTTTGAGAAGCTCCTCCCTCTCTCCAGCTGCAAAAGTTCCATTACTACAGTCTACATCAAAAGGGTAAACTATGTCCTTTATGCAGCTTGCAGTGGGAGGGAGACAAGTATATTTTTTCTCACTTGTTTACTTTCTGTTCTGCCTCAGAAGAAGAAAAAATGAGGGTTGCACCTCGTTTACTTAGGAGGAGATATAAGTAGGAGAAGCAGGAAAGCTGAAAGTATGTTGGAATGTGACAGTTAAAGAGTGATGAAGCTTTGGTTAAGAGCAGGTTCAAGCGCATTGTTATCAGCAGTGCAGCTGCTAGCTGACTCAGTCTGGCACGACTTTAGCTGGTACAGAAGGAGCAAAAAAGACAGTCCCAGATCCTGGAAACACTACTTTCAGAGATGATGCATACATGGTAGCCTTATTTTATGACAAAAAGTAATTAGCCATTGTTATTCATTCCCCATCATTTTTTAAAAAGCGATATATGCCATAACTTCTCAGTTATGTATTACTTTTCTTTTTCTTAAAAAAAAAAAAACCTTCAAAATACCCCAAATCTTTCTAAGTACCTCCTCATAAAAACTTTTTAAAGCAGTTGGTAACAACAGTAATTACTCAAAAGTATTAGCAAAGTTGTGATTTTAACACCAGAAGCAGGAATACTGGCCCTCCTTGCTAAAGAAATAGAATAACATCATGATTTTTGACAAGTTTTTTTCATGCAATTGAAAAAAAACTCAACTATGTTGCCTGGTATTTTGTGCAACAAGCTTTTGGAACTGGGAACATTATGCCTCATTCTGAATCTGTATCAGGAAATTAACTGTAATTAGGTATTGACAGAAATTAATGAGTAATTGCTTGAACAACTGGCTGAACAATTATCTGTGTTAATGTATTTGGCTGGAAAAGATGTTGTGATTCAGATAACTCTGTTAAGTGGAACTCTCTGTACAGGACAGACTAGAATGTGGAATGTATTCAGAATAAAACTCCCTCTAGTCTCCAATGTTAGAGACCAGTTAACAGTTGAAGCTTTCTGTCTAAGTAAAGCTAACCTTTTATTTTCAAGCATCACCACTAAGTGCTTCTCAGTGCAGAGGGAGACAAAAGGTCCATGCTAAACAGGTGTGATAAGTGTGAGTAATGAGGTACAAATCCTCATCATACCCACAACCTCACCCCCTACACCAGGAGTGAGCATAGTGCAAACTGCAGGCCACCTGTGGCCCTAGAACCGCCCTTTTGTGGCTCCTGAAGCTCTTCCCCAGTCTCCCAAAGCCCTCCCCAATGGCCAAATGTGTGGGGGGGGAAGTCATCATCAATGGGGGGCAATTTTTGCCCTGAAACCATGTAGAACCCTCTTCCAAATGCATGAAAGCATGCAAAAACACACCCACATCATTCCCATAGGCATCTCTAAAAGCTGTATGATCTCCAAGTACTTCCAATACCTCTGCTGTCCCTCTCAAAACGGCAACAGGATGTGACTGCACAGTGAACAATGTTCCGGTGATCGCGGCCTTCTTTTCCTGTTGCAGACCCTTATGTGAAGGTGTGGCTGATGTATAAGGACAAGCGGGTGGAGAAGAAGAAGACAGTGGTGATGAAAAGGTGTTTGAATCCTGTCTTCAATGAGTCCTTCATATTTGACATCCCTACAGAGAAGTTGAGGGAGACGACCATTATCATCACGGTCATGGATAAAGATAAGCTCAGCCGGAACGATGTCATTGGAAAGGTGAGTTGTACTCTCAACTGAAAAACTTCAAGGGTTCTGCCCAAGGGCCTTTTCAGCAGAGGTTATATGAGTCAGAGCAACAGGTGAGTGGACAGAAAGAGAGTAGACAGAAAGTGGCTACAGCAAGATAGGGATGGGCCTATAGTGAGAAGTGGAACACCTAATTCAGGAACTGGTGCTATTGAGTGATGTAGTGATGAATTGAAGTGCAGGCTCTTGTCTTTACAGTCCCTATAGATTTTCCTTCAGTCTTCAAATTTATTGCAGTAACTTAACATTTCACTTGATATTTAGAAATGGAGGTTAGGAGGTTAGGCAACCAAAGAAAAGGGGCAGGCAAAGTTCCCAAGGCAACGCAAACACAGTAAATATAAAGAGTTCTAGGTGTAAATAGTCATCAATGTTTCACTCTTTGCAATGTAACGATTTCTATCCTGAAGGAAAATTTCACTGAGGGGCAAAATTCTTTTAGGGTGCAATGTCCTCACCCCCTCAAGCTACACCCCTGGGTGCATTGGGACCCTGTCACCAATGAAATCCTCATTTATGCCCCAGAGAATCTCTGGTCTTCCCGAATGGGGCATTCTAGGGATGAGGGCAGGACAGAGGTGGACTTGGACTTAATGAGGGCAGTGTGAGCCTGCATGCCTTTGGAAACAGTCAGAAACAGCAAGAGGTTCCATTCTGGTTTTTATTCCAGCATTTTAGTGAACTATTCTAGATGTTGAACCTGTTTGAAGGAATAGAGATCAACATCTTGGATAGTAATGTAAAATAACACCCTGAGCAGATTTACCACACTCCTAATATGGAAGCCACTGTCTGCCTCTAGAAGCAAAGATGTAGCTGGACTTCACTTTAGCATGAGTCTATGTCCTGTATATAATCTTACTTTCTCTCAGAGCTTTTCTGCTACCCTCATCCCTCTGGAGTACAAAGAAGACTTGCTTAGGATAAACATGAATCTAATGAAACTCTATTTATAGTGAAGTATGAAATGTTAAGGCTTAGATAATTGCAGTAGTTTGTAGGCAGTAGTGAAGCAAGCTGCTCTGAGAGCAAAACATCTAGAAGATGGTAAGCAGGTGTGAGGTGCTCAGTGACCTTGCACTGGTAATCTTACAGTTACTACTTTCTTGCATATGAATTCTGAGCCTCGTTCATTTCTAGGAAAGCATTCACACTGAACACACAAAGCTGTCTTGTACTGAGTCAGACCATCAATCCATTTAAGCTAGCATTCATCATTCCAAATAAAACACATACAAAAGAACCAAAATACCACCTTCTTTGAAGTTTTGTTTTGTTTTTAAAAGGAGATCATGTGGGGGGAGTGACAAGAAATGTCAAGGAGCAACATTAAATGGTGTGATATAAATTGGCATGAATCAGGAGCAATGGATACAAGCTGCAGGAAAGGAGATTCCACCTGAACCTCAGGAAGAACTTCCTGACAGTCAGGGCTGTCTGGCAGTGGAATACGCTGCCTTGGAGTGTAGTGGAGTCTCCTTCCTTGGAGGTTTTTAAGCAGAGGCTTGATGGCCATCTGTCGGGAGTGCTTTGAGGGTGTTCTTGCATGGCAGGGGGTTGGACTGGATGGCCCCTGTGGTCTCTTCCAACTCTACATTTCTATGATTCTATAAGGGCTGACTGGCAGCTGTTCTCTATGGTCTCAGGCAGAAGCCTTTCACCGTATCACCTGCTACTGATCTGTTTGAATGCCCTGGAAGGCTGCCTACATCCCACGTGTGGCTTTAGACCAATCTCTCTGGTAGCTCCAGAACTCTGTGGAGTCACCCATTTTCCCCTACTGTCCTCTTGCTCCACTGTCAACTGATCAGTTGGAAACAAATCACTGGTCCAGCACTTCTGTTAGTGGCAGGAAAAGGGGCTTTAGATTGGGATCGTGGGGAGAATTTAACTTCCTTCTGCTTTCTCCAGGTAGCAGTAGTGCAGCCAAAGTCACTATTTCCCTGATGCTAAGAGCAATGGGGACACAGCAGTCTTGACTAGAATCCATGGAAAGAAAGAGGCCCCCACACTATCTGTGTGTGTGTGCACACGCGTGCACATTACTATGAGTCTATGTCTGAGGTGGATCGTGATTTGTGTGTTAAGGATGGTATGTGTAAGTTTGGGTTTCTGGGAGTTGCAGTCAACAGCCTCAACCCTTGTGTTAGTCTCAGTTAGGGCAGACCGCTGAATCAATTGAACTCACAGAAGTGTAGGCTTACCAGGTTCCACTGATTTAATTGGTCTACTCCAATTAGGATTTATGGCTCAAAAAAGTAATTTTTCCACAGCGTATGGGGATGTTCAGTGGAAGAGAAAGAGTGCCAGCAAATAGATGAGTGTGACTGTCCTCAGCTGTTTGGGCTCCAAACACCACCTCCCCCATCTTCCTGTGTAGCTGCCAAAGGGTTCCTCAGGGTGGTCATCAGCCCTGCCCTCCAAAAATATTGTCTTGTTTTAAGTGAACATACCAAAGTAGAACTTAGAATGACTTATGTATGATGTGTTCATTCTGTAGGTAAGCTCTGTTCCCTCTCCTCTCCCTCTCTGTTCCCTCTCCTAAGTTTCTCCTTGGTCCTTATTTAAAATTATGCTGCATGTCAAGGAGAGGAAGCTGATATCTTCCATGTCAGCAGGGCTGTGAATCCACTCCAGGTTTTTAGTCTAACTTGGACAGCTTCTTTAAAGTTCAAACTAAAAACCTAGAATTGATCCATCATCCCCACTTACTTGGAAGTCACTAGTCACCACCACCATCAGAGTAGAATAAGGTCCAGATCAGAGTCAAGACAAAACACAAAGCATTGATGATTCTATCAGCTCCTGATCAGGCCTCTCTTTTGGAACCTTGTTCTGTGGCACCACCATTGGAATGGCCTTGAATTGCATCTTCTGCTTCCAGGTGGTTTGCTGAGAATATGGATTAAGAAGAACCATGCAGAGTTTGACACTCCATGAAGCTATTCCATAATTGCTTTGCTACAGACCCAGATCATCTTACATATGCTGTGTCATCTCTCAGTCCATTTCTAGCAGTTTTCCAATATGGCACAGTAAACATGGGTTAAGTTTCAAGCAGGATGCCTGGTAGAGCAAATGCAAAACCACATGTTCTGCTCCATTAGCAGATGTCATTCTGCACTGATTTGCTCAACAAGGTCAATTATTCTTTGTGATTTGGTTTTTTGTTGGTGTATAGCAGTTGAGCTAAATTAACATGAGGAGATATGGAATGCAAATGTGTACTACTAGCTGAACAACTGGTATTTAGAAATGCAAGAGTATAACACAGCACTTTAAAATAAATTAATTGGCTCTAAATCTGATTTACATTAAATATATATAATTCTGCTCTCCTTAATGCAATGATGATAATTTGACATAGTAATCTTGTTATTATATTCATGTGCTGCAGCGAGTCAATTATTCCCTAATGCAAGATTGTATTAGAACAAGCAACATGTATATTAAATTAAAATCAGGATTTCATGAGCCCAGCGTGAAGAAGATGAGTATTCAAGCACATCAAAATCATTTAGCGAAACCATGCATGGCCTACTACCTGGGAAGGCAAAGATGTTCCCCTTAATGACCGAGGTCTGAATCCTATTGGTTAGCTTCAGCTAGGCAAGAGACCATGCTGATGGCCACAGTGCTGCTGGTAGGGTCTCCCATGTCAGACATGCTTTTGCTGAGGAGCCAAACTAAATGTGCCAAAGAGCTACTTGGCCACAGCAGTAGTGGAGGATGATACTGGTGGAGGATCTCTCATAGACAACAGTAGTGGCATCATAGCTATTGCTTCTTAGTACTGTGTGGAAGGAGGTGTGGTAAACATCCTTTTGAAGATCATTTACCTGGAAAATCCTAAGATGAGACAATCCAAAATGAAGCAAGAGACAGTGCCTGAAGATGAGATTCCTAGGTCAGATGGCACTCAACAAGCTACTGGGGAAGAGCAGAGGACAATTACGAGTAGCACTGTGCCTAATGATGCAGCTGGACTCAAGCCAAAAGAATGTTCACCTGATGATGTGCTCAGATGCAAAGGGAAAGTCCATGAACATGGACTGTAAGAAGAATAAATCAGGGGAAGCTAGACATAGTAGAACAAGAAATGGAATGTAGAGACATTGCAATACTTGGAGTGAGTGAGCTAAAGTGGACAGGAATGGGACATTTTGAGTCAGATAACTACACAGTGTTTTACTCAGGAAATGAAAATCTAAGAAGAAATGGGGTGGCATTTATAGTGAGGAAAGATGTAGCAAAAGCAGTAAAAGGGTAGAATACGAAGTCTGACCAAATCATTTCAAAAAGACTTCAGGGAAAACCCATCAATATAGACCTAATCCAAGTTTATTCTCCAACTACAGAGGCAGAAGAAGAAACTGAAAGATTCTGTGCCGGAGTCCAGAAGGAAATTGATCACATACCAAATAGGATTTCTTGTTAATCAAAGGTAATTGGAATGCAAAAACAGGAAACAGAGTAGAATGAAAAACTGTTGGAATATTTGGCTTAGGATCAAGAAATGAAACAAGAGATTGGCTGACTGGATTTTACAAGGCCAACAGTTTGTTCACTGCAAACACATTCTTCAAGCATCCCAAGAAGTGACTGTATACATGGACATCACCTAATGGCCAAAAAAGCAATCAAATGAACTACGTAAGTGGAAACAGAGGATGGAGAAGCTCCAGTCTGTCTGGAAAAATAAGAGCAGGAGCAGAGCGTGGCATATTTCATGAACTGCTGTTATCAAAATATTAAAGTAAAACTAAAGAAGAATACTAAAGTAACCATCATGCTGAAATACAACCTGTATAACATCCCTGTAGAATGTAAAGATAATGTGAAAAACAGATTCACACTATTAAACTGAAAGAACTCGGAACTGAAGCCAAGGAGACTGTCAAGGAGGAACTCAAAAAGACACTATCTGTAGCTATAAAGAAAGAGAAACCTCAATGGATGACAGATAAAAAGCTTCAAGAATTTAAGGACAGATGAGAAGCAAAAGTAAAAAGTGACAGAAACAGAGTCAGGATCCTAAATGTAACTGTTTAGTGACTAGTGCACAGAGACAAAGAGAACTACCATAATAATCAGTGCAGAGTAATAGGAGGTGACAACAAAAAGGAAGAACAATACACTTCTTTCACAAGATCTGAGAAATCAAAGGGAAATTTAAATCAAGAGTGAGGATGCTCTGCAATCAGCAGGGGAACACATTACATGACCAAGTAATGGAAACAATACGTGGAATGACTATATAAAAGAGATGAAAGGTTGACGGATTCATTCAAGAAGAACCATATGAAGATGAATCTCCAGTTTTAAAACTTGAAGGGAAAGCTGCATTCAGTGCACCCAGGGGGGAAATAAATCACCAGATGGCATACTAGTAGTGCTGCTTCGAGCTAGCAGAATCTATTTCTAAGTAAATCTGTCAACAAATATAGAAAACAAAAGAATGGCCCACAGATTGGAAATGCTCAATATACATTCCAGTCCCAAGAAAGGGGACACCAGGGATTGCAGTAATCACAGGTTCATTGCATTAATTTCTCATGCGAGCAAAGTCATGCTCAAAACTCTACAACAAAGACTCAGTCGCATAGGGACATGGGGGCAGGGGGACAATTCGCTCCAGGCAGCAATGTTTTTGGGGTGTCCCGACCCATAGCCACACCCCTGCACAGTGCAGCCATGCCCCTTGCACTGTAGCCATGCTCCCTCTCCCTCTCCACACACTCCAAAACCCGCCACTGCAAAGACTTCTCCTATATACAGAGTTGAGAAATACTAGATGTCCAAGCTGGGTTCAGGAAAGGAAGAGGCACTGGGGATCATAGACTTCTCCTATATACAGAGTTGAGAAATACTAGATGTCCATGCTGGGTTCAGGAAAGGAAGAGGCACTAGGGATCATATTGCAAACATATCTTAGATAATGGTGTGCACCAAAGAATTTCAAAAGAAAATCAGCCTGTGCTCTATAGATGATAGCAAAACCTTTGACTGTGTAGATCATGAAAAACTATGGATCTCTGTTAAAGGAATTAGCTCACACAAAATTTGGTTATCCTGATATGTAACCTGTATGCAGGACAGGAGGCTACTGTTAGGACAGAATACAAAGAATTGGAATGGTTTGTAATTGGCAAGGGGGTCAGGCAAGGCTTCATTTTATAGCCCTATCTGTTTCCCTTGTATGCTGAACATATTATATGTAAAGCAAGATTAGACTCAGAGGAAGGAGATATGAAAACTGGAGGAAAGATGATCAACAATTTAAGATATGCAGACGACACCATAGTACTTGCAGAAAATAGAAAAGACTTGGAATGATTATTGAAAAAATGTCAAAGAAGAAAGTGCAAAGACAAGTTTACAGTTGAGCATTAAGAAAACAAACATAATGACTACGATGATTTACATAACCTTACAGCAGACAATGAAGACGCTGAAATAGTTTAAGATTTTTCATACCTTAGCTCAGACATTAATCAGAAGAGAGACTGCAGTCAAGAAATCAGAAGAATATTAGGACTGGAAAGGGCAGCTATGAAGGAACTACACAAGTATAAAGATGTATCATTGAATACTAAAGTTAGGATTATCTATGCCATCGTATTTCCAGTTTCTATGTATGGTTGTGAAAGCTGGACCGTGAAGAAAGCTTATAGGAAGAAAATCAACTCCCTTGAAATGTAATGCTGGAGAAAAGTTCTATGGTTACTGTAGACTGCTAAAAAGACAAGTGAATGGGTCCTAGAGCAAGTCAAGTCTGAACTCTCCCTAGGAGCCAAGAAGACTAAACTGAGCCTGGCTGTATCATGAGGAGATATGAGTTACTAGAAAAGACTATAATGCTTGGTAGGGTAGAAGGCAGTACAAAAAGAGGAAGACAACACTGCAGACAGATAAACTGAATCATGGAGGACTTTTCCTTGAGTCTGCAGAACCTGAATGAGAAAGCTGATGACAAGGTAACTTGGAAGTCTCACATTCATAGGGCTGCCATAAGTCAAAGTCATCTTCATGGCAGATAACAACAACAAAGCCCACTGAACCAAGTGTTCAATGATATGTCAATGTATATGTTAAACTTACTGATTTAATAGGTCTATTCTTACAGGGGTGAAGAATAGAATTCAGATTAAACTCTTCTGCAAGTTCTCAAAGTGACTCCACAACACACAATGTTAGTGTTTTCACAGTGCAATTCTATGCACATCTGCTTGGAAGGAAGTGGGGCTTATTCCCACCTAAATGGGTATTGGATTGCAGCTTCAGATGTCCTGTGGAATGGTTGCAGCCACCTTTTTGCTTGGTGCACATGACAAATAGGGTCACTGGCAACCTGTTCATAATCTTTAGGAGTTGTTCACGTTTGGAGAATTCTGTCCAGACTCCAAAATAGGTAGAAAACTAGCTATGAGCACAAGCTGCCTATATGTTTGGTTGCCATAAATTATTTAACCTAGGTAATGAAATCTGAAAGGAAATTATCAATTGTTGACAAACTGAAAATGACCTTTGATATTTTTTTTGTCATGCCTCCACCCATTTTAACTTTAATGCGAGACCCAGGCAAAAGTTCAAGTAAGCCAATGCTACTCAAAATATTGGACCATGGATAGTCAATGGGCACAGATGTGGTACTGCTTCTTGGCACAGTGGGGAAAACAAAAATATAGGTTATTTACAGAAGCCAAGGCAACAACCCCTAGCCCTCTAGAAGTTTTTTGTACCGCAGCTCCTATCAGCCCAAACCAGCACAGCTGGTGAGAGATGACAAAAGTCACAGGGCCTTTCCACACTACAGTGCCATTATTCCTCTTACAACATCCTGTGGGATTCTGGGGTTTGTAATCTACTGAGGCCAAAGAGCTCTTTGGCTGAGAATTCCAAATGCCCCTCCCTAAACTGCAAGTCCCAGGATTCTACAGGATATCGAAAGTGGAATAATAGCACTATAACAGTGTAGTGCAGAAAAGGCCCACAGTCATAACAAAAAGATCTGGAGGGTTGCATATCCCTCCCTCTCTGATAACAGACCACCAGAACAGGACTGCAAGCAATTAAGAAATAAACTGGAACAGAACTTGTCAAGAAGTTTCAGGTGACTGGAGCTGAAGGTTTAAAATAGCTCACTCTCCTCAACCTCTGCGGCAGCAATGTGATAACAATGAGTGATTGAATAATTGCCATTATTGCGCACCCTCCAAACAAGTTATGAAGTCACATCTCTTTGAGTGAGAGTCAGGAGGCTCCATTAGTGAATCTGGAAGACAAGTCTTGGCTGCCATTGCGTGGGAGAACTTGACACATGCATCCTCCATGCAACTATATAGAAAGCCAGTAGATAAAAATAACCAAAGCTACCAGAGGGATTAACACTTGTTTGCATTGCCATATAACTAATTTTGACACCTCCAACACATTTGTTCGGCAGAAGAGGAATGAAGGGTGGCAGCTGGTGTGGGTGAAAAGCTTCATCAAATGGGGCCTCGCTGTTAGTTTTCCACTGGCAGATGTGAAGCCCAAGGCAGTTTAGTGAGAGTCACTGGCAAGAGCTTTCTCTCTCTGGAAAAAGCTGTGTGCCCAAGTTGGAGTACAGGGGGCTTCTCTATTCAGTAGCTGCATGCATGATTGCATTACCCAGTCAGATGGGTAAAATGTGTCGCTAGGGGTTAGTATGATGGGAAATGTCACTCCTCAAAATATCAGGCTCTGTGTATTTCTGCAACATCTGTCTGACCTCATCATTGAGAGTTCTCAGTTTCCTCTTCCTTGTCTGTGACTTTGCCTGAGTGCCCTTTTTTATGTTCTGCATTCAAACAATCCTGTTCAGTTGTTTCCTGAACTCTTTCCTTTTCCATTCTTGCAGAGTTGGTCTTCTAAAGACACTGCTGCTCTTCATTTCTCTTCTGCTCAAGGTGTCAAAATTACTTATAGGACAATGCACATGACTTCTGGGATACATACCTTCCAGGAAAAGAAATAGACCTGCTCCTTTGCCCTCTTTCTTTAAGGTGGGATGCAGGCAAGGCCATTTTTGTGACCTGTGACCCCTTCAGATTCCTGGACCAGTGAACTGCCTTTCCTAGAAGCCTGCAGGAGTGGTGTTTTAAATTAATTATGGAGCCCTCCCTGAACTGCTGTACATAAAAAATACTGACTGGTATCCTGTATTGCAATTATGGTTACAAATATGATTACTTTGTTTTCAGTAATACTGTATATTCATGATTGTGATCCTATTGTCACAATTCTAAATCCCCCTCCCCAAACCTGCTTCGACAGCCAGCAGCCACATCAAGCGATGGAGGCCTATTCAGATGGCAGTTGAGATGCAGGAGGATGACATTTCCAGACCCCTTCCAGCAGTGAAGGAGGCTGTGACAATCAGAAGCAGGACCCCTCTTGCAATTTGTCATTGCAACCTCATTCACTGATGGGAGTGAGGGTGGAAGCTTCATCCTGCCATACCTTGATCACCAGCTGAACAGAACATCATTTAAGGTAGCTGGTGGCTTTTAAGGCAGGTTTGGGGGGGGGAGGTAGGGCCAGGAGAAGTCACATACTCATGTATTCTTATGTGCTTATGTAGGTGATGAAGGATCTCAGCAACTACTTTTTCTAAACCAGAAATGGACTTCTGGCCTCTTTTGTTTCTGCTGCACTTTTTAGCAGTTTTGGCAATCTGTGTGTCCCCAGAGCAGAGAAATGGTCCTGGGGTTCTCTGTAAATGCCCATCTCTGCTTTAAGGAGTTGTAACACCACTGGTGTCATGGCAAAATTTGAAAGCATTGATACTCATCATGGCAGGCCCCACAACCAGACCATTAAGGGGAGTCCAAAAATGTATGCGGTATACTGATGTATTGGGAGGGTAGTGTAGATGGATGTGTGTGTGTGTGTGTGTGTGATGTTTTGTAGTCTTTGGTAAAGTTAATGGGTCTTAATACAAAATCCTGCACCTCAAAATAATTTATATGAAATCAGGTGCTCACAACAATATATTGTTGCTGGGGAAATCGATTTTCCACCAACCACATCAAATCACAGCTAAGCTTACAGAGAATAGGCATGCCTAAGGAGACTGGCAGATGATGTCATCATCTCAAAATGTCCTGGCACAGTAGTCTGCAAACCCTGACCCCATTACACTGCTGCATTTCCAATTGTGGCCAGGATGCACTGGGGGGTGTTTCCTGCATCCCTTTCCATTGTTGTGAAGTATGAAGGAAAACCACCCAACTCTAAATTGTCAGGGACAGAAAGTTCTTAATATACTTTTTTTTTCCGGCAAGGAAAAAAAGCCAAAAGCTTTCTTAAAACCACAGTACCTCTATTTACCTTTTTTCCTGATGCCATGTGTTCACATAATCCTGCTTAAAGCAACAAGAATTATTTTCTCACTTGTTGGAGAACTCCCCTTCCCTCTAAAAGTGTTCCTTTGATTCCTACTTAGAAAAGAATCAGATTCTGGAAAAGTTATTATTTCAGAACATAGCTTCTACAGTTCCCCAGCCAGCATGGCTCATAACACTGTTGTTATGAGCAAGGGCAATTCAGAGCAATTCAGAGCAATTCAGAGCAAGGGCAAAGTAGGCCAGCAGTTGCACATATTCCAGGGTCATGCAATGGTGGCAAGGGGGAGGCAGAGAAAATCTCCCAGCTCTGAGAAACCTATCCCTCCAACGCCGTACTTCTTTCACAGCTGCTGCTCCCATGGCCTTTTCTTCCTCCTGCCACTGACTGCACCTGTGTGGGTAAGAGGGGGTGGAACACCAACAGAACTGGCCATAATTTGACAGTAAATGGGGCAAACACTTAATTGCAAATCAACACCTTGAAACTTAGAGACCTGCAAGGGAGATTCCAGGAAAAGGATTATATTTTGCTCAGCTCTGATGAACTGCAACTAAAACTACAACAACTGAAAGTCCTAGCTGGAACAGTGATAAGTTAAGAGCCAAGAAAAAAAAGTTACTCCTGCACACTGCCAGTCCATGGTCTGAGTGAAGTGGGATGATACACATCCCACCCCATTTGGACCATGAAGGCTGCTAGTGCTCCTGCATATAAGAACATTTTCCTGAAGGTGGAAAGAAATTGAGAAGACAGTACATTTCTCCAGGAAATAGGGTTGCCAGGTCAAGATTATCCCAGGTCCTGAGATTTCAGGCTGAAATCTGAAACCTAGGGGAGCCCCCTTATGATTTTACTGAAGACAGAGCTTACTCATTTTGTAAAGCGTCCGGCATGGTTACACTGAGTATGCCATTCAAATGAAAAGCACCAAGGCTAACAAATGAATACACACAGTCATTTTTCAAGCAGTGCTTTTGTTCTGAGATTCCTCTCTTCACCCTGAGGACCAGAGAAGAAGGGCCAGGTCCTGAGATCTGACAACCAACCTTCAAGGGAATTCCAGAGAGTAGATGTCTTGACACACAGACCCTCCCAACAATTCTCTGTCATCCCACTTTTTCACCTGTTTCTAATATCCCAGTTTCTCTCTCCTCCTCCAACTTTCTCTCTTTGTCCTTAGTTTACTTCCATTGGTACAGACTGAATTTGAAATGAATGTGACTGAATTTGAAGTAGTTTGCATTCAGGTAACTCGGGGCGGGGGGAGGAGAAGAAGGAGCAGAATCCTGCCCTTCCCAAGAGGCTTAGCAAAAGCAAACTGCTGTAGCCTATCCTAGCTTCCCGAGTAATAACTTTTGCTGTCTTGCCCACATCTGATGTTGCTTGGCCATATGTGTCCCAGGCAGAGGTGTAACTAGAGTGGGCAAGTAGGGCACGTGACCCAGGTGTCAATGCCAGAGGGGTGCAGAAAAGCAGTGCTGGAAAGTGGCAGCGGTGGTGGAAGAGGAGAAGGAGGAAGAGAAGACAGCAGAGTTGACCCTCGAGGAAGGGGTGTCATTTCCAAATTTGCCCTAGGCACTGTTTATGCTAGATAAGCCTCTGTTCCTAGGTTTTATCTGTGAAATTTGAGGATATGCACACAAAAGACCCCATATTCTAGTCAATCACTTCTGAGAAAGATGTTTGAAGCTGTGTAGCTTCTTTCCACACATTACCAGAAATGCAGGTGGAAACATGATACCATTTAGCTGCCATGTAAAGTGTACTTTAGCACTGTGTTATAGTTCTAGGGCTTTAGGTTCAGTCTCCAGCACCCCTGATTTAAAAGGAAATCAAGTAACAGGACTAAGAGGCACTAACAGACAATATTGACAATATTGAGCAAGCTGGATCCTATCATAGCTCCAGTTCCAAAATTTGATGAAAATTGCTACAAAAAGTGAAAGCAGTGGCAAAAGAGTGCTATGTAACTTTATAGCCTACAGTCAGCACATAATACCCAGTGAACAACTAGCATTTTAGAATGGAATTTCTTGGTGGAAATTTGCATACCAAAGAACTGGGGGAGCAGTTTGTATAGATCTCCCCCTCCAACACTTTTTCCCCCAGTGCAATCAACTCCCAAATGTGTATGTACATATCAAAGAGAGGGGGAAGAGAATTGTAGGAACTAGGAATGCACCAAAACACTGAAGCAATTTCCATGATTGAGGTAGATCCAACAGCAATTGCAGCTGTGATTGTGGAAATGGCTGCTGAGTGTAGCTGTGATCACAGAGACTGTTGAGAGCGATTTATATGAAAAAAGCAACCGGGGAAATGTCTGAGTGAAGTAGATCTTGTGTGCCTATCTATTGATTTAGATCAACTAACTTGGGTGATCGAAATGTGCATTCCCTGACCCCCATTCCTCATGCATGGTGTTCAGAGGTACAGTGGCAAAGTTTGCTCATGTCTCCAGTATGTATATGTGTGTATATCTATCAGTGTCTGTAGATGTATCTGTATTGAGATATATATATATAGATGGTGATGATGATGGTCACATAGAAAGATCCCGTTTCTTCTATTACCTGTACTAGAGCTTGAAATAGTTGCTTTTTCAAACTACAGCTTCCACAATCCCCAGCCTTGTATTTTGATGCGTAGACACAGATCCATATCAAGATGGATGGATAGATTAAAATAGCTATATTCCCTGTTTTTTCCCCTATGATTTAAAAATCAAAGGTGGAGTTTGGAAAAGTTACTTTTTTGTGACCACAATTGCCACATTCCCCCAGTCAGCACAACCAGTAGAGTTTCTCAGAACTGTATTTGTCCCAAGTCCTTCTCAAAAGTATTGACATTGGTTGAAAATGCTATGATAAAACAAAAAGAAAGATTAATAAAATCTCACAATTGAACTTTGGAACATCACTCCAGTCCTAGGCTTGACTGCCAGGAAAGTATTACTTAAAATGGTGTAATAAGATCAATTAATCTCCATGCTGCTGGCTTTTGGTTGCATGTTCATTTTGTAAAGCACTTTGAGCTCTGATTATAGGTTTTCAGCCAGCTGAAATGCAACCTTTAACTTGCACTTAGAAATGTAAATAACCATAGCATTTTAACTGTTAGTGCAAAGTAGAACTCTCACCAATGGAAAGGAAATGGGTATCCAGCTTCCACTTGATTATTATCCCAGCTCTCTAACTCCTTATAACTGAATGTCATCCGTAGGAGTAACACCTGAATGCCTCATTACCATTTCTTGCATTTCATCCAACTGTGACAATTTAGCAGGGATAGACCCACCTTTTCAGCTGATTTAAAAATGTCCCAGTTTCTCTCTCTGTTTCTTACTTTCCCCCATTGTCCTCAGCTTACTTCAATTGCTACTAATGGAGTTCAAAGTGCAAAAGTAGTTTGCATTCCAATAACTCTGTGGTTGGTGGGGGGGAGAAGTAGGGGAGAATCTTACCCTTCCCAGTAGGCTTGATGTCCTAGACCAAGTTCTGGGTGAGTTGTCCAGTATGCCTTGTGCCCAGTGAAAGACCACATCAGTGTGGAGATCCAACAACACAGAGAAAAGTGCATGAAGGTTTTTCCTAAAATCAAACACACCAGTCAGCCGGTTAATATACTCAGCAGAAGGAAATTAGCAGATGATGTCATGGTTACATCATCATTAACAGATCATGTAACACTCACAAGCACAATAGTCCTGTCAGGTATCAGCATCTCATAATACTCAGTGGGAGTGCAGCTAACTTTTACCAGTCTTCTTCTCTGGGTGTGATTTTTAGCATGCTAGTGTGCACTTTCTATAATCCCAGTGCTCTGTCCTTGGCATGTCTGTGAATCTCCTCCTCCTAGAATGCAGTGGGTTCTTTATTAGACTCTAGCAAAAGCAAACTACTACAGCCTCTCCTAGTTTATGTGTTCTTCCTCATTAATAACTCTTGACTCCTCTTTGATGTTGCTCAGCCACATCTGTCCCAATTTTCAACTGTAATGTGTGACAGTAGGGCATCTACCAGTGCAACAAGAATCCATTCATCACAATGGTTCCTTGGCAGAAGATGTCCTTGTATTTGCTCTGAAAAAGTGCCAGAGTTGCACTTCTCTTCTTCTCACCTATCCACTACACTGATACTGCTCCATTATATCTGGAATAGTTAGCATGGGCATCCTGCAGGCTGGCGTTTGCATCTCCACCTTGGGATCACAGGCTCAGACTAGGAGTATTTTTCAGACAAAGTGCCCTAGGGCATTCAAGGAACTGCTTTTCCTATCAGGATTGTAAGGTACTTTCTACACATTTCTGCTGTGTTGGTGCATTCTTCTACTGTTCATAACCATGGGACAGGAATTAGCTGTGCAGCTGGAGGAAGGACAATTAATTTCACCCTTCCCCTTTCTGCTAATGCACCTGCAGTCTCTCTGGAAAAGCTATTTTCTTTTTTAAAGAAGAAAATATTATTCATAAAAACAGGGAAGGGGCCTACCATCTAATAGTTTTGCCAAATTTCTGTTTTCTAAATCCAGGTAATTTGTCTGTTATGCAAATCTGAATAATATGCAAATGAAATAGATTGCACAAATTTGAATGACAGACAAATAAATTGCATTAAGCATTGCATTGTCTTTCTAGTAGTAGAAAATCTTTATATCCTGCCTTTTCCCCAAGATTAGGACCCAAGGTGCCTTACAAATAAAAAGGATTACAATATGATTAAAAGCATACAGAAACTCAATCCAGTCCAAATATCAAAGCAGGGCAGGGGACAAATTTTGCTTGCTAAGGTTACAGCTTTCAAAGGAAAAAAAGAAACAGATTTAGTCACTCAAGTAAGCTATACAACACAACCAACTTGCAAAGAAGCTGAGCAAAACATATTGTGAAAGCTGCAAGAAAAACCAACCTGTGTAGCAAAGCAATATCAATATAAATGCTTCCTTTAAAATAATTCTAAATGCTTCAAATCCTCTTCCTGAATCTACCCTGCTGGGCACAAAGCTCTGATTTGAATGTCAAAGTGTGCATTCAGCTGAAAGAAGCTGAACTTCTCCTTTCATCAGTTTCCTCGTGGCCCGGACACTCCTTCCCCAGTTAGGGTCACTTCAGGCCTGGGAGCCAAGCTAGCAGAAGAGGGTCTTGGAGACAGTTCAGCTCAGGACTAAGTGGGTGTCGAGTTCAGGCCTCCTCCCTTGAGATTGTATCTGTGTCTGATTTTTACATCCAAAAGAATGTGTACTTAAGGTACAAAAGGATAGAAAAGAGTGTACAAAGGATATATTTATATGATGCACATATGGATGTACATATGATGCAAAAGGATGCATACATTATGTAAAAGGGTGTACACATCCTTTTTTTTTGGTGTAAAAATCAGGCACAGATATACCCCATTGTCATGTGAATGAGATGCAGCCAAATGCATCAAATAAGCAACCATGGCTGCCTCATTATCTCTGTTTGAACGCCCAGGTTGACAGGGATTGGTTCTGCTGTGATCTGAGCTACTTCAACCAAGGTATGTGCCAATGAAGCAACAGGTCTAGAGATACATGGAAGGAATATGGAGGATGTGGGGAAACAGTGCAAAGTCTGAAAAGTTGCTTTGTCAGGTGGGGGACTGCAATTCTACTGCCCATGCTGATTGAAGCATTCTAGGAGTTGTAATAGGAAAAGTCTGTTTTCTGAGCAACAACAAGAAGAGCAGTGGAAGTAGAGGATGGTGGGACATAGGGAGCCAAAAGGGTTGGGGAAAAACACAAAAACACCAGAGGGTCAAAGGCAGTCAACATCTGATGTAGAAGGAAAGACTAGGAAAAATGAGGGCTGGGAAGATTCTATTGATTGGGGGGAAGGTGTAAAAAAAAAAAAAGAAAGGCCTGTATCCTGAGACCTGTGTGACTTGTTTCTCTTTCCCTCCTAGATCTACCTGTCATGGAAGAGCGGCCCGGGCGAAGTGAAGCACTGGAAGGATATGATTGCCCACCCCCGTCAGGCAGTGGCACAGTGGCACCAACTGAAGGCTTGAGAGGCAGACGCCACGGACTCGCTCTGGGTTTCAGTGCACCAAGTCAACTTTTTTTGGCCACACTCTCACTAATTTATGCACAGCAGCTGCACCGAGGTCTCCCCCAGGGGGGCAAAAGTTTGGAAATGATCATAGGCTAAGGGAGTGAACCTGAAAACATGTACTTGGAAAAAAAGATCTGGGAGAAAGTGGTGTTGGTGCCCTATTGTGCTGGTTCAGCACATGCAGCATCATAAAGAACAACGTTACCACCCAAACCTCCTGCTTTAGCCTTTCCTTCAGACTCCTTATGTAGAAAGAACGAGAAAGAGAGAGAGACCAGAGCAGACCAGCCCTCCAGCTGAAAGTGGCCTCAGAGCAGGATTTGTTTGGGTTCACAGTGTGGCATGAGCAGAGATGGCATGACGGAAGGAGAGGGGTCTACAACCGCCATACGAGACTTCCTATGAGTTCTTCCAGCCAAGGCCCCTTGGGATGGCACCCAACTCCGCCATGAGAAAGTTAACCTTCACCGGTGGCTGCTCAGGCCTGAGAGAGAATGACAAGGAGATCACTTGCTTGGTTTCAATGAGGTTGTTTCATTATAATTCAATAAAACTTGTTAAGAGTAATAAGAATAATATAAATAATGCTCCTGGCTAGACCCTTGTCCTAGCCGAGCCACTCAGCAAAGGGGCAAGGAGCCCTAGCGCTCCCCTAAGCTCCCCGTGGGTGTGTCGTATGTATGTGTGTGTGCGTGTGCGTGTGTTGTAACTTTGCGTGCAGGGCATTTGTGTGTCACTTGTGTTTATTTTGGCCCTACAGAAATTGTTTTTAGGGGGGGGATTTGACTGACAGCCCAGCAGGAATGGATGGAGAGGTTTATGCCAGGTGGGATAGAAAACAGGCACAACAGATTTCAGGGCATTGGGTCTAAGGAAGAGAGAACAGGGAGAAACAAGGAGGCGATTTGCTCTTAATTATTCTATGTGACACGGTGGGCCAGAAGCCACCGTGAAGCGCAGCTCACATGCCAGAGTGCTGGATTGTAGCATTAGGGAGAGTTTAGCCTTCCTTCCTGCTTTTTTGGGCAGGTGGAAAAGAAACATGCTGAGCACACTGCATTTTTCTGGAAGTAAACAGTTCAGACCTCTGGTAACACCTGAACATCCTAGGCAGAAGCAAACACAAGTAGTTCACCTATTTATCTTCTTCTTCACTCCTCCTCCTCTTCCTTCCTCCTTTACTTTCTTTCCTTCTCCTTCCAATCATCATCATCATCGTCATCAATGTTGTCATCAATTTCTTTAAAAGACTTGGTATACTGTACAATCAAAACATTTAAAAGTTTTAAACCATCAGGCAGGGGAGAAGTCTGCCTTGTGACATTGGACCTCACTTTTTTGTTCATTGGATAGGTCAGACTTCAACTGTGCAATGACCAAAAGTCCCCCTCCACAATCCCCCTTGTCAGCATCCCCAACATGACCATTTTCATGTTGTTGGAGAGCGAGGGGATCACAGTGACATGTCCAGCTGTTTTCCTTTGGCTTGATGCGCTGCAAGGACATCACCCTCAGGGATGTCCTATGGACCTTCAGAGATCCCTGTAGATGGTTGTTGCAGCGCATGCAGCTAGAGGAAAATAGCTGGATGCATCACTGTTGATCATACTACGCTCCAACAACCCAGACATCATTTTTCAGCAGGGCTGCACAGCTTACAAGATGGGATTGGGAGATGTAGCTACATGAGACACATGCATCTCCCAATGTAAAACCTCAGCCAGTACATAAAACGTCAGCTGATATCCTATTTGATGCTGATGAGGCATAAAGCTCTGCCAGCATATTTACGCTGGTGGTCCAAGAGGCTGAAGGCTTCTCCTTTTTCCCTCCAGCAATGCAGCAACAGCCAGAAGATGTACAGGTACATCTCAGTGGCCAACAAGTGGCCATTTTGATTGGGGCAGAATTGCACCATAGGGCTTTCCAACTGCCATTGTGCAACCAAGAAAAAGCCTTATGGAAAAAGGCACTGGATACCTCTTTGCTCAATATCTGAGAAAGTACCTATGTCAGCATAATCGCTGGTTATTCTGGCCAATACCTCCTCCAAGGAGAAATTATGGAGATAATCAATTGACTTTAGGATGATATTTTAATATCAGCACATTCATATCTCATCAAATACATGGCCTAAGTAAAGAAGTGTTTTGATTTGGCACTGAAAAGATACTTGCACCAATTCTTGGAAGTAACTAGTTAAGTATAGCTAGTTACTTGCTAATTACTTCTGTACATACCGTACATACACAAACAAGGTTTAACAAATGAAGTTGTTAAGAGCACTCATTATGAAAATTTGGAAATAACTTGTTAAGTTTAATTAGTCATGTGCTGACTTGTTTTCCCCTTTCCTCCAACAGGCTTAATAACTTACTTTGCTGTTTAACAATACCCACTATTACTGTGGTGCAAGGAATGGCTGGGGGGGTCATAAGAAGAGGAGGGTGGCTAGAGGGCTAGAGAGCACTGGGGTTGTTAGGAACTTGAAGCTAATGGCCTTTACATGCAAAACATGCACTTTGTCATAGATCTTTGTGGAGCACATTTTTTTGATTCTACGTGAGTTGGAAGCTGCAGGATGCAGTTAATCAACTACAGAGAAAGGATCTGTATGTGTAGAGTCAGAATATTTCTGGTTAAGAAGTCTGCACCCTTGATTCTCCAGCTGATCTTTGTAGCCATGTATCACTGCAGTTGAGTATTGCTCTGGATCAGCTCTGGATCCCCTAAATAAAATGAACATTTCATTGTCTAGTCACATTTTTCAACCCAAATAATCTATCAATGGCATTTGAAGGATGACTTATCAGCATACATGTTGGTGCAGACAGATAGTGGTGAAACAAAAAGAGTTTCAGGTCAGTTATCAAATGTAATTGAATAGATTGTTATGTTCCCATGCTTTAGGCAGCCTTTCCCAATGTGGAAAGAGCCGCATTAGCAACATAACAAACTACAAAAATAACAGTGTACAAGTGTCAATAACAAAATTTGCCACTAGAGGGAAAGGGTGATAACCAAATATGCACTCTGTAAACTCCATTGTTGTTGTTGTATGCCTTCAAGTTATTTCTGAGTTAAGGCAAACCCATCACAGAGTTCTCTAGGGCTGAAGGAATGTGACTTGTCCAAGATCACAGAGTGGGTTTCCATAGCCACACAGGGGATCAAACCCTAGTCTCCACGATTGTAGCCCAATGCTCAAACTGCTGCACCATACTAGCTCTCTGTAAATCCCATGGTTTCTTTAAAAATGAATGATTCCCTTAATATATTAATTCTTTACAACAAATACATTTCCACTTCTCCCAATATCAACAACAAGATATTAATTTTCCAAGTGCAATCAAAGTTAATGAATTCACATTCCAAACTGTAGATATACCACTCAATATTGTGAAAAATTAAGAAATGTTGAGCAAAGTATCCCAGATATTCACCCCACATAGTGAAGAAGCCATGTCAAGTTCTAAAAAATAGACAGGTCTGTGAGAGCAGAGAATGAGGAACACTGATAAGAAATCATTGTATCTGATTTCAGTCTTCCCCTGGATCTTTGCCACAAGTCACACAACTTTTTAAACTGTACCCAAGTCAATATGACTTCTTCAGTGATTAGCAAATTGGGATGTTGTGAATACTCCAGAATCTGTCCTTATCACAAGATGGACATGATTTAAAACAATTCAAACCAGACCCTAGTAAATCTGTGGGGCCACTTCATAAAGCCATTTTGCAAACACAGCTTTTATTCTTTTTCTATTTTTTCCCATCATTTCTTTCATCTTTTTCTTCCCCTGTCACAGGAAATCCTTTGGTGAAGGGTTTGATGGAATAGTTGCACAATGTGTCTTAATGATTCTTTTGTCTGGAAGCGCCTGACGAGTTGGAAGGAAACCTTCAGATCATGTAGTGCCACTTATTACCAGTGCAGGAAATCCACCACAACATCATCCTTATTAAATAGTTTTCCAGGTTCCATTATCTATCTGACAGGCTTTCAAATATTTTAAGATGACTACCATAATGGTGCTTAACCATTTCTTCTTGAGGCTAAACATGCCCAGATCCTTCACCATGTTGTAACAAGCCTTGGTGTGCTTTCAGCCTACACAATTATAGCACTATGGTTCCACTCTTAACTGCCATGACAATATCCTATAGAATCCTGGGGCCTGCCATTTAGGGAAGGATGTTTTGAACTCTCAGTTAGTGAGTTCTAGTGGCTCACCAACCTGCAGATCTCAAGATCTCACAGGATATAGCCATAACAGTTACAGTGGAACCATATTGCTATAACTGTGTAGTATGAAAGGGCCCTTGGTCTCCAAGCTTCTTATCATCTTTGGCCCTTTCCACATGTGGGCGGAGAAACGGAGGAAGCCACGCTAAAACAGGGCTTACCTTACTCCGTTGTGGCATGGAGCAGCGCAAGTTCGCTGCTCCACATTCGTTGGGCGTTCCGCGGTGTCCGTGGCGCCCAAAATGTCAGCTTTCGACTGGCAGAGGCTCTCCGCCAATCGGAGAAGCTCGCCACCCGGAAGCCCGCCCCCAGCTGGTCTGCAGGTGCGCACTTGTGTGCGTCTGCAAATCCACACGGGCACTGCAACGGGGCTGGACGGGGCTGCACGCCCCGCATTTTTTAAAAACTACAAAACAAGTGGTTTTCAAAAAGCATGCAGCGCCACCACTTCCGGTCGCCCCTGCATGGATTGGGGTGTGGAACTACACAAAAGTAGTCCGCCCCAATCCACTTTATGGTGTAGACGACCTCCGTCAGAGGTCGCTCTACACCATTTTTTTAACCCCGTGTGGAAAGGGCCTTTGTCTCTGTTAACACCAATTTCTTCATATCTCTAGAGTGGGGCAGGTTAGCTTCTACAAGAAAGACATCTGTGCTGTTAGGCAGATTGAAGTGGTCTCTTCACACAGCAGAAGTTAAGAAAGCAGGTTGATGGGCAGTGTTGAAGCTTACCTGTTTCACTTAAGTGCAATGGTCACATCTGTGTTGACATGAGATCCAGCTGCCACTTCAGTTGGCTCTTGCACATGGAAGGGAACAGTGTGCCATCTTATCCTTTTCCTCAGGCAGCAAAATGTTTTCAGCAGGCCCTAGGATGGGCCAGAAGCTTATACTAGCCTATGGGTCTTTTCACTTCTCCAACACCTATGCCATTTCCCCCTAAACCTTAAAAGATACAGAAAACTGATACATACTCTTCAAGACAGGCCCTATAATTAGAGAGGAAGAGACACGTCACCATTTGACATTACCATTAAAAGGCTTCAAATGGTAAATGAAGATGCTATTATGTTTTGACTACTCTGGGGACTGGCATCTGGATTTTGTGCATCTGGTACCAAAATTTCATGAGCCATCTCTGTCCCCAGGAGCAGCGCCCCATGCTGACAGGGGATTTCTGCATGTGATGAGGTCACTAATCCCTTCCCTTCTTCTAATGTGACGGAGGGGTAGACCCTGGACTCCAGCATCCTTTATCACCATTGTTGCTATACTATCCCATCTTTTTCCCCAATAATTTGCACAAAATTATTGCAAATGATTAAAATTAGTACAGATTGAAAACCATACAAAACATCAATAATACAATCATAAATAAGTTATTTTTAAAACCATTAAAGAATTCATAGAGTTAAAACCATTTAAAATTCACTAGAAAACAATATTTTAAAATCAGCACAACAGCACAGCACAGCACACCATTAAAAACTCATCAGCATGAATTCCTAGAAGTCTGATGGAATAGGAATGTTTTAAATGTGTTTTTCTATTCAGACTGCCTCTCACAGCAAAGCACAAGCTCCCCCTGGCTCTTAGTGTTGAGGGGTTGGGAGGTGGTTGTTTGTAATCCACAAGATTCATTCATTAATGGTGTTGTTTCCAATCTTTGGCCCTCTAGATTTGGGAGACTTTGGCCAAGATCCTATTAGATCCTATTAGAACATAAAGTTCCACCAGCATACTCTGGTTGTTTGGAAGGTAGGCAAAAGCTACTCCTTTTTCCCTGTTGCACAATAGTAGCTAGATTGCTCTGTCCCCTCCTAACCACACATTGACTGTGAAGCTGGACACAAACACCATCTAGCTGCTGTTAGGGCTTTTTAAAAGTAATAGTTGTGCGTCCAAATGAGTTTCCAGCCCTGGTTGTCAGACACTCATTGGAGACAAAGGGGTACCTAATTCCCACCTCTGTTTCAATGTCTTCTGCAAGTCCCCCCCCCCAAAAATAAAAATAATCCCCAAATATATATTCTTTGCAATCCAAGATCACTTGTGTTTTATAACTATAATTCTATGCTTTTATAAAAAATTTAAGGATGTTTCTTGATTTAAATTCAAGTATTCACTGATGTTGAGCAGGACAAGAACCATTGCTAGGATACTGATGCCTGTAAATGTATTTGTAACTCTGTACTGAGTTCCTCCTTTTAAAAATAATCACTTGCAACACAGTTTTGAATGTCAGGATTGTGCATAGTGGAGAAGCATTTTCTCATGAACCTTTTGAATGGCGGAATGGCTGCTGTCCTGGGGCAGAGGAAGAAAGAAGCAGACCTGTGCCAAGGACCCATCCAGCTGTTATTATTCAGCTGGGGTAAAGGTGTTGCATGAGAAGGTACTGAATACCTCCTTGTGTAATGTCCAAAAAAGCATTTGTACTGGCATAGCAGGGTTTATGTCAATATAAGTCACCGGTAGGATTCTGTACATTAATTCCTTGCAATTAGCAATGTTAGCTGGGACTTCCAAGAGCTGGTGTCTTATGGGCATCTGGAAGGTCAAAGGCTGAGAATCACCAGCTGAGCCCAGCTGCCACTGGGAACTGCCAAGTCAAAAAAGGCCTTGTATCCCAGAGGATGCTTTACAAAATACCCACTAGGTGGCACTAGTGACTCTTAATACTGCATTTTTTGTGAAACTATATTGGATCCTATGGGGACCTTGTTAGATCAGGTGCAAGACTTTTGGGATTATCTTCTAGGTGACATAATGGATGCTGGTGGAAACTAGGGAGTGTGAATCAGATTTGAACAAGTACCAAATCCAGTTTTGAACTGGGCTGGTTCAGAAAACTTTGGGAAATGAACCAAAGTGGATGTGAAGCTAACTGATCCTTCATTAGCTGTTCGTAGAGGGACAGAGATGCCAACCATGTGCCCACAAAAAAATGACATATCCTTGCCCCAGCTCTTTATATAAGTAAAATGTCAGGTCAGGGAGAGGAGAGAAAGAGTATAGTTCTGTGACAGTGACAGTTAATGATTACAGTGAATGTTTTCTTCTAGGGCTTTGAAATCACAGTGCTTTAGGGAAGCATGTAGATATAATATACTCCATAGGAGTATTCCAGTATTCTGTGTTCTTTGCTAGGTTTTGTTTCAAGGAATAGGAAAGTTGAAAGGCTGCTTACAGAGTCCATGAAAGCTGAAAGGGTGTAGTATCAAGTGCATGCTTGGAAAATGTTGGATGTCCAAGTCCTTCTACCTCTGTCACTCCATCTTCCACATCTATCATCCATCCTGTCCTATTGCACTTCCTGTCACTTGGATGCCAACCAAGCAGGGGTTCTAGCCTTAAACTTTTTATTTATCTGTTATATAGCACATTTCTGTCCTGCTTTTTTCCCAACAATGGGACTCAAAGAGGCTTTTAGTTGTTTCTAACTTCCTAGCTTCTACAGCTACCCTTCTGAAATTTTGCAGATTTAATCATCTAAGGGACCTACTATGGCATATGCCAAATACACTCAATACACTCAAGTTGCCTCCAAAAATTATGAGAGGGAGGGAGTTACAGAGCACTCTTCTCCAATCTGAAGTAATTTCCTTGAAAAATGCATTTTAAGATGGCCTGCATAAATATTTCTGCACCTATTCATCTGAAATTTATCAGAAATCCTCAGGCTACTATGACTGCAAGTTTTGTCCAGTTCTGCCAAACAGCATGTTGCAATCATGACACATGAAAATCAGGGTTTCCAAAGTGAGATTTGAATTCAACCCTCCACCCGCCCCAATCCTGCCTCTGAATCAGTCTGTGGTGCAGAGTCCTGATTTTCAGATTATCAGTTTGGCAGCTGAACTGCATCTTGAAGTTAGTGGATATCCCTAGGGGAAAGCAGGGTAATGGCTACAGAGGACGTTCATTAGGGCCATACTTGCAGGGAGAATGCTGAAATGTGATGATAACAGAATTCTTGGCTTCCAGACTATGGGATAGTAGCAGTGGGGCAGGCTGGACTCAGATTTTTGGGTTGGGGAGAAGATAGATGCTTATTTTATGTAAACTACCATGATATGATTGGATAGGCCACTCAAATTTGGGTGATATGGAGCAGATGGGATGTCTTCTCCTGCAACCTCTTTCCAGAAAAGTGCATCTCAGCATTCCTCATAGGAATACATAGGTGGTCCTGAAACCCAGTAATATCTGCTTTCCTTTCACAGCATGTGTCATTTCACCCTTCAGCTTCCTCAGTTCTTTCCCCCAGCCTCCTCCAGTGTTTCCTGTATGTTAGTCCTCTAATTCCACTGACTGATTTTCCATTCTTCCTTTTCTGGTCTCCTTCATGGCCACAAGAAGCCTTTAAAGCACAAGTGTATACAGCTGATCTCCTTTAAGTAGCCAGGGTGCTGCCTCCAGGCAATGAATCCACAGCACTGCAGCATCCTCTCTGGCTGACATTTTTGCCTTTCCTATAGCCATCTCTTCAAGCTGCACGCTGCCATTCGATAGCACTTCGGTTGAATGGAAGAGCGGCTTCCACCTGTAGACACGTGGGAAAGAATGATAGAAGTCCCTACCCTCCTCCAGAGGTTTTCATGTCCAGCTGTATCAGTGTAGAGAGGAGACCATCATACAACTCAAACCAGGGCATTCAATACCTTTCTTCACACTGGGGCCATGAAGCCTGTGGAGTGTGAGCCAAACTTCCCAGCACGCAAAACCAGGGCATTTTTAGCTGCTGCTGCTGCTGCTGCTTCCAACAAGTTAACTTATGGGCCTGTTTTCTAAAGCTATCTTTGAACAGGTTGAGTGTCTTGTCATGTATAATATTAGGGTTTGGGGAGGGAAGAGGGTAAGGGAATTTTATTTTGGTGATTTAGTCAGTTTGTTACTGTATGTTTTTTTTTCTATATGATGTACAGATGCCTCAGTGATATTTCTGACAGGCACATTTTTATACATGTAAGAAAACACTGCTAAGAATAAAAGGAAGTCAGGAGGAATAGAAGAAAAAGCCCAGAATAGCTGGGCAATGGTTGGAAAAAATCAGGGACCTTGTAGGAAAAACTGAGTTGGGTTTTGGTTTCCCCGCCTCTCCCATGGCATTCTTTTTGCATCCTCTCAGCTGGGTGGGCTTTCTTTAAAAAAAACAAATAATCAAAGCCCCAAGAGAATTTTTCCTTATTTCTTTATTATTCTGTTCTTTTGATGGCGGGTGAGCAGGAGGAGAAGAGAAAAGAACTAGAGAGATGGGATTTAGCAACTAATAGTTGTTCAATCAGTAACATCTGACTGGAGAATAAAGAATAAATAAAGAAGAAGAAATAGATAAAGAAGAATAAATAAAACCAAATTGTATTGAAATGGGAGGGGACTGTGGGGGTTTGGTGCCTCACTTGTGTAGCTGTCAGCCAATCAGATGCAAAAAAAAAAAAGATAGGTGTCAAAAATAACCATGGGGAATTTCATGCCAAAGCAAACAGGGAAATATACAACTTCCTCCTGCAGTATTTTATTAGCTCTGTGTTTAAAGGCATGATAATCTTTTTTCTCAGCTCCTTCTTAAATCTATAGTGAAATATTTATTTAGTTCATTGAGCTGTTTCCTCTGAATGATGTTCAGTATTTGCTAATAACTTCTTCTAGGCTTAATCAATCATGCCCAATTTGATTTTGATGGTATTTTACATCTTTGTGTTTTGTAAAAATTTACCAAGCAATCCTTCCAATCTGCCTCAATTGCCTGTTTCATGTCGTTTTAGTGTGAGGAAAAGGTCACCTAATCACAAGCCATTATTCTTTCTCTTTAACTTGAAGCACTAAAAATGATTTTATTTGGAACAGAATCTTTCTTATGGTCCTGTGTGTGCGTATGTGTGTGTCTGTGTGTTTGTGTGTGCAAACAAAATGCCCTTGGAAGTTGTTAATGTTTTCGTATATACTTGGCTTGCCCCAAATAGTCACAAATTAATGGGCTATTTAACTGACAACAAACCAAATTTGGATCCTCTGCATCCCTGTTAAGTTCCCAGGCATCATTAACTAGTTCCCCATGGCACTGCCGATCCTCAGTGACATTGTAGATCCTGCCCTGTGATTATCATTGGGATGCCTACGAAGGAATGTGAACAAGAACATTGACAATTAAGGAGTGGGGGCAGTGATTTATTAATGAAAGGGAAAGCCCTGACAGCCAAAACGATTGGCATATATCTACTGTCCCACAGCAGCAAGGCTTCCTTTGGTCTGCTCCAGCACAGCTCTCCTTAAGTTCTTGTCTTTTCATCTTAAACAATTCACTACTCACAGTTAAATAATGGTTGAAACAATTGTATGCCAACTATTTGCAACACAGAATTATAGAGCTGGGAGGGACCACAAGGGCTGACTAGTCCCAAGAAGGAGCATTCAGCATCCTCTGAGGAAGCCTATTCCACTGTAAAACAGCTCTTATAGTCAGGAAGGCCTTCCTAATGTTGAGGTGGAATCTCTTTTCTTGTAGCTTTGAATCCATTGGTTTGTGTTCTAATCTCTGGAGCAGCAGAAAACAAGCTCACTCCATCCTCTACAAGATACCCCTTCAGATATTTAAAGACATTTAAAGAAATGTCTAGCCCACCAAATCAGCTCACTACACAGGCACTGAACTTCCTGATAGTAAAAGCTGATTGACAGTGACATAGCCTACCACAAAAGTTAATGATCTCTCCATCTCTCATAGGTGCTCTAGAAGTGATTCCTGCATGGCAGGGGACTGGATAAGATGGTTCTTGTAGTCCATTCCAACTCCATGGTTCTATGTCAGGTGTCTGAGAAATCATGCATCTACCTGCTTATAAGACTTCTCAGACATTTGGCACACCATCCTAAGTGACTGGTGGGATGCAGTTGACTTGTTGGAGTACATGTAATGCTTGCTGGCTACAAGCTGGCAGGCAGTACATGGATGTGTGAATATCACCTTGCTAATTGATTCCCCAGCAGCTAGTAATGAAAGGCATACAACCTTAAGCAATGGAAGTAATACTTAAGTCCTCAGCAGTGGGAGCTGATGGCTCCCACATAAGTAGAGCAGTTAATTCACTCTAGGTTTTAGTCCAAAATTTAAAGGAACTACCCAAGGTGCTGAACCTATTTGGAGAATAGGGCTGGGTGCCTTGGAAGTGTGGAATAAAAACCCACAGTAGATTCACCATTCCAGTGACATGGACTCCAATAGCCTCTGTTGGTCCCCTTGGCTAGTTGTCATCACTAGTCTTTTCCTCCAGGAGTAAGCTTCTTCCAGAATAGTCTTGTTATTAGGCCTAGCATAATCAATAATGTTTTTTTAAAAAAATATTTGGACAAGCAAAACACCCTTTCCTTTTTTTTTAACAAGAATTGTTGATTGATTTTAACTGCATTATTTTTGGATAAAAGCTTGACATTGAACATCTGAGCCAAAAACAGAGTTCATAAAAGTTGCTTTATGGACTACAACTCCCATCCAGTTGGGAGTTCTGGGACTTGTAGTCCCAAAAGAAACTTTTTCAAGCTCTGACCAAGCAAGATCTTGCCTCCCTTCAGCATCCAGCCCAACATCTAATACATAAGAAAAGTTTCCAGTACAATTGGTCCAACTTTCCCTGGTGGCACAGTGGATAATGCTAGTACTGCAGCCACAAGGTTGTGAGTTCAGTCCTTCCAGGCTCCAGGATGACTCAGCCTTCCATCCTTTCGCAGGCCAGTAAAATGAGTACCCAGCTTGTTGGGGGGCAATTAGCTAACACATTGTATACCGCTTAGAGAGCACATAGCTGATAAGCGGTATAGAAATGCACATGCTACTGCTTCCCCTCTGTAGACACTTTGCAAGTCAAAATTGGAAGGAAGTGGCAAGAAATTGGTTTTCCTATTTTGCTTCAGACTTACACAATAAAGACTGGGAGGGCCTGGAACTTAGCAAAACCTTCATGTTCAAAACAGGGGCAATAAAACCTCTGTCAGCCCTCAGGTCCATTGTGATAACTGCTGTCATAATGCTTGCTTGTGATTATGAAGCCATGAGAAGCACAAGGATTTGAAAGCTGGTGTGGCCATCCATTCCTGTGATACAGCCTCAAAGCATAAAGGCAATCCCTCTGCAACAAGGGCATCTATGTGCTGCACTCCCTCCATCTCTTCAGTATCATTTAGGATCACATGCTCTGCCTTATGATGTCATAATGTGCATTTCCCCAGCCACTTGTGTAAGTGCCTGATGGAGACAGGGAAACAGGGCAGAGAACTGAGCAGTACAGGGGAAGTCATCCCATACATAATTTGATATAAACAATGCCATATTGGTGACATTTTTGTGAAGATCCAACTTAAAGCATACCTTCCAACTGTCCTAATTTGTCAAGGACAGTCCCAATTAATCTTCTGTCCCCTCACTTTTCAGCTGCTGTTAAAATGTCCCAGTTTCTCTCTCCATCTCCCATTGTCCCCCTTTGTCCTCAGTTTAATTCACTTGCTGCAAACTGAGTTCAGAGTACAAAAATACTCAAAAGAAGGGGTGGAATCTTTCATTTCACAGGAAGCTTAGGCAAAAGCAAACTGCTGTAGCCTCTCCCAGCTCATGCTTTCTTCCTCATTAATAGGCTGTGTCATTTTTTAAAAAAAAATTAGTATGTAGTTAGTATATAAAACAACATATAGGGGATTACAAAGACATAAAATTAGTAAATAGACGAAGAAACTCTAACCTGATACTAAATCAAACCAAACTACAACTAAACTAAAAAGGGGCCAGAAATACATACAAATGACTTCTAACTCACTTGCTTTTGGTTTTAAAACGATCTACAAGATATACTTCTTCTGGCGTGTCTTATCATTATCACACTGCTGCCTTGTTTAATAACTATAAGCTTAATCTTCGAAAACAGTAATTGACTTTTCCCCCCAACAGTCTCTTAGCTATACAATGAATTTATCCCAATCATTTTTAAATTTAACCAAAGATCTTTCCTTAATTAAAATAGTTATAATTTATCAATTTCTGCCAAATCTGCTTGTTCTCCTAATTAAAGTCTGAATAATCTCTCTGAATAAATTAAGGAGCTCAAACAGATGTTTTAGTTGTGTTCCAACCAGAGCCGTCTCTTTTATCTTCCACACTGGACTCTGCTCATCATATTAGGAGGGGAAAGAAAAAAAACCCTTTAGAATTCACAATTAGTTTGCAGAGGTAGAGATGTCAAATAAGTCATCCCAAAACAGCTGGTGAGCTTCCTTAATTGCCAAGTTATTTGCTCAAGGA
The DNA here is from genome assembly GCA_948474755.1 of Ctenosaura bakeri. Classification (NCBI taxonomy): domain Eukaryota; kingdom Metazoa; phylum Chordata; class Lepidosauria; order Squamata; family Iguanidae; genus Ctenosaura; species Ctenosaura bakeri. Next base: position 6,575 of record CAOLHI010002444.1, on the reverse strand, counting down.
GTTAAAAAGGCTGGCTGGCCATCATGTCCATAAGCAGCAACTTCAGTATGGTTGGCCACAATGTTTCCCTGATCCCCTCCAGCTCTCTGCACTTCCAGGAACACCTTAATGGGATCTCCTAGGTGCCTGGACCAGGAATTTTGGATCACAAGGGTGGCTCTGAGCCTCCTGTACCTAGGATGCAATTCTTGCTGGTTTCTAAATCTCAAGCTGACATCCACTACATTGAGGACAATGTCTCATTAGCAGGACTCACTAAGGAGCACCAGTTGTGTGGGGTGGGGGTTCAGAGGTGTGGTTTGCCCCAGGCAGCAATGTATTTGGGGTGTCCTAGTCTATAGCCAACCCCTGCATGCCCTGGCCACGCCCCTGCATGCCTTGGCCATGACCACATGCACCACGTCCACATCCCCACACATCACAGCCCCGCCCCATGCACTGTAGCCCCGCCCTTCTCCCGCCTCCCCTCCACAGACTCCAAACTCCGCCACTGAGGAGCATTGCTCACTGACTCCATATCCAGCCCAGAATCCAATAACCTGTGCCATTTTGACCACACCTTGATGTTGCTTGGACACACATGTCCCAGTTTTCATGACTGAAATGATGCAGAGTAAGCTTAAAGCTGCCTGCAGTGGATGTGAATGATAGTTGTCATACCTTGAGAAAGTCTGGCTACCTGCTGCCCTTTAATTGAAATCTATCTTCAGCAGATGAGACACACTAAGGCAGTATGTAAAGTGACAAGGGAAATTTTTCAAAAGAGTATACCAGTAGTAAAAATTTTCTAAAGTGCTGGACAACTTTGTCAAATCCAATAAAGTTAAATCATAAAATACTGGTCCATATCTTCACTTTTCAAAGCAACACCTAGGTGTATAAACTTGATGTAGGAGAGGATATGGAGTTTAATTTCTTTCACATTGCCAACCACTGGCAATGGCAGCATTGATTGGCTTACAACAGGGTGCTTTTGGAGGTATCTTAGCAGGGGATCAGTCAGGCATATTGGAGGAAACATCTCTGTATGTGTGTGCATGAGCACATGGGCTATGCGAGACTAGACCAGACACCAGGGGTTGCGACGCCACAGAGCAACTTTGGAGGCAAATCTTCAGATCTCATTGCCTCAGTTTCTCCACCCATACAACAGGGATAATAATGCTTCCGTAGCTCACAGGGAGGTTATGAGGCTTCCATAATCAGGGTCTTAAGGAAGTTAAATAAAACCTTACTTCACAAGAAGTCCTCCCTTGACATCTTGCAGGATGAACTTAATGGTGCAGAAGTCCTTTGTTGTTCTTATGTGCCTTCAAGTCATTTCTGACTTATGGCAACCCTAAGGTGAACCTATTGTGGGTCTTTCTTGGCCAGATTTATTCAAAGGAGGCTTACTGTTGCCTTCCTCAAAGGCTGAAAGAGTATGATTTATCCAAGATTACCTCACAGGTTTCCTCAGCTGAGTGGAGATTCAAACCCTGGTGTCCCAGAGTCCTAGTCCAGCGCTCAAAGCACTACACTACGCTGACTCTCCAGTGTGTTCTTCAGTCTGTATAAAAGAATCCCTACATAGGTCCCTACATGCAAGGATAGCATTGGTTAAAGGTGCTACTACTGACATGCAAAGTGTTATTATCACCACTGACAAATGGGGCAGGCACTCCACTCATTCTCTCTGTGAAATATCTCTACAACTACTCTCCGACATCCACTTTTGCCTCCACTCTCCCCAAATCTAAAGTAAATTCTATTGTGTGACTGGAATTTTGAAAGCTGTGCATTCATTTTTAACTCTAGAGCTCTTATCGGTATTTTGTTCATGTGATGCTAACCATCTAACGTAGCCTGTGCAAGCAAACAGGGAAAGTAATGGGGGAAAATAGGACTGCACTGTAGACAACTTCTTTACTAGCAGAAAAAGTGGCAGTCCAGATAGGCCCCTCCACCACCTTCTTTCTAGTGTATATGGAGATGTCTAAAATCATGGAGCAGACATATTTTATAAAAAAAATCTGATAAAACACCATGGAAAAAAAGAATGGAAGAAAATATGACTACCGCTACTATGATTAATTACTTGAAACCATGTGATTCTATTATCACTTATGTCTACAAGGTAGGAGTGTCTTCCTTGCAGAACCATATTTTTGGAGAACCTGGCCCTTTGTTTTGTAGAGGCACCTCCCCTCCCACTGTCTAAATAAAAAGGACAAAAAAAAAAAAAGAACCATGTATTGCTTGTTTTTCTCTATCACTAAACACAGAAGGGAAAAGAGCACATTGATTGCATCTCCTAAAATGTGGAATGGGGTACATAAGATTGATGCTCGATGTGTGCCAAATGTCAGATCATCTCAAGAAAGGCATCCTGCACCCAGGCCCAGTGCCCACAGGATTGTCAATTTCCATTATTTTTTCAAATATCTTCTGTGTCTCACCCACCCCTAATACTGGGGCACTCGTTTGAGAACAGCTTGATTTAGAGCAGAAATGGGGGAAACTGTGGACCATGGGTCACAGGCCACCTCCAAGGGGGTCTCTGCATACATACACAAACTCTAAAAAAGGAGGGAGACTGATCCAGAACTGGCAAAAAAAACACTCCTGATCCCACCTACCCTTCATTATCAAAATTGGCTGAAAATAGTGGGGGTAAAAAAAGAAACCAGAGTCACCTCTGGCTTTGTTTTCAATCATATGACAGCCTATTTTACCCTGAATTAATGGAAATATAGTTTTCAAGTGAATGGAATTAATAGTCCCACTCTGTTCTGTGCTGGTCAGGCCTCAACTGGAGTACTTCATGCAGTTCTCGGCACCTCATTTTAAGAAGGATATGGACAAGTTGGAGCAGGTTCAGAGAAAGCCAATGAGGATGATAAGAGGTACGGAGAACAAAACATATGAAGGTGCTGAGCATGTTCAGCTTGGTGAATAGAAGATTGAGGGGTGATATGATTGCATTCTTTAAATACCTCAAGGGCCATCACAGGGAGGAGCAGGCAGGGCTGCTCTCTGCTGCCCCAAAGAGTAGGACCAGGTCTTAAGGTTTGAAGTTACCAGAAGGTAGATTTTTACTGAACTTTAAAGGGAACTTCTTGGCACAGCAGTTTGGCGATGAGACCAACTGCCTAGAGCAGTGGTGGGGTCTATTTCTATGGATGTCTTCAGAAAGAGGCTGGATAGCTACCCACTGGGTATGCTTTAACTGGAGATTCGACACTGAGCAAGAGGCTGGACTCAATGGCTCATGAGGCCCCTTCCAACGCTATGACTCTTTAAGCACTGTAGGCAAACAGAACTGAACTCTGGCTCAAAGTAACGCCTGAGTTCAAATGAGATCCTTGAGCATTTTACACTGAACTACTTGAGCTAGCATTTTGCAAGAGTGGCAGTGGCAACATCCCACTCTGGCACTTTGTCGCTTTGATAGAACTGACTCACACTGAGGAGGGAAGGGGTAACCAAACAGAGCAAGGTAGTGTCCTTGTGCAGCAGACTTGAGGTGTCATAAATAGGCAGAAAAATCTGACTCATTTCAATTTTTATAACTGTGTTTTCATTGCTCTGAGTGGCTAGAGGTACTTATGAGATTTTTCTGTTGCTGTAGCCAAAACCGATTGACCTATGTTACCATGCATCTTGACTTGGAGATATCATGTCCTCCTCTGTGTCAGGCAGCAAAAAGGTTTGGGCTGCCCTTGACTGAGATTGGGTTTCGCTCAACCACCTTAAGTATATGCCTTTGACCAACGAATGGCATACTTCTTCCACCTGAGGTGGTCATCTGCTTCCACCCAGCTTGGGAAAGACATCCATAGAGCTGTGAGAAAGGAAGGGGATACCCAGGCCTGGGCAGGCAGGTCAGCTGAAATCAACCTTCCTCATCAATGGGGAGAACAGATGGGATGAACAGATAACCCTCACATTCCAGCTACCCTCAAACCAGATTAGGAGTGTAGTATTTTGCATCCCCCTTTAGGGTGGCAGGTGGATTACCTGAGAGGACAAAAGGCCTATCAGTTCTCCTCCCTTTAGCATTTTGTGGGATTGCAAGGAAGAACTGTCTTCTTAAACACTGATTCCTGTATCCCTGGTTTATAAGATTCTGGAAATCAAGACCTTAAAGCTGCCACAGAAACTAGTTTACAAATACATAACCCATCTGTGGGGGTGAGTCCATAAGTATCTGTCTCAGAGCAACAGCTTGATTGCCACAGCCTGGCAAACAGTAGTAGGAATAACCTAGTCCTCTGTCAGCTTACTGTGTCAGAAAAAAAGTATTACCATAAATGCAAAGGAGGTTTCTATAAGGGCTTAGAGCCACAAGAAGGAGACTAGGATGATTTTCTGCTTCAATGTACAGAGCTCTCCTCATGAGAACAATACAGTTGGCTCTTCACTTTCATGGGTTCAGCATTTGCGGATTTGATTGTTCATGGGTTATTTTATTTAATTAATTAATTAATTTAAAAAATTCTTACTGTATTTGCCACGGCCATAGAAAAAAATATGTTCTTTCTCAGAATCTCTAGATCCTCCAGTACAATTCTATGGAAATGGACCATAGACTTGCACTTGCAGACCTAGAGATTCCTAGAGATAACCCTTCTCTAGGCATTGGAAGGTCCTCCAGTGTGACTCTGTTGCCCACTTCCATAGGATGTTGACCACACAATCACACTGGAGGACCTAGAGATTCCTAAAGAAATGTTCTCAGGTTAAAAAAAAATCTTAGCATTTATGATTTTAATTTTTATTCACATTTTCTCCACTTTCATGGGGGTCCTGTGCTCCTAAACCCCACAAAAGCGAAGGGCTGACTATACTGTTTTTCCCTATTGTTAATTACTTACACAATCCCTCCACATTTGTAGCTTAAGCATTCACACATTTGATTATTCAAGGATTATTGGTAGGAAGGGGATGGGACAAGAGGAGGAAGGGCACACACTTTCACTCGTGTGCTCACTCAGGTCGGCAAGAAGTGAAAGGGATAGAAGGGGTATCCCCTTTCTCCCTCCTCCCATCCCATTCTGCCCCCTCCTGTGTGAGTGAGGGAGGAGCCAAAGGAATACATGTGCAGTTGGGCCTGGCCACCCTCCCAGTATAGGTACTTTTGTGTGTGTGTTAAATATGGTTTGGGCAGCTAATGATATTTGCAATTTTTCCACTTTTACGGGCGCCCTGAGCCCCTAACCCCCCACAAAAGCAAAGGGCCAACTATATTGCAAATCTCAATACATCACTCCTTTACTTGGAAACAAAGGGACAGAGAGAATGAGCAAAGTGAACCTGCCTTCTTGACCTGAGAGTAGTCACAGGGCTATTTCCAATTTAAGCTGTTACTGAGGGGTGGGGAGGGGTCCTTGTATTCCTTGACTGTGGGAGCAGATTGAAATGGCAGGATGTTCTAAGCAAATGCTAGGATGTTGCAAGCAATTAGCAATTTCTACTGTCACTAATATCAAACACAAGCCCATGTCACCGTGTCTGGATGTCAAGACCAGCTGCTTTTCCTGGGAAACTATGGTAGATTTCCAACCACCTGTAAGAAATGAGAAAGCTGAGCCAAATGTGAATACTTTACAGAGCACAGGTAGAACATACAGAACAATACATGAAGTAACAGCAGTGGTGGTAGCATGCACCTATTGTTAGTAGATGAAAAGCCAGTGAACAGGATGACAAGATAATGATAGTTTATTATGACATCTGTGAGGCACACACATTAAGTCAAAATTAATCTGCTCTGACAGTTTCCATGAGGAAAATGTAAAATATCAAGTGAGATGTCTGTTCAGCAAGGTGACTGAAAACTCACCATGGCCTTCATAAGGACCAGAAAGGGAGCAGTAAATGGGAAAGAGCCACATTTAACTTGCTCATTGGAAATCCCCAAGGAATTACCAGCTGCCCATCAAGAAAGGGGTAACATCTACTCCTGGAAATAAAGATATGACAGTGTGATTGATGAAGTGGCTGGGAAAAGATCAAAGCTCAGAAATTTTACTTTTCTGGACAACTAGCTGGGGGATCCAAGTTGGATCATCTGCCAGCAATAGAGTGGAAACTGCAAATATACTGCTAACATTGTGCATTTGACCCATTCTTGGCTGCCACTCCAGAGTTATGTCATGGTATACAAGCACAGAGATAAGAGGCAGACTGCGGTAGCATGGTAAAGTTCAGAACACTGATTTGAATACACTGTACAAAATTGAATAACTTGCCTCATTCTTGGTTATTTATAGTTTATATGCACATAAGAAGGTCCTAATCCCTATTATTCAGATGGGAACTAGAAATGCATGTACTCGAAGTGGTTGAGATAATGCTGGCAACAGGCAGATCTTTAGGCGATTTGTAATAGCAAGGTTTTCAGATTCTCCAGTGTTTAACAGCAATCATAACAAAATCACTCCCTTCCTTATCCTAACAGTACTGAAATCAGGAAAACTGAAGGTAATCAGGAGTGGATTCTTACCTGGAAGAATTATAATCTCCATTCAAAAGTAATACTCGGGTTCTGGATTCTTACATTTCTCTCTCTCACCAGGCTCTGGTTGGTAAAG
>CAOLHI010002443.1:0-256911 GCA_948474755.1 Ctenosaura bakeri | reverse complement strand
CATATTTAACCAACGAGGCAACCAATTATTACCTAAAGATAGCACAAGGTCATTTCCTGCTAATGAAGTACAAACATGCCTCAGATCTGTGCCCACCTAGCATAAGGTCTATGGAGCCTGAAAGGTGAATCTACACAATAATAACATTAATTTTGAAAACTTTAAGAGGCAGGGGCATGCGCTATACAGTGGAGAAAAAGCATCAATTGACCTCAAATATCATTACTATTAGTTCCTCAAAAGTTACATCCCAACCATGGCAACCAATAAGATAGGATAAATGCAGAAAAGCAACAAAATAAAGGCATGCTTATCTGGTGCAGAGATTTTAAAAAAATCTTTATGCAAGTAAGTTTAAAATATGAAATCCTCATGGAGCAGTTGAAAGGACACCTTGCAAGATATTCAACTATCCCAAGAAGAATCTAAGATATATTAAAACCAGATTTCAGAAACACCATTTAGGCCAACCATGGGTTTCTGGCTATAGCTCCTTCAACACTATAAGAACATTCACAAACAATTTCACTGCACAATTTATACAAAGTTCTGCACAGAGTGAGTGGGAAAACAGACCCTTCAATATCATCCCACTAGCAGAGTCACAGATGATTTTTTTTTTTAGGTATTAGAATCAATCCTGAACTGAGATTACACTATCCCAGTTTTCTAGAAATACAAGGAACAGCACCTGATGTTTCTCTAGCTCCTGACAGAGGCAACACTGTCATAAACCATGGACAACAAGCTGCAACAACTCTCACAGTCAGGCACTCACATCTCCTTGAGCATAAATGAGGGAGGTTAAAACTTCCTATTTTTGATTTGCAGCAAGCAATTTGAAGCATTTGGAAAAAATTAAAAACTAAAATTTGCCCCATATTAGGTATGAAAGCTGCTAGTATCATTTTACCATTACATGCAGAAAAACAAAGGAAATAGAAGACAGAGAGTATCATCCCAATGCTTGCTGTTGTTTACTCACAATAATCCAAGCTGCAGTTTTGCCTAAATTAAGCATTACTTCAACTGTGGCTTTTCAAAGTATAGCCCCCATAAGTGTAACACATACTAAGCAGGACTAGAAAAATATTAAGCTCATTTATTAGTTCACTGTTTTACTTTAAAGAAAAACATCATTACCTCAGACTACACAATGTCACACACATGACAAGATCACCAATGCCACACTATATACAACTGCTCTGCATTACTGCTGATAAAAGCCCTGCTTGATGGTGATCATGTAAGAAGTTCCCAAGCTTGATAAATAAGGATACATCTAACAAATTCAGACAATAATCAAGCTTCTAACTCAGGAGCAGGCAATCGAGGAGGGCCTGGGGAAGCAATTTTGCCCCAAACACTCCCAGTCCCAGAATGCCTCAAAATCAGCTACTGTGCAGCAAAAAAAATAATCCTGAAGTGACTTCCAGTTTCTGTGGCTGATTTTTTTCTGGGTTCGTTAATTCTGTACCACTCTCCAGAAGTGCACATTTGTGTTTGAGCCTGGGGCAACTATATTCCCACCCCTTCCCTAACCATGAAGCAATATGTCTAGAACTAGCAACCTAATACAGACTCCCAAGATTTTGCTAATGCTTGGAAACAATAAACAGGCCAAAAAACAGATTGCAGTGCAAAAATTATGCATTCATGCAAGACCGATGACTGGATGTAGAAAAATCATCACAGAATGGAACAGAAGGATATAAAAATTCCCAGGTTCCACTGAGGAGAGAACTGTAAAGGCTGGATTTCTTTCACAGTCAAGTTATTTTAATCTACTGGTTATAGTCACCCTTACTGACAAGCTCCAGCAAAAACATCATGTGTCCTTGTGTCTACGTTTATTTTCATATAGATTCTTATCCTGCCTAGCCCGCCAGACCAACACTATCCTTCTACCAGTCTTGAGTATGAAGCATGTCTCTCTTGCTCTGCTACTGACCTCTACTCCATTTTCTAGAGCTCCAGCAAATGCAAAATATCACTACTATTTTGACTCCTCCTCATTTAATACGGTGCTATTTTTATTTGAAAGCAGATAAAAATTCAAATCGCTCATGCATTACTAATAAAGTGAACTGGAAGGTGGTCTGAAGTGTAATAGCATGACTGGTTGTCTCAGAAGGAAGAAAGCAGTGGGTGCTATCTAAGATAGAGACATCACAGAACACACCCCTGGCACGCATCAGTGCTCCTTTGTAGTGTCCAAGGAAATATGAGTACTCTATATGTCATTTTCCACTTTACTTATGTTCCTTAAACAAGCTGTCCTTTGGATATTATACAGCATCACAACCTAGATGAGAAAAATCATTTCTACATCTGACTGGTCTTTGCTTCTGGTTGTGAACAAAGTCCCATGTGATACTGACTAAATACACTCTAGCTCTTAACTAAATGAGAAGTATATACCTGGATTCAACAAAATTCTCACCTAGGTATAAACAGAAGGTATTTCCATTTGCAGAAGAAAGAAGTCTCTTGATTTCTGCTGGATAACTCCATAACCTTGGGAAAGTCATACTCTCTTAGCCTCAGAGGAAGGCATTCGCAAACCCATTTTGAACCAATCTTGCCATCACCACCCTCAGAAAACTGTCATAGGTTCTCCTTAGAGACACCATGTACCAAAAATTACTTGACGGCACACAACAATAAAGAACTGCCAGTGAACATTTGACATGTTCAAGGGATGATTAGCAAGTCAATGTCTTGGACTGGCCTACCCATCTTTATCCCTTCATTTCTGCTTCATTTCTCTTTTTATTATTTTCATTCTTTCACTTTCACTGTTATAGGTTTCTCACAAGCTCTTGGGGAAAACTGAGCTTTTGGGCACATGAGATGGGATTTGTTTGATTTATATTATGTGCATCTGTATACATTAAAAGCAATAAAAACTGTAACTAATCTGATAGAATTCTGAAGAAGAAACAGTAAGAATATAACCATTTTTCTAACCTAATTCAGTCAAAAATATTGTTTTGAAATTAAAAACAATAGCAGTAATAAGTAAGATGAAGGCAAAATGCATTGTAAAAGTTCAGTGAGATCACTAGATAACTAAGAGTTAACAAAACAGTGGGCAGATTTTAAGTATACAGTATTCATTACTGTAACTTAAAACTAGCCCATCTATATAATTAATCTATTCAGTCATGTAATTTTACCCACATTACTTTTGTATTTTTCTTCTTATATTTGTTATGCCTACTTTATTAGTTCTCATTAGCACTTCCACAAAATGAAGTGTTTCCACAAGGCACCTTCAACAGATTCTATGCAACCCCTGAAATAGTATAACCAGCAAAGTACTGTTTTGCATGGTATATGATTTTTAGGAGCTTTAAATTTTGCAGATACCAAATACATAAGTCAAAATTGCCAGTGAAAATATTACTATTCAAAATGCAAAAGCCTGTTTGAAGATTTTCACTAAAATCCATACAGTTTTATGACATACAACACAAGGTGGTCATTCAGATTCTTCATCAACAGCACATTTTATTTTGGCACTCATGTGTGACACACCATTTATGCATACCTAGAAACTGAGATACCCCCTGCAAACTGAAATTCTTCATCTTTTTTTCCTGTTGACAAGGCTGGAGTAAGCAGGTGTGGTGAAGCAGATGAAACAAAGGGAGCACTGTTTCAAAACCCTGAGAACTACTCAAAGCTTGAACATGTATGCCAATTAGAACTTTCTTGCATGAAAGGCATTTTAATTCTGCAAGTTCAACTTATACAGAGTCTATGTCATAACAAAATAGTTTTCGCAAATTGACTTCACAAAGGAATTGCTGCCTTCCTAACTATAACTGTTCAAATATATTAAGAGGTCTTTAAACCATTACTCTTATCAAGGACCAAACTATAGGAAACAAATAGTGGCTGGAAAAAAACTACTTTTCTAGGGCACATTCTCTCTTGTTTTCTATGATGTCATCTCACCGCACTATGTATTTCTCAGTTCATACTAGCTAATAAAGTGGAGCAGGATCAAGATTATGCATCACGTTCACTAGAACTTCAAGTATCCTGATTTCTAAAGCAGAGTTATTGTACATTTCTGCAAAATAGCAGTTTTTATCAAATACATACGCTGCAGAAATGTACAGTAACTCAGTTTGTTTAAGAAACCAGGATATTTGAAGCAAGCAGTGATGAGGAATGTGTGCCAACCAAGTAATACCCATCTGCTGCATTATTCTTTCTTTCCCTTAAGCCCCTACATCTATTCTTTTTTTGTTAGCAGTGCAGAAGAATTGGCACTACAGAAGGAATCTAGTTTGATTTCTAGTTTTAATACATGACTGCTATTGGTTGCTCTAAGATGCCGTGTGTAGAGATACCTAAAGGGCAGACTATTAAATCTAATGAATAAACAAACAAGTACATATATCTGAGATCATGCTCTACTGAACAAAGTGTAACTAACTTCCACAGAGCCATGCTTAATGTACAAAATAACCATAATTACATTTGGGTTTTGAGGGTAAAATGAACAAACTTCAAAGGTAGTCTTTAGAATGAACCAAAGAACAGAAATAATTGCATAAGACACTATTTCTTTATAGAACAGTGACACACACTCCCTATCCATAGGAATTTTGGATTTCAGTACTGTCTTCAGGTTCTCCTAGACTAACCTAGAACATTCAGAAGACACTAATGGGTCTCCCATTAATATAAATCATACTATTTATATTAATGGGAGACCAATTAGTATCTTCTAAATGTTCTAGGTTATATCCATAGTCAGAGCCCTAATTCAGCTTTAGAAACAGGACAATCTACTTTTTCAAAAGAAAACAAAAAAGCAGTCTAAACGTTTTTAGAGTCCATCCTGTATATGTCTATCAAACATAAACTCCCACTGAGTTCAGTGGGATTTAATGCCACATCAGTTTATAGAGCTACACTTGTGACCCCCATCATCACACGTATCACATTTATTAACTGTTCCTATATGTATGCTTAAGCTTATTTATCTGTTGCTTTGAATCACTTCTTTAATTTACACTATCCACTTCAGATTAAATACCCACATAAGGAAATTCCCATATGCCACATAAAGCCCTCACCCTATCACATGCACACAAGCAGTGCACTGGGCCATTATAGGAAATGACATGACTCCAGACATCCCTCACATTCCATTTAGAATTCTCTCACAGATAAGTTGCACAGATAAGTTGCATAGGAGAAAAAGGAAGACTAGGTAGATATGGAAGGCATATAAAGTACTACCATTCCCACTGTCATGCCATCCATGTGAACACAGGAAGTGGGGGACAGGATCTATAAATCCTGCAATATTTCTGTGTGAGGCCTACAATATTACAATTGGAGATTTAAGAAATTCATGCACCTACATTTAGAAAACACTTTATTACTTAGCTACTGATATTATTTTCTCAGATATGGCAGTCTTTCTCACAAACCTGGTCTAACATCAGGCTGATCATTTTGCAGTGGTACAAGGGTTAGGACTCTCCATTCACATCAGTCACAGGAATAGAAATGCAGTCTTATTTAACCTCCAAAATCTTTTGGGGTGGAGAGGGTATATCAACTATTAACAGAAAGCAAAATACTTCAGTTTCCAGAAAAATCTATCTGGAAGATTCCTTTATAAAATCACTCAGAAATAACCACTTAAGTGTCTGTACAAAAACGAACCAAGCAAGAGGTTGGCTGCCCTAAGTCTTAATTAAATATTTGTATTCATTAATACACTTATTGGGACAGGACATGTTAAAAAGAAAAACTCTTTTTGGGCAACTCTAAAGCCATGCAAGAGAATACTTAAGACTAAAGAAACCAATAAAAACCACAGACTACTCCTCCCTCCCCAGAAAATATTTTTAAAAAGTAATGCCTCTAATAAATAGAAGATCCATTAGCATGCCTGAAAGTCTGCAGTGCTGTTAACCAAGTGCATTTCCTGCAATCCAAATTTAGTTTGCTAGAATTAAGAACCAACTGTAACATCACTAATTTAAAGTTCCCTTTAAAGTATAATGCCAGTATCTTTAGTCTGCAGATACTTCATAGTTGCAGTGGTAATGCAGCCCTAGTATTCCAGATTCAGCGTTCTGCACTGTTTCTTGTGTTAGTCCTATCTCTGCAATGAAGTTAAATTTCTTCACTGCGTCAATTCTTATGCTTTAAAAAAAAACCTTGCACGAGACAGTAAAGTTTAGCAGTTTACTTTATTTGGCAGAACACATTTTTCATCTAATAGCCTCTAGCATAATGGACATGATAGCAGGTGCTCAAACCTAGTGAGTCAATCTTGTGGCTGTCTAGGTGACCATTTCTGCTTTCTTCTTATTCTGACTTGCAAGTCATAACACAATTACTAAAAACCCAGCTTTCTCCAGACCATACTACAGGTTAACAAACTGAATCCCAGAAAGCAGAACTGTACCCCTTTATCATCCTTCTGAATAGTTTGGTAAACATTATTGTGGCATGAGGGTCAAACAAGGACACAAAAGTAATAAGTCCTAGAGCAAAATTATAAAGGCCAAGATTACTGTATTAAAAAAACCTGATGCCTGTGGTTTCTTTCACTCTGAACCCCAATCATGCGTAACATAGCTACACAGACAAAACAACATAATGTAAATAACTTATCAGTAATCAAGGGCTTCAAGATTAACAATCTTGAGTCAATTAATCTAACAAATTCATAATTTAAGATTGGCAGTGTAACACTATTATTGAAAACAGTACAAAATTATCAGCAATCACAATTAAAATAGTGCCTTTTTGTTAAAATCAAGATATGCAGAATCTGAAGAAACCAACGCAAGCCCTTTAGAAAGCAGGACAGATGGCACTAACTCCAACAAGCAAAGTAACTCCATGAAGCATTAGCTATTGAGCTAAGGCTTCATAGAGGGATCAGTAAAAAGCTTATTTATCTTTAAACGATTGGCAGTAATAACCCCTAGTCACTATTTGAAAGCAGAGGGAATCTGCTCAGCTTAACACAACTCTAAAAGGGTTATCCTGTAAAAATATATTCTCTGAGCATCTTCTTCCACTTCAGATCCTGTTTGCTAAGGGCTAATAATCCAATGCAGACACTGGGCCAACTCATGACATTCCACAGAAGCAGGCCATAAATGAAGTGCACAGGTGGATAAAAATACTTATTCAATTGCTTAAGAATTTTATTTCCATTTTTGAGCAACATGCACTTGCCAGAAATGCCACAATGTATTATGGAATGATCCTAGATAGCAAAAACAGTAAGAGAAGAGCAGAAATGAAGTTAACTACCTATATCCTGGTTTCCTGGTGGAAAATTCTGAACGGTAGTGAGCAGTAAAATAAATCTACAGAACATGATAAAAATGTATTCACTGAAACATTATCATTCCAGAGATGATCATGGACAACAGTTTGCAATGGACAGTTTAGGTAAATCATGCAAAAGGAACTATGATTTAGTGCCTTACTCTCTCCTAACAAACACAAATATAATACAATAAAAAAAATTCAAAAACCCACCCCAACAAATAAACAAAACAAATCAGGAACCCAACCCAACATCTCATTACCTATTCAGGAGTGAAAATTTTATACAGAAATCCGGTGTCTAAACTGGGAAGCAAGGGATACCAGAAACCACACGGCTACCCCACAAAATTAGCTATACATGAGTCTGCCTGCCTGCTGAAATGAATGCTGGATTCAAACTTAGAAAGGGGAGAAGGGTGAAAACTAAATTAAGCATCCATCTTCCTAGAAGCACCCATCTAAGGCTTACAAAGCCGGTGGAGATGGGGGTAGGGAAACTTAGTGCTCCTGATGGTGAATGAATGAACAGCTTTTCTGCTCGTATGTAGAAAAAGGATTAGAGACATCTGAAAACAGAAGATTAGCTCAAGTATCCCTGCGTAGACAGGAGGAGGGACCTAAAGTAACTGAGTTGTTTGTGGCTGGTGTGCGGCATACCCACTTTTTTTGAGAAGGGATGCCACATAGAGGAAGGAGGGGACTTGTTTTCTGCTGCTCCAGAGACCAGGACAAGGAGCAATGGATTCAAGCTGCAGGAAAGGAGATTCCACCTGAACCTCAGGAAGAACTTCCTGACAGTCAGGGCTGTCCGGCAGTGGAATCTGCTGCCTCGGAGTGTAGTGGAGTCTCCTTCCTTGGAGGTTTTTTAAGCAGAGGCTTGATGGCCATCTGTCGGGAGTGCTTTGAGGGTGTTCCTGCATGGCAGGGGGTTGGACTGGATGGCCCCTGGGGTCTCTTCCAACTCTGAATTTCTATGAGAAGGTAATTCCATTTGGACCACGTTTCATTTTCAGGCAAAATCCCAGAATACCCAAATCTTCTCCCCACCGGCCTGGCGGGCTCACGTTCCCCAAAGTGGATGTTAACCTTTTCCAAAAGGACACGAAGGAGAGCCCTCCCGGCTTGTGCCAGCATGGATGTGACTGAAAGCCTTTTTATGGGCTTTCTGACCCCCAACCATTTTAGAGGCGACCAGAATTAAGGGCCACCGGCTTCTGAGGAAGGGGCCCTCTCGGTCGGCAGGCCACGCGGCTTCCTCTTTGGACACGGACAGAAATAGATAAATTATATTGAAATGGGGGGGGGGGAATTGGAAGAGGGAAGTACTGAAGAACAACAGAGGGGGAGACAGGGATGGGGAGGAGAGAAGGGGGAGCGCTGCTCCTAGGGAAGGGGCCTCCCCCGTAAGGGAGGGGCGGGGGGCGTACCTGGGGGCTCCTGTCGGTCGGGTTCTTCATGACCGCCTGGCGGAAGTTGTTATCCACGTAGGACGCCATCTCGCCCCTTTTCTTTGCTCCGGGCCGGACGCTGCGTCCCAGCCCCTCCGCGTCGCCCTTTCTTCTGGCGCTCTCAGGCGCCTATTCCCGGTCCAGAGGCGGGGGGGGCTCTTCGCGCAGGACGAGGGAAGGGAGCGGGGAGGGGGACGGGGGAGGGGGCAGACAGCGAGGGCTTCTAGGTCCAGCGACGGCGGCGGCGGCGGCTCTCCTTCTTCTTCCCCCACCTCGGTAGCGCCGCCACCCGCTCGGGGCCTCTCACGGGTGGGAGTCGTGGGGCGGCTGCTGGTGGCGGCGGGGACGGCGACTCCCGGCTCCGCCTCTGCCGGGCTGCCCGGCAGTGTCGTCGTCGCTGCTGCTGCTGCCGCTGCTGCTGTCGTCGTCGTCGTCCTCCTCCGCCCCCGTCAGCCGCCGCATCCCCTTAGGCGGCGCGGCGGGAGAGGTACCGCCGCGTCCTCGTCGACTTGAGGTTCCGTCTCCGGGCTGGGAAGGACGGCGGGCAGCCGGGAAAGGGGGGCTGGGCGGGAAGGAGGAGGAGGAGAGAAAGACGAGGGAGAAAGGGAGCGCTGTCGGGCGGGCCCGAGGCTCACGGCGGGAGCGGCCTCCAGCCCTGGCTCGCGCTTTGTGCCGCCGCAACCATGGTGAGGCGGCGGAGGGAGGAGGAGGAGCGCCGCCCGGCCACACCGGCGGCGACGGCGGGGGAGAGGGGAGGAGCCGGGCCGCCTCGGGTTCCGCCCCTCCAGCCTTCCTCCTTTCGGTGCTGCCGCCGCTGCCTTTCTCTCCTGGGGTCGTTGCTCAGGCCATGCCGGGGGCTGGTAGCAGGCGCTGCGCAAAAGGCGCACGAATCCCTTAGCCGGACTCCTGCCTCGGCTCTCTCTCTGGCCATTTCCGCACGAGCCTGTTATAGCGCGATGATTCCACTTTCAACGTCCTCTGGCATCCTGGGGTTTGCAGTTTCTGGAGGGGCCGGACGGCCCCTCCCGAAACTGCAAACCCCAGGATGCCAGAGGACGTTGAAAGTGGAATCATCGCGCTATAACAGGCTCGTGCGGAAATGGCCTCTCTCTCTCTCTCTCTCTCTCAGTCCGCGCTAGACTGTTACAGCGCTCCCCCCGAAACTGCAAACCCCAGGATTCTCCAGAGGAGGTGGAAAGTGGAATCATCGCGCTATAACAGTCCAGTGCGGAAATGGCCTCTGCCTTCTCCCCCAATGTAAACCTTACGCTTGTTTTACTCCCTCTGACTTAAACTGTCCCCATGGGCAGATAGGAACTTTTATTGAGTTTTGGGGGTAGGCGGCGAGAGACAAGCCAAACGACCTCTTCCCCCTCGCTTTGCGCGGATCGGTTTGCAGAGTGTTGCTATTGTATAGCATTGGGAAGGAATGTCAAAAGAATGTCGTCGGCAGCCGTCTTTGATTTGAATGGGGATGGCCCCTCTTCCTCTGCTAGCACAGGCTGGAAGGCTTTCGGCCACATCATTGTGGCCAGCTTTCTGAAGGCACTTGGAGACCCAGGCTATTTCTGCACTAGCCTGTTATAGCGCGATGATTCCACTTTCAACCTCCTCTGGAATCCTGGGTCCGGCCGGCCCCTCCCGAAACTGCAAACCCCAGGATTCCAGAGGAGGTTGAAAGTGGAATCATCGCGCTATAACAGGCTAGTGCGGAAATGGCCCCAGTGCGGTGGCACTCATGCACATCTTTGCAGCCCTGAGAATCACTTTCCATCGTTGCCATCCATTCATACGGCATTGCTATATGCATGCCTGGACTTGGTGTGAACAGGACCTACATTAAGGATCCTTTCAGGCAGACCATCTAGCAGTGTGGGTTTGAGCCTGTTCAATGGCTCTAGAACTGACTGTTTTTAACACCATCTTTTTCTGAATCTCAGTGGGCTGTAGGTGTTATGCTAACCAGTCTTATCTATACAGTAATTCTATGAGGCTAGTTGGTCAGAGAGTCCTGCCTGCCTAGTTAGTTCAAAACTAGATCCTACTGGTCCCTTGCCCAACTGGTCACCTCTCAGGTGTTTTAGACTGCATTTCCCATCAGCCTCAGCTGTAGTGAGGAGTCATGGGAACTGAAATCCAAAACATGTTTAATTTAAGGAAAGTTGGTCCAAATTGAAATCCATTCTGAAGCATCCATGCCCATATATACTACTCAGCATGGAAGTACTCCCTTAAAATCAGAGACAGAAAGGGTTTTCAAAGGAAGAACGAATCCTTCAGTTACCCCTTTCTCAGTCCCACTTGTGTGATGTCTTTGCTTGCCATTATTGCATAAGGTCTGTAAAACTAGGAGTCTGTGAACTCATCATGATCTAACAGTTGCTCAGCTCAAAGATTTATTGAGTTTACCACACACATTCCCTGCTCTTAGCTATTTAAACCTTCAAAAAATTAAGCATTTTGCATATAACAGTGATTCCCAGCCTGAGGGAAATGTACCCCTAACGGTACAAAAGAGGACATTTAGAGGTATGCAAAAAATATTGAATAATGACAGAAAAAGTATAACGCACAAGCCATTCTCAGAGGATGTCACAGCTCAGTGAGTGCAGTTCTTGATTGCCCACAGCCTTGGTGTTCCTGTCTCAAAATCTTAAAAAAATGGAGCGAAATCATAGCGATAAAGAGGACAGTGACACACAAGCAAAATGTCCAACTACCGTTGGCCAACAGTCATTCTCACCTGCATATGCATACACAGCCTTCTGTTTGAGTTACCATGACCCTGGTCCCATCCATAGTATATGATTTCTCAAATCTTGAACACATGTATTCTTTTCTCCCCCTTCCTTGTGTTGCTCTCCATGAGGAAAGAGCATCCCTGGTGGAGACATCCAGTTCTTCCCCAAATCCATCTGTAGGAGGGATGAGCGGCACCAGTGGCTCCTCACCCTGCCTTCAGCTGGGAGCAAACTGGACCCTGAAATTGCAGAGAGCATCTAGGTTGTAGCAGAGCATGATAAGATGGAGAGGACCAAGCAGAATGACTGGCCTGACACCTGCCTTTCCTTCCATGGGTGTGGGGATGTCTCCTCAGAGCTCACAGAAGTTTTCTGATGGGGCTTGTTTCTCCCTCAAAGAAAAGACATGGCAGTGGAGGAGGAGTACAATTTACAGAAAAGAGCTGCCAAGATGTATGCAAGAGAAAAAAGGACAGGAAGCACTAGCATAATTCATGCCAACAGAAACCTAGATTCATAATATATATCCCCCCACAAAACTCCAAAAGGCACAGCTATTTATTATGCCCCAACTTATGTAGATGTAAGTATGTGCACAATTCCACCTGCTCTCCTTTATTTTGGTACTGAAAAAAATCTGTGTACTCTCTACAATATATACATGATGCTACATCAATCGTATACCCCAGTCCACAAAACTGGATTCCATTCCTGTGGCCATGACAGACATTTTCCATATGCAATATAGTGTTTGATTTTCTTCACACACACACACACTGCCCACTCTCAATGGTTTACCATGTGACACGTCTGCTTCTCTTTGAAAACACAAGTACAGAGTCTTATGGGATAAATAGATGATAATAATTACAATATTTAGCATTTATAGAGTATTCCACACACATTATCTTCTTGCAACCTGTACCCAAAAAACAGCAGATCAGTATTATGGTCTCCATTCTGCATATTGTGTTCACACCATTGGCTGTGTGGTGTAGTTTTCTCTATGTAGGATGGGGAGTCACGTAGCTCTTCAGATGTTTCTGGATTGCTATTCCCAGGATTACTCACCATGGGCTATGCTAGGCCAGACTGCTAGGACTTGCAACCCAATAGCATCTGGGGGTGTGGGGATTTATTCCAGCCTGATTTGGGACAAAGATAGAGGACTATCTGCTTTTCAGATGTTGATTAGTACACCCAACATGGTCAATGTAGAGGTTGTAGTCCAGAACAGCTGGAAAGGCAAAGATTCCCCCACTGCAGTCTCAGTTAATATGAGACAGCAATTCAGGTATTATAACTGGCAAAAATAAACATGAGGGGAAATAAGCTCATCCCCAGCCTCACATGCTTCCTTTCCTGTCAGTGACTGGAATCCTACTAATGATTTTTTGTTAATGCATGCCTTCAATTGGTTTCTCATTTATGTTGTTCCTAAGGCAAACCTGTCACAGAGTTTTCTTGACAAAATTAGTTCAGAGCGGCTTTTGCCTTTGCCCTTCTTTGAGGCTGAAAGAGTGCGAATTTTCTAATATCACCCAGTGGGTTTTCCTGCCCAAGTACAGATTTGAACCCTGGTCTCTCAGAATCCTAATCCAACACTCAGTCCATTACATCAGACTGGCATAAATGCTGTTTGGCTAATGTTTGCACTTCCTAGGAAGTTGTGCAAGTGTGGTCTCCTAAACAGGGTTTCACAGGTAGCATAAATGTGTGAAAGGTAAGCAAAAGGCATTACTGCCCATTGCCTGATCCATTACAGAATAGTGCAATCCAGTGTAATTCTAGTGTTGTTGTGCTAGTGTAAATTTATGCTATACAACTGCTGAGCAGGATTTTGGCTTAAGTGTGGAGGAAAGTCTCTTCTGGGTAGAAGTCCTTCTGCCCCCTCCCCAGTTTTAAATTCTGCATACTCAAGGTTTATAATGTCATGGAAAAAGCCCTCGTGGAAGGAACAGCCCACCCTGAAGTTTTAGAGCAAACCTTATGTGCTCAGCCTCCATGCTCCTTTCTCCCAGAATTATACTACCTCAGTAGTGTTAATCTGTTTTATATAAGCAGGTTCAAAAGAGCCAGTGGTACAACAGCAACAATTGTCTAAGAGACATGGGCCCACAAATTAAGCAGGGCTAATGCATGTTGGGGTCATACTGCTTTGTAAGGAAGGGAGTGAGTATGTCATATCCTTGGCAAAGGCACTTTTCTCACTTCCCCCTAAGCTCACCCACATTAGACAAATGTCCTTGCTTTTTCATCAGCGTATGGAAACAAAAATAATTTTCTAATACAGTTTAGCACCTCATTTTTAATTATGCAATGAATATTGCTTTTATTAAGTCCTTGTGGAAATCACATTTGTATTTGCCATAAAACCAAACATTGCTGTGCATGCTTAAATAATAATTATATTTGTTGCAACAACAGTTTAAGCAAGGTATAAGGCCGTTAACTGTATTTACTTGTCACAAACAATTTGTGCACCTCGTGCTCTAGTCTGTAATAGAAATGATCAAGAAAAGGTGCAATGATCTCTTTGCTGACAAGGCAATATTAGCACATGTCAACAGAACTTGTGTCAGAGGATAAACATTTTAAAAAACATAAATAAAATGTATGTATGTATGTATGTATATATATATATATATATATTTTGGAATATATGTATGCAAGAAGGTTTTTGAAACTCAAGAGGACCCTTTATAAACCTGTTTTGTTTCAACATAGTCACAGAAAGAAAAATGAAGGTAAAGAGGATGTCAGCATCTATGTTTTGGCAAAACTTTAGGTTCCTAGGCTACTGCAAGAAGTCTCTGTGCATGTGTGGGGGCAAGATTTAGCTGTGAGAGAGATAGAGAGATCAAGGATGCCTAATCCACCAGTGCTGAAAGAGTAAGAAGTGTGGGAGTACGGGCAAGAAAAAGTAAAAGAAGCACAGACAAGAAAAGCAGATCATGTAAATCCCAGCACTGTGTGTAGCAGTTCATCCTAAGTCTTTGCCTCAGAATAACCTTATGGTATGAACATCTGAGCTCAGAAACAGTTCAAAGCAAAAATTTATACCCCCAAAAGGAAGGAAATGGCATGAATGAATGAGGAAATTAAGAACACACATCTGTACTAACTCAAAACATGGGTACATTAACATACAAGAAGACCCCACTAAACACTACAGTGTAATCTCACAATTATCCCACCCCCAACATCAAAGTTGAGGAACCGTACTGTGGCCAAATTTTGCCCCCTTCACCCACTCCCTGCTGATAGGATGCAATGGTGTGAAGATAAAGGTAAACAGAAACAGTAGTGATTTTAGGACATAGTTTTACTTCTGTTTTCTTGTTTTACCTTTATTTTTGGCTGGTTTTTCCCCCCTATTTTGGGGCGGGATTGTTGGGGTAAATATAGCCCAGCTACTATGTTCTAGTGTATTTTTATAGTGAGTTGGACAATTTTCAGATTATTTTTTACCCCCAAAAAGAAAAAAATTGAGGGTGATGGGATTTAGGGGTGTGATAATGGGGCTTCCCATTATCTAGACTGCTCTGAAGGGGGATACTTGCCTCTTCAGGTAAACCAAGGATTAATGAGGTGTTGGGATTAGATTACATTTTATTGTGGGTCAGCCTCACAGGTCTTGAGCATCTTGGAGATGCTTCCAGATGCTTCGAAGGAGAAGTTATAAAAATCCTTGAGAGGCCATGTGGCACAGAGGCAACAAAGGAACCTCCTAGAGATGAGATCTGTGCCAGTCGTAGGCTGTAGGCTTAGGCCGTGCCTCCTGGCCTTACTCTTCTCTTAGACGTCTGTGAACCCAAATGTGAGTAACTATAACATTGGGTAGTTAGTCGCATTAAGGCTGTTTGTTATTTTGGAGGTTGGCTGATCTAAAGAATGTATCTGTTTTTGTAACTACTTGTAACTTAAACGTACCTGGGAGGGGGGAGCCTCTCATGTGTATTATTGCCTTGTTTATTTGCATGCCTTGAATAAATGCTTTTCTGTAAAACCTCTGTTTCCTTTCCATTCCCACGCCATACACTAGATAGAACTTCCTCACCCAGAAGGGGAGGGAAGGGAAGGTCCTTAAACCAGGGATTGGCAATCCACTGGTAGGGTCCCACTGTCCTGCCAGTTAATTCAGAATTCAGTGGGTGGTGGCAGCAAGAATTAGTAAACACTGAGGGAATTTCCAGCTCCTTTTCAAGGGTAGAAGTCAGGCTTGGGGTGGGGGCTGGAAATAAGCTCAGTATGACAAGGGGGCTTGAATTTGCTCACAGCCTACCAGCCATACTTCTTCCACTTCTGCCATACATAGTGCAGCAACAGTGATGTGGGAAAACTAAAATGAAACACAGGCTTTGAAAATGTCAAAACCTACATATTTGTGCCTCCTAGATACAATTCTTTCTTTCTTTCCTGGAAACTCCCAAGAGATTCATAGCCATTGGTTCAAGGACCAGCAGCAGTTCCATGACTACCACTTTGACTAGCACTAGCCTAAAACCTTATCAACTGCCATTTAACCATTCATTCATAAATGTATATTTAAGCCTCACAGAGTATGAGAAGCAGTTCATAATTAAATTATCTGTACAAAACCAATAAAATAATACAAAGGAAATAAAGATAACAGTACAAAAGCAGTACTAAGCCTCCATCATTCAGATAACAAGCGTGCTAACTGGAAGTCAAAATGTGAGCAATGTATAGCTACAAATCAGCACATTCATTTTATAAGAAATCCGTGTTAAGTTTCTCTCCCAAAATCCCAAACTCCCATAGTCCACAGAGGAGTCAGTAACAGGCTGTTAGTTCTGTAGCTAATTTTTCAGCTGAAGTATCACAGAACATTTAGGTTTTCCAATTATGGTTACACAAGAGCAATGACAATATGGTGACCGACATATGACACCAGTTTCTTAAAGAAGTCAACTGAATCATAATTAAATGGTAGTGTGTAGGGCAATCTCTTCTCAGTTGGTTTTGATAGCAGAACTTCACTGGAAAGAGTGTCATCACTTTTCCCACATTCGTTGGCAAAGAATGTGTTTCTTCCTCCATAATATCATTTACAATCAGTTAAGGCAAGATATTTATCCTCATTTTTAACGGATATGAACTACATATTTTCACTACTTTGACAAAAGTTATGCAAGACAATTCTACCCTGGAAGTATAGCTCTCATTTTTAAACAGTCCATTGGTCCAGAACTTTAAACCAATGGTTCTTAACCTTTTCTTTATCTGGCACCTCCATAAATATGATTTGTTCTCAGGGACCTTCAAGACTTAACTCAAGATTTAAATATTTGTTTGTTCATTTGGACACTAGGATTCAAATCCCCACTCAGAAACTGGTGACCTTGGGCAAGTCACATTCTCTGAGCCTTAGAAAAAGGCAAAGGGAAATCCCCTCTGAACAAATCTTGCAAAAAAAACAAAAAAAAACTGTGATAGAACCACCTTAGGGTTGCCATAAGTAACTTGAAGGCACAAACAACAAAATGCTGCTGACAGGGGGCGGTTCTTTCTAGCCATCATGTCTCTCTCCTTTGAAAACTGACTTATGGTGACCGTAAAGCAAACCTATCATGGGGGTTTTCTTGGCAAGATTTGTCGATGTTGCCTTTCTCTGAGGCTGAGAGTGTGTGATGTGCCCAAGGTCACCCAGTGGGCTTCCATGGCCAAGTGGAGATTGAAACCATAGTCTCCAGAGACATAGTCTGGGCACATGCACATGGCTGCTGCTGTGCCCCTTTTGTCAGGGACATGGCAGTGGGAGGTGCAGGCCAGTGAAACTGCTCTCTCATTTGGGTGCTCACACACCTGCTGCCCTGTCTCTTATGAAACGGACATGGCGGCAGGAGTCTGCATGTATCCAAGCTGCTCCCTTGTTTGCTAATGAGGGAGCAATTTTGACACCCACTCACCCCACCCCTTGCTGCCAGTTCCCGTTTCTGCCATTGCTGGTGGTGTCCAGCGGCAGGGCTTTGTGGACCCCTTGTTAGGGCTCCACAGACCTCCAGGGGTCCCCTGACCCCAGGTTAAGAATAACTGCTTTAAACGATATATCAAGATTGTGATTTTGTCATCCAAGAATCATATTTTCCCCAGAACTACTGTCTTGCATATAGTACCAAAATAGATACGTTTAAAGAGATCAGTGACCGACAGTTATTTAAATTTCAAGAGAAGAAAGAATGGCTTTTGATATCAGATTTTATAAATCCTGAACTTCATTAAACATGTTGAAGGCCACTGCATTTTCAAAGAACAATGATTAACATTTAATCACATCCAGTCACTGACTGTTGATCACAAGTATTTGAGTCTGTCTCCACAATTATTTGAGAGATATAAGAATGAGGGAATCCGACTGGGACAACAGAAAAAGAGTGCAGAGAAATGTATAAATTTAGCACAACTGCAACCCCAGATCTACTGAAGTTAATGGAAAAAATTCCAGTGATACTTCGGGGTATGAACTTCATGTTTTTTCTCTGCGGAGGCCCACTGCTGCTAGTTATAGAGTCTTATGTTTGTTTTTAAAAGTGATGCAAGTAATGGCTTCATTCTTTTTCAAATAGAGGGAATATGTCTGGAAAATATTCCATTAGGTAACACTGCAGAATCTTCAGAAGAACAACACATGCTTTATTAACTACATTCAAGGTCTCTTCTGATTCTTTTTGGTTTTGCAATTGATCCTAAGGAAATATATACATAAGAAAAAAATACATTGTAATGTTTTCTCATGTAGCTTTTCTAGGATGATTCCACGAGAAGAGATTGGCAGGGATGTTGTATTTTCCACATACATTATTTTCTTGGCTATGCATGTAGATGATCAGTTCCAAAGTATCACTTTTCCATGTTTATAGCCCTATGGAAACTGGTATACTCCCATGGAAACATGCAAGAACTTTTATCAGGCATTCTCTTGCGGGAGAGGAAGGGTAGCTGTGGCATCTTAAGAACTATGAGTGACAAGAGCAAATAGGAGAGGGTGTGTGGGTTGCATAGCTGAGAGTCAAGCTCCTGTTAGTGAAGTCTCTAGCAGGCTGATTTACCACTTTTATGACTTCTTTGAATCAGCAGAGCAGTACAAAGAAGTAATTTGTACTTCTTTGTACTGCTCTGCTGATTCAAAGAAGCCATAAAATAAATTTGTAATTTGTAGTCTGTCATATTGGACAGACTGAAGCTTTGAAGCAGCAACAAGAGACCTTGGTTTCTGTGAAATTTATTTAACATGTTTATTTTCCAAGAGTCCTGGGTTGTGTTTACAAGTCATCCC
The DNA here is from genome assembly GCA_948474755.1 of Ctenosaura bakeri. Taxonomy (NCBI): domain Eukaryota; kingdom Metazoa; phylum Chordata; class Lepidosauria; order Squamata; family Iguanidae; genus Ctenosaura; species Ctenosaura bakeri. The sequence continues at coordinate 238,096 of CAOLHI010002443.1, read as the reverse complement.
ATAACTGGAAGCACAGAAAAATCAAAATCTAATGAGGAATCTATAGGTATCAATAGTACAATCCTAAGCATCCCAAAAAGGTGGGGGACCTTGAGATCCTCCAGCAGTGCCGGCATCTCCTGAAGATTTGGGGAGTTAGTAGCTCAAAGGAGGCCTGCAGGAGAAAGGTAATGACAGGATCTTTTCACCTGTGTATACCAGTACTACCTGTAGAGATGTCTTCAGTTAAAAATTAAAAGAGCATTTTTATTAGACATTAACAGACACAAGCAGTCTCATGAACCATACAAGGCTAGTGAAGGGAGAAGCAAGAAAGGTTGGACAAAGAGAGATTTCATGTGTAGAGGGTGAGATTTCTGATCCAAAAGAAGCTTGAAACAGAGTGGCTCATAGTGCAGTCCAAGGGTAGCACAGAGTATGGGAATCTGGGGGCCAACATGCAGAGTAACACGCCAATGGGCATCCAAAGTACTACAAATCGCTTAGGTTAGAACTAGGCTTAAATACCCTTTTTCCTACTCTGCAAGGGTGAGTATTAATGGCTTTCTTGCTCAGCAAACTAAAGGAATTTGAAAGGGCTAATTGTCTTAACTTTAGGTAATAAAACATCAATGCGAGTCCTGACAACCTCTCAATATCTTGGTCAGGTAAAGTGAATGGGGAAGGTCCCTGTAGGAAATGCTCACAGGAGTGCTTGCCTGTTGTACCTGGCCAGTTTCATCTACTATTGTATTTGAAGGTTGGGTCATTGAAAGGATTACCCCAGACCCATTAATCCTGTCTAATCCCTTTGAACCTATGACCAGGCCATGCTGAGGTCATCCTGACCTAGTACATGCTTACAGTCAGTTTCCTGCCACTGTATGTTTCCCAGCCATAAGTCTCCAGTTTTATAAAATGATATTTCTCACCAGTTTTGCCATCCTGCAGAATGGGAGGGGGAGTGTAAGGGCATGTCTACGCAAATGTAGTTTCACCTGACATCCATGCAACTTATTCCTAGGAAAAGAAGCATGCAAGTTATTAACAAAAAGAAACATTGTATGCCACAAATACTGCATGATGAAAATAAGTACTACTTGTGCTGCAGATCCTGCTGTCAATATACAGAAGATCTTCATGCCAACTATGGCCTAGATAACATTTCTACAAAGTACTTCCTTCTGAAAGTTATGCTGGTTTATTATGGTCTCTGAAGCCTTCTCTCTCTTGAACTAGCTGCATTTGTGAACAAAGTACTGCAACATGCATACAGAGACATTTCCAAAGATATAGTGTTGCACAGGCCTCTCCCCCAACCCAATTATGCAATGAAACATTTTCAGAGTTTACAGGTGTAAAGTGATCTACATTAAATAACGTTTGAATATATTAATTCAGTGTAAAACACCCACATGTGTTTAGAAAACTACTTCTTTCTGAGAGTAAAAATCCTATAATAAAACAGTTAAACTAGTGCTACCTTTTTGTACCATGAAAAGTCAGGTGCCTGATACATACATTTATTTTTGTGAGCTACAATGTCCAGTGTTGGGCCATTTCCGCACTAGACTTTTATAGCGCTATTATTCCACTTTCAACATCCTATGGAATCCTGGGGTTTGCCATTTTGGGAGGGGCTGGCTGACCCCTCCCGAAACTGCAAACCCCAGGATTCCATAGGATGTTGAAAGTGGAATAATAGTGCTATGAAAGTCTAGTGTGGAAATGGCTTCAGTGGTCATGCTGACCGGTGGATTCTGAGAGCCATAGCCCAACAACAACAACAACAACAACAACAACAACAACAACAACAAACAGCAACAGCAACAGCAGCAGCAGCAGCAGCAGCAGCAACATTTCCAAGCTCTGACAAAAGAAGGATTCTCATATGTGTGTGTGTGTGTGTGTGTGATTACCATTAGTGTGGAGGAGGTCCTATGGAGGATCTCAGGGCAGGATTGAAGAACCAGTCAAATTCTTTCAACCAAGGCCTCCAAAACAAAACCAAAAATTAAAAATAAGGGGAAAAAATTGGGTCTGTGCCTGTTTCAGAACATTATTATTCCAGACTCAGCATTTCTTAGTCAATCAAAATCCATTGTTTACTATACATTTGAATTAGGCTGTGACAAAACTGTTCTTTGGAAACAGTCCCTAGGCTCTGCATACACGCTGTGTTTTGACTGTTTGGACTCATTAGAAAACACAAAAAGTCTCCATCATTCCTACATTTTACACATTTTAACAATATGTATTATTTTGCAAAAAGAGTCACTAGTGGTTTATAGCATTAAATGTTATAACTCCTGAGTGGAATATTTCTATGCTCCATGCCTCTTTTACATCCAGTTATCACTCAAATCTGTCTAAAGTGTATGAAGCAGTGGGCATAGAAATTACTGCATTTCATGCATGGGCTATATGAGTTAAGTAAGTACATTGCAGCCTAAACAACAGGATGACAAGCTCTACAAGGTATCTGATTCATTCGTAAGAATCAAATTTAAAACTTGGTGAATTGGACAAACAAGCAGGGGAAGAAATCCTATGTACTTTGTATACTAGCAGCTGCTTATTATTCAAAACTAGCTCTTCAACCTTCCTTCTATGAAGTAGAATGCATCTTTCAAGAATCCTGAGGGATCAGCTCTCATTAAAACCTAATCACCACCTCATCCCAGCAAAGTTCATTCCATGTAGGTCAAACCTGTGGTGAACTGTTAAAGCAGTGTAAAGCCTGTTGTGGAATTGTTCAAATTGCATTTGACAAGATTATTCTAATGCCCTTACTCACTCTGTACATGTGTGCACATGCAAAAGTGTGCACTTGTGTATGTAACAAAATAGCCAACTCAGGTAGCGGTAATGAGACTGTATTTGGTCATGCATCCTCAAGGCCATGTATTGAGAGAAAGGAGGTAGTTTAATAAACTTAGTGCCTTCCAGGTCTTCACAGTATTGGAGCACATGTGGTCAGACAATAAAGAATCATTGGAAATTATGTCAGTTTAGGAATAAGTATGTTTCCCTTCAACGGGACTCTATCTTTACAGGATAAAATCAAAACATGAAGTCAGCAGACAAAGGCCATTCCACACTGCAGTTTATAGTGCTATTATTTCTCTTTCAAGATCCTATGGAATTCTGAGGTTTGCAGTTTAGGGAGTGGCCTTTAGAATTCTCAGCCAGAGAGCTCTCTGGCCTCAGTAAACTACGAAGCCCAGAATTCCACAGGATTTTGAAAGTGGAATAATAGCACTATAACAGTGTAGTGCGGAAATGGCCAAAGACATGAACTGTTAATACTAATTAATAGCTAAAGTCCTTTGCTTTTCACTCCATAGCCTACTAGGAGCCCCTCCAGATAAGGCAAATGCAACAGGAGGTTGTAGTATTTGTCACTGTAGTTGTTGTCTTAGGTCCAGCACTTTGGATAGCTCCCTAGTTCAGACTGACACCTGCAGGAGATTCACTGCCCCACTGACATGGAAGCCACCACCAAACCTGGCAACCCTACTCACATACAATATGGATCCAGGAGAGTAAAGTGGTGGCCTATGGATCAGTGGTGGTCTGCAAGCAATTGGCTGTCACTAAGAAAGTTTCTAGGAAAGGAAGAAATGGTTGTAGCTAATGGGCACAGATATAATGCTGGATACTGGTACATTGGTGGAAATCCTGCTGATCTGCCACATCAGTTGGCTGGTGTACATCAGATCATGTGTCCTATCAATGGAGATATGGCGTTGGACACAACATTTATATTTAGAGTAAACCAGTCCAAGCCAACGACATTTAATAGATCTTCTCTAAGTGACACTAACTCTGGATCCAAACTACTATCTTCCTATGTTGAGTTTATATATTAGTGGCCTTGCTGCAATTGGATCTTGAATTATATCATATCCTGTTCTTCATCATGGCAGTGATGGTGGTATGGCTGTTAAGACCAGAAAATCTTTCTCTCATGATTCTCCTGTCCCCAGCATACAGAGAGAGAGAGAGAAAGAGAGAGACTGAAATCAATGGTACTGTCTTTAAAGCTGGGATAAAGTTGTGCAGGCTGTGGATGTGAAAGAATATAGGATTTGTGGCTGTGGATGCGAAAGAATATAGGATTTGGTGCTCTTTCATTGTGCCACCTACAACCTGCCCCATGTCAGCTGTCCCACTTGTACATCTTCACTGGTGGAATGCCATGACCATTTTTCCCCAGTGTATCCAGGCAGTTATATTGCTTCATCTTTCACAGTACTATCTTTATTTGGCATTCCTCCAGTGTAACAGGACTTCTACCAGATCCTAAGAATAGGATTGCACCCTGCATTTTCTTGCAGCAGGCATCTTACTTAATCAACACTCTTAGATAACAAGGTCTTTTGGATTATATGGGTTTTTTTTAAAGGTCTGCCAAGATTTTACTGATCTTTGTTTTAGTGCTGTTTAATCTATTTTATCATTGTTTTAAAAGTGCTTTGTTGTTTTCTTTGTGCTTTTATTTTGAATTTCATTTTAAACCAGGCAATAATTTAAAAATGAAATAAGGAAACCTAAACCCCTTGGGAAGTAACACCTGGATCTGTTGCAGAAGAATACAACTGTATATATTAATTGCAAAATGATTGTTTGGGAAGGCTGTCTGAGGGGTGAGAAATCTAGCCTGGTTACCAAATTCATCTAGGCGTTATAAATCATTTTCCCAGCCTTACTCTCCAAAGCATATGTGAAGCTATAGGTAGAACAAAGGCTAGATAGAAAGGCTGCCTTAATTCCAGTCCACAAAAAAGCAAGAGAGTGATTGGGGGAGGAGGGGAGGAAGAAGGGGAAGGAGAGGAGGAGGGGGAGGGAAAGAAGTACTCCTGCTCTAAAGCTGGTATCCCATCCCATGCGCTAATTTCTTAGGGAATATAATAGAATTTGTACCCAAAGATCCCAGACTCTAGGCACTTTTCTCCATCCTTTCCCCAGCTCCTCTACATATGCCATTTCACATGGAAAGAAAAAGAAAAAAGAAAATTCTGATGCATCTGTATGAATGAAGTCATATGATTATCTTTCAGCCTAGGATTTTTTCTTCTTTATGGAAGTCTGCACATTGCTAACAAGCCACAGATGTCCTCATTTCAGGAACAGAAGCAAATAATTTGTTTTCATCATTATTCATTCATTCCAAGATGCACTTGAGCATCTGTTATGTAAGCTTTCTCAATGATAGTCCAAAACATCTGATGCATTTCATCCCAAAATATCTGAGTACAGTAAAGGCAAAAATTGCACCCAGTTTGGAACCTGAGGAAACCACAATGTTTTCACAACAGTCAGCCCCAGGTACATCCTCTGGCTGCTGAAAATCTATTGGATCCTTCTGGGTGTTGAAAATCTTTTACTTTGAAGCAACAACTTCAGATGGTGATGTTTTCTTAAATATGGTACCCAGATCTTAAGAGTAGTTTTCAAAATGCCTTCCTCTTTGTACATGCATATGGTCTACACTGAAGAAATAGCTGCACAGTGTTCAGCAATCCAAAATTTGAGATATCCATAGAACCTGCAACATTCAGTTTATCAGTTTTTCTTTAAGAGGAGGGCTAAAATTTAATATTTCAGCTATGGATGCATAACCTTAGTTACAGGTCTGTAACTGCTTCATTTGAGACCCAAATGTGAGTTGTGAGTTGGACTATGACCCTGGAGGCCAGGAATCTATTCCCCACTCAGCCATGGAGACCCACTGGATAGCCTTGGGTGCATCACACACTCTCTGTTGGGAAATGAGAGAGATTTGGTGGATCTCTCTACATAGCAGAGCAATTAGTACACAAACAGAAGTTTGAACAGTTCACCAGCCCACTTAATCCCCTTTATAGACACTTAACTCTAGCTGTGAAGTAAGCACAAATTCAGTTTTGTTTAATATATATATATATATATGGAGAAAGAGAGAGAGATTACTTGCAGATACTTGTGCATAATCTACACAGGTTCATGTTCTTGAAGAAAAGGTAAGGGAAAAAAATAAGCAATTACATGCTTTCATTGGAACTTCTCCCTTGGAGTGCTCCTGGCCACATGCTTTCACGAAGGCAGGTGGAACAGAGAAGAGGAGAGTAAACAGAGAAACAAGGACCCTAAGAACAAAGGATGATTAGGTGCAAGAGGAAGAGAGTGGGTATGAACAAACAAACAGGAAGTTATCTTGGGTTGTGTCCCTGAACTTACAGTGATCAGGCAACCTAATAAGCAGTGAGTTCAAAAGCATGCAAAGGTTGGTACTCCCAACATGCTCAGCACATATACACATCTATTACTTTCAGAAAGCAGTTTACAAATATCTAAAATACTTTTTAAAATTAAGCATTTATTATAACTTAACTCTTTAAACATGAATCAGACTGAATTACAATATCTCAACCCCAGTACTGTCATACTCATGAAATGCTATGTTTAAAAAAAGTAGCTAAATTCAGGATGTAGAATTTCAGCAGAAAACTTCTTATAATCCTTTGTTGAAAGTTATTATGGTATCAGTTATGACAACACACTTTTGGAATTCTAAAGAGAGATGCCATCTCTGAATTTTTAGATTGCATGTACAAAATGTGGCCAGTCATAGACTGACGCAACTGATAGAGGTACAGCCACAAATTGAGAGCCAATAGGATATGACATAAGTGTATCCCACTTTTCAGCCACACCCATCTCCTCCATGATATTAAGCCCCATGCAGGGGTATTCCACCAACATGTTTTGTGTTATCAGCTTGAGTTTCCCCAATGTATTTCTTCATCATTTAACACACTTCTGATTGATAAAGCCAGGGGAGGCTCAACATGTAGGAGTCTTGGTGATCCAATTTTGCCAGATCATTTGGGGTGGGGCACTTAGCTTACTGTTCAGGAGGGCTCAAATCCCCTACCTCCCCCCACACCCACTGTAGGGTCCACACATCTAAGGCATGGATGACAAATGCAGAGTGCAGGCTGCATGAGGCCTAGGATCCCACAAACACCTCCAGCTGTCACATTTTATTTATGTACTAATAGAAGACACATTTTGCCCATGAAAAGGCTGAGAAAATTAAAATTCCTTTGACAGAAGAAGTCTCCTCACCCAAGGTGTCTGGGGACAAGGGTTGCCAAGTCAGGCTATTCCAGGCCCTGAGAATTAGGGCTTTGTGGTGTCACAGAAGGTGGGCTCTGGTGGTACAAGGAATGATACCACAAGAATGGTATTACAGTGAATGATATCATTAAGCATGGTCCATTAAGCATCAATCGGAATTACTCAGAGTATGCTATTTCAGATAAAAAACATGTATTTTTTTAAAGTGAGTCAGATCCACACACAGAAAAAAAGAGAGTCTCCAAGGTCTTCCTGCCCAGAGATTCCTTCGCTTGCCTACAGACCAGAGAAGAAAAGACAGATTGTGAGCATGATCTCCTGAGATCCAGAAACCCTACTGGGCATGTGATTTGTCATGAAGTCCCCTGGGGGAAGAGGATGGCTCACAGAGACTGAGGAGAAGGACACATACTCCCAGTCTCTCAGAAGTTGTTCCTCTCTATACTAAGGGAATCCTTACAATTTCTATACAATAAACTAAATCTAGAATCTTATCTTCTTTGAATCATAGAATGAGAGAGTGGGAAGAGACCACAATGGCCAACTTCCTGCTATGTAGGAATACACATTCAAAGCACCTCCAGGAAATGGCCATCCAGCCTCTGTTTAAAAACCTCCAATGAAGGTGACTCCACCAAACAGTGAGGCAAGCATATTCCACTGCCAAATGGCTCTTACCATCAGAATGTTCTTCCTGATGTTTAGGTGAAAGCTCTTTTCCTGTAGTTTGAATCCATTGCTCCATATTTTGGCTTTTCTTAAGGTAAATACCACAATCCATCAAATTACAAAGCACTCTAAAACAGTAGAACATTCTATAAAGCAGATATTATTGTGAAGACATTTGTTGAAGTCTTCTAGGGTTCTGAAATTAACATGCCAAAATAGCGTTGGCATGGAGCTTTTCTTGTAATCTAGCTTTCGTGTCAAAAATCTAAAGCATTTCATTGCAATATTTCAAGCCTTTCTCAACTCATACAGGGATCTTTAATTTCATCAAATACATGGACAGAAAGCTCCTTAATTGGGCCAGATGCATATTTCCATGTTATTAGAAATTAAAATAAGGACAGCTGATGACAGCAAGTGTGGAATACAGAGAATTCTGCTAATATCTTCCAGCTGTACCTTCTTCACTGAAACATTTAAAACAAAGCCAGAAACCTTTTTCTGTCAATCACTTTTATGAATTTATGCCCATTTGTGGATAATGAAAATGAGGAGGGGAAGGCAGGGAAAAGTAAAAGGGCCACTCCTTTCCTTTCATATCAGAAAGAGCTTTATCAGAACTGACTCTGAACAGTTTGTGCTGGTTACTTTCTCCAGACTTTACAGGGAAGGGGATAGCCCCAGTGATGCTTGGTATGACTAATGAACAGGGGCAGGCTTTCCCCACTCCAGGGTACAAAATTTAGAATCCAAATCCCTTTCCAAAGAGATTGTATGCATGTGAAACTGACTAAGCTCCCTTCCTTATTTATTCAATCAAAAATTGTATGTATGTACAACTGGCAAATGTCCTCAGAGCAGTTTTAGAAAGATAAAAACACAAAACAGTCAATGCCATTGCAGCTAAAACAAATCAATCAGTTGAGCTGCTGTCAAAGCATCAACGTATTAGAATGCTAACAGCCAGCCGTAAAGCTTTTCTCAGGAAAAGCAGTAATAACATTCAAGGAAGCTACAGTCTATTGCTGCTAGAAGGCAGAGCTTTCTTGGTTTTGCATTTCACAGATGAAAGCTATGAAGATTCTTCCTTTGGTTTCCACCTACTGTACCACTGGTTTTTAACCATCCCTGCATGTGGTGTCCTGCTGGCATCCTGACCTAGAAGCTATCTCGGTCTTCTCTTGCATGTATGGGCTCTCCTTTCCCCCACTGGGTTTTATACTCCAAGATTATCATTATTGAAGAAAATAAGGACATTGCAACCCTCCTTCTTAAGGATGCCTGGGGTCTTGCAATAGCAGAGCCATTGTTACTGGAGCTAGCGAAGTAGGAGGATTGTGGAAGCACTCTGCATGTATGTGTGCATGGAGACAGAGAGAATGAACTGGGTATATCACCATCATTGCAAAATCACTCTTTGCCCTGGTTCTTAGCACAATTCCTCATTCGTGGGTACAGGAACCGCTTCCAGGGACACTGAGCACTTGCCTGTCATTTGTAAAACTTGAACAATTTACTTTTTTTTTAACTACAGCTCCCAGAATTCCTCCTGAGCTATACTACTGCTATTATTAATAGGAGGGCTCAGTGTCTACAGTGCAATACTATTTTAATGTTGGTATCTCAACAAGCCTGCAAAGTTGGAAGGAGTGCCAAACTAAGGCACACCTCTTGGGCAGAGCCTTTGAATTTATAGGTAGGTACCTAACAAAACAGTGGGTGGAGCTTGCCAGCTCTTGGAAATATATGGGAAGTGAGTTCAAACCTCTCCTTGGATATAACTGCTGCAGTGCCAAAAAACTTTCCTAAAAATTTCCAACCAAGGCTGCTTTATGTGCTACTTTTCTGTTTGCTGGTTGTGTGTTTCCTCACATACCATCCTTGATTGAGCAGCCATTCAATGTAGCAGCTATTTTTGCCAGTATAGCAACAGCTCTGTCTCCCTCCGTTGTATGTATATGCATATAGGGTTGTTTCCTAAGTGTCAAAGGCTTTGCATTGGAGTTCTTTAGAAAAGCTGTGTCAATCCAGGGTTCAAATCTGTCTATAATAGCATCCATATGTACTTTCAATGCAAGAAAGAAATTGTAAGACAGCTTGCCTGTGATAAACTCCCTCCCTCCCCATCTCTCTCTCTCTCTCTCTCTCTCCCTACTGTTTGGCATGTAGCCAATTGTAATAGATGGTGGAAGGGCTGCAAAGAGCTCTGAAAGAAAGAATGTGCATGTTAAGCAGAGGACAGCTTTTGTGAGCGGTGAGAAAAATAAGGGCAACATTCTCTGCTGCCAAAGAACTCAATGGTAAATACAGAAGACAAGCGAGAAAAGAAAAGGAATTGTCAGCAGCCTCTGAGTGGCCACCCATATGTTTAAAGGAACTCAAAATGTGCATAGACTATCAACACTATTCTCAGTGTAAATGTACATTATTCATAAACCTATTTCCATGTTTTAGTTAAAAGCAATCTACTGTGCATATAATGAAAACACACCTTGTTTTAAAAAAATACCCTAGACTATAAATTTCATTAAAAAAACAAAAAGATTATTAAAGTTAAATCTAGTATCATTTAAAACCCAGTAGACAAAATCCAGATAAGATTTGTTTTCAACAGATTTCCTGACAATCATTTTAGGTGTTCATATATTTCACTAGGGAGGAAATTTAACATAGCAGGCTAAAACACTAAAGGCCATATTTCAGCAGCAGAGCTTGGAGTACGTGGAGAGGTGGGTGGGAGGGGGCGAGGCTACAGCATGGGGGTGTGGCCGTGGTACGTGGAGATGTGGTCACAATGCATAGCTTCGAGCCAAGATGCCCCAAATACATTGCCTCTGGGGGTGAACCATCCCCATCACCCCTCCGTCCCTACGTGACTACCACATTTGGAGAAATGGGAGCTGAGCATTCCTAGAGTGAAGATGGCATAGTTGTTAGGGTCAGAGGGCTCAGCCTCAAAGCTAAGTGTGTGACACTGGATAAGCATCTCTTTCTCTCTCTCTCTCTTCCCCTCTCTCCTATTTCTGTCTGACTGACATTACAAAGTAGATGTAATCATAAAGTGTGAGCCTATGTTTGTGTGTGAGAGACTGGGACTGTACTTACAGGTAGGGAAGGAGATGACCTTTATAATAATGTTTGTATGTAGTACAAGTTCAGAATTTGGATAAGTTACTTTTTAAATATTGGAGGATTCTGGAAGTTACTGTCTGGAAAAAAATTTTTTTCCCAATCTCTGATTCAGATATATACAATTTTGTAAAGCACCAGCAGATAGATATCATTCAAAAAGTCTCACCTCTGTTGCCATGCCATACACCCCCAACCTGTAATACAGTATGATTGGTTATAAATACTGTTTATTTGGCATGAAATAAATGTTTATCTTATACTTATGATTGAAAGCCATGCAGAGAGGAAAGGACTCTAGCTGAAGGCTTCAAAGCTAGGACAAAGGACCTTAGCATGGACAGGTCATAAGTTCAGGAAGATTAGTCAAAAACCCCAACCTGATGGGTTTTAGATGGTCCTCTAAAGTACCCAGAGGTGTAGCTAGTTGTGGGATAAGTAGGGTGGGTGCCAATGCAAGGAGGCACACACAAAAAGCAGTGCTGGAAGCAGCAGAGGGGGAGCAGGAAGCGGACATGGAGATAGGGGCACAACTTCCATGCTTGCCCTAGGCACTATTTATGTTAGATACGCCTCTGAAAGTACCCAAACCTAAGGAACAATAGTGAGCAAAGCTGCTGGAAGGATTATCCAAAAGGTTGACATCCTGTTACCCCTTCCCACTGAAACTCTCCTTTTGTTCCCTCATTGTTCCAGTCATTAAGAGGCTATCATGATTTCCCTTAATGCTTTGTCACCTGCCACAAAGACAATCAGAACCTTGCAGACCCCCTTTGTCAGCTCTGCCAGAGAGCAATTAACATGTTCCCCTTCAAGGCAGAAAAAGGATATTTAAATTGTAAACTCAAACCCAGCTTTTTGCTAGTACTTTGGACACAATGTTGGCATGTTATGTTGCCTAAGGGACCCCAGATTCCTGCTCACTGTCTGAGACACCTCAGCTCAATCCACTTCCGCTTGTAGAACAGTAATTATCACCCATTCTACCCAAAAATTCTCACTATCCAACTTTTCTCTCCTTTACCTTTGCTAGCCTTGTGTAGTTTGTGAGGCTGCTTGATTGCTTGCATATGTGTGAATTCTTCCAATAAAGATATTCTTTTTACTCTCGACTGGTGTCTTACAGTTAGTACTGGTATACACAGGTGAAAAGGTCCCATGGTTACCCCCTCTCTCTGGCCTCCTTTGAGCTATGATTCCCCACGTTCCTAGAAGGCACTGGCACTGCTGGAGGACGTCAAGGTCCCCCCCCCCGTTTTTGGATAACACCTCAGCCAGCCACTATGGTAAGAAAGGACTCTAGCATGTAGCAACAGGGTAGCTGCTAGCAGTTTTGAGATACTTAAGCAAGAAATATGGCCAATTACGCTTGCTACTCCCAGAAAACCAAAAGGAAAATAATATGTAACTTGGACCGTATTGAGCTCAGGCCTCAGACAGTCACTGCATGATCCTTTCTTTTCCATAATTTTGCCTCTCCCTTCTATGGTTGATATAAAGATGGACCTTTGTTTGCCTGATAAAGGAGCAACCTGCTACGGGACCATTAATAATGTATGTTTTACATTTAGAAGGAGAAATGTTCATTTCCCCAGATGCTGCTGCACTACAAGTTCCAGCAGCCCTAGTTAGCTTAGCCAGTGTTGGGTTGTCACCCAACAAGTTGCCTTTGTTGTAAGACATACTTTATAAATGCCTCCACAGCAGCAGCTTAATTAGTCAATATGGGCAATGTAAACAGTTATGAAAATACATAGTCCAGCATCTGGTGATAGATCTATCAGGAATAAAAGTTAAGTGGCCATTTGAGCAGTTTTAATAAAGCCTATGAGAAGACTATAAATGAGCCAAGTTGAAATGGCTTGTACTATGTAAATAGACATTGTTTAAGCTTTATTCCCACTGCTGTTCACTGGGCTTCCTCACTACAGGCCTTGAAGTAGGTCCTAAGAATTCATCTCTTGATCTTGGCCTACACTTGAGTTGGGATTCTGCGGAGAACATTGTGTGTATGCATCTCCATTTCTATAATTATTTATCATTGTTCTATAATTGTTCAACATTGATGGTTCTTATTTTATTGTACACTGCTTTGAGAGGGTTTAGCCTAGAAAGCAGCTGATACATCTTTTAAATAAAATGAAATGGATGGGAAATGAAGGCAGCAGAACTTTGGACACCTTGGATTGCCTAGTCTTTGCATCTCAAGTTGTAAAAATAAATGTAAGATCTACACTCTTTATCATCTGTGGTCAGGTAACTACTACATATTTTTAACTTACTGGAATTGATGATATAATATTCATTAATGAAACTGATGGGAAGACTGCTGATCTAGAATCTTCATAAGGTGCTAGTGTAACTGAATAAGGAGAAAGCACAACAGTCATGAAGTACCATCAGGTAATGTTTTTAGGAAAGAGAAGTTGTGGTGCTATGCAATGCAAGCCATAACTAGGGCCCTTTTCGCATGTTTTTTTTTAGCGCGAGCGCCCCTTGAGTGCCATGCAAATGGGAGCGCTGCTCCGTACGATGCACTCCCACTTGCGCGGTGCTCACGAGGCTGAAGTGGGGCGCGGGCGCATTTTTTGATTTTCGGCTTTAAGCTGAAAATGCCCCATGCTCACACAATGCTCGTGGTGCCCTCGCGCACTTACCTGAGTGCGGTGCGTCGGCGAGCCGGGTGGGTAGCGCTTCCTCCCCCAGCACAGCCTACAACTCCCATACTGCGCTGCAGAAGGAAGGAAGGGGCACTAGTGCGACACTCGTGCAAACAGGAAGCGACCTGCGGTAGGAAGGAGGGGGAAGCGGCAGCGTTTCAAATGAGGCTTCTCGCGTGAGACGCCCTCCCCTGTCATGCAAAAAGGTAACATGTAAAAAGGGCCTAGATCTTCCAAAGCTGCCCTTAACAAGATCAACGTGATGAGAGGTGAATTATTTGGCAGCAGATGGGAAGAGCTCAAGGTGTGGCAATGGAAGACCAGATATTGCATTAATCTAGGTGAGAGATGATATTAGCATGGAGCAGAACTTGTGTCAAAGGGACAGAATGGAAGATAGATAGATAGATAGATAGATAGATAGATAGATAGATAGATAGATAGATAGATATTTTGCAGTGCTGCAAAAGGAGAGCTTGGTTATGTGGGCTGAATGTAAACAACAAAAATGAAGACAAAGCTATATGTTTGTTCAACAGGGTGATTGGTAACATATTTAACGGATGAGCAAAGTGTATGGTGATTGAGGAAAGAAATATTTGGGATGAGAGGTTGGAGGACTGGAGGACTGGACATACTGAATTTAAAAGAGTTAAGAAGCATTTAAGATATATTTGGAGAGGCAGCCAAAGAAGTGGGACTGGAATGAGAAAGCAGTCTGAGGGAAAAGGATAAAACAGGGTGACATCAGGGTACAGGCAGTACTAGGGTTGCCAAGTGTCTCTTATTATAAAGGATGTCCTTTATGTGATGTCTGGAAAGCTTGTCCATTACTGTTACATGTCCCTTAATATAAGGAATGTCCCCTATTTGAGGACTGGAAAAAGTTTTCTTTTTTATTAACTGAATAAGGTGCCAAAAAGTCCTATATTTTGGAGTGTGGGTCCTTCATAAAAACAGAAATGTGTGCATCATGTAATTTATGAATGTGGACAATATATGAATTTTGCAGATATTAGAAGCTGGCTAAGACAACTGAAATCAATACTTCAGTGGAACACAAATTTGTTACCAGCAATTTCCTGATAGTCAGCCCTGCATGCCATGATTTTTAACTATCTCTTATTGTTATTTTGAAACCTGGCAACACTAGGTGTTACTGAAAGTCATGGAACTTGATGAAGTCACCTGGGGACAGTGAGTAGAGATAAAAGAACCAAGAACAAGTCTCTGAGTGATCATACTAGAAAAAGGGAAAGCTGAATAGCTCCCGGTTATAGAAACATTGACAGACCCATTAGAAAACTGGGCAGAGAACTAGCTAAGGAAAGCATGAGGATAATAGGAGGAGAACCAACTAAGGAATGGATTGCAGAGACCTAAGGCAGTAGGGTGCAGACGGTAGATCAAGATCTACCTATACATCCCTGGGAGATTTACACCAGATAAGCAATGGTTTCTGAGTTCCAATTTTACAACATCTACAGCTTATGGTAGCCAAAAGAGGCACTGAAAACACATTCTTGGACTCCAAATATGCTCAGAGGTACTCCAATTCTTTAATGCAAAATGTATATTCTTATGAAATGATGACAACAGGTAGAAATTGGGTTCTATTACAATAACAAGGTACATGCAGCACACCTGAGGTCTGCCACCCCCTGACCCCCTGATGAAGGGAATCAACTTCTTGTCCTAGCCACTATAAGCAATAATGAGGAATGATGGGAGTTGCAGTTCTACATCATCTGGAGGGCTGTAAAACTACCACCCTGATCTATCGAAGGGGGGCAGAAAGACCAGTGTAAACAATGATCTTGAGTGGTAGAAGTTGAGCCTTTCTCCTGAAAACACTAACAGTGAGAATGTTTTACCCAACAGTAAAATTTGTTCCTCAAATTTTGGGGACTTCAGTTCCCATAATTCCTAACCATTGGCCATTATGGGTGGGATTTCTGGATTGAAGATTGAGAAGCACTGATGTAACTCACAATGAAATGCTCCCCACTTCTCAAACAAAGATTCGTTTATTTGTTTTATCTTCACATGGTCACCTAGCTTTCAATTGGTATTTCTTGGCTGAAGCACTGGCTTCTAGTGGCTAGAAGAGCACAGCTAGCAATGTTGTCACGTTTTCCCTGATTCTAACCAGAAAAACTTGGAAATCCAGAGGAAGATACAAGGAATCTGCCCCTGAAAATAAGATTACTGATTATGATTCAGTCATGCCTATGTGCCTTTCATAGCTCTAATGCGTGTTGGTAGACTCTGCTTTACCACACACCCAGTTCAACTTGAATAATATTATCAGATGCTCAAGAGAAATAGGCAAACCTCAGATTGTACTTCAGTGCTGTTTAATTACTGCAAGCTCAAGAACAAAGCAATTAACTGAAAGACACCAGAGGGAATAAAGCAGAAGGATGATAATTATGAGGATGGGAATCATTCATGGACAGAAATAATATATTTTGTAAGAAGATAAGTCCTTGGGCACCAGAAAGGAAAATATATTTGTAGTCCTTTGGTAACCAACTACAAGTTCTTCAGATCTGTTTTTATTCAACTATGAAATGTGCTACAACAATATGCATTTTAAGATATATTTGGTACATGGTTTTGGCAACAGAGATGGCCAATTGGCAAAGAGAGAACAACCAATGCTGCCTGTTAAAGAGGGATTTGATAAGAAGAGATTAGCAGGTGAAGCTTTTTAATGGCATGAAACCAAACATTATTGCCTGCTGATTTTTACAGATTGGACTATTGAAAAATCAAGTATAAGGACTGTCTTCAGAAGCAGGCATTTTTCTGGCACGTTATAAAAAATTTTCCAGATCACACAACTCTAGTGCTACCATACTTCAGCCAATAAGCAGAAACATATTTTAAAAGTATATTGGCTTTCAGAAATATTAAAGGAGGAAAAAGAGCTTCAATTTTTTCAGATATATTAAATTTATTCATTTGTTAGTTAAATAAGTATTCCTGTCTTTCTTCCAGTGAGCTGGCTCTCCTCTTCCTACCTTTTCTTCCAGTGAGCTGGCTCTTCCCTTCCCGCCTCACAACCCCCCTGGAGGAAGATCAATGTATTAAAAGTGTGTGTGAATCTGTAATATACCCAAAGAAGAGCCAGAATAGTGTAATTGTTTGAATGTTGGACTAGGACTGTGAGAGATCATGGTCTGAATCCTCTACTCATCCATAGAAACCTACTGAATGACCTTGCTGCTGCTCCAAAACCAAAAGTGACCATCTACTCACTTTCAATTTTGGGGAAAAAATGAGCAAATGTGCCTCTATGGAAACCAGAAGGATTATAAATAGGGAACCTGAGCACCCTGGAACTCTGTAACTTCCTTAAGCTGCTTTGGGTTTTGGTTAATTGTGGATTGCTTCTTTCTATGATGGCAAAGTTTTAAAACTAAATAGAATAGGGTCATCTCATGTGGTTAGGTCACACAATACCACACATTGTAAGCAATCAAGCATAGTCAACCAAAGATTGGGGGACAAGGGGAACGAAAAAGTCAAAAGAATGTTGATGAGATGAAGATGAGCTAAAAGCCTTTTCTTGTCAAGAGTTGCATCGAACAAATTTCACTTGCAGACTGAGAGAAAACATTCCAGCAGGTCTAGAACAGATGTGGAGAACCTGTCTGCAGATGTTAACTCCTGTTAATCCTCATCAAGGGCCAGGCTGAGTGAGGCTGGTAGGAACTAGGGTCTGACTAGGGTGACTAGGAACTAGGGTATGTGGAGGACTAGAAGTTTAACTGCTACAGGTTACTGACCAAAGAAAGAATGTCCCAAAGCTGAGGTCTTCTCAAAGAAATCTCCTGCAGCCCATCTGAACCTATTTTTTTTTAAAAAAAATCATATGGAGCTACAAAGCTACAAGCAGTTAAAGCCAGACTGCATCCTGTGTGTGTGTTATGTGCCTTCAAGTCACCTCTCAACCCATGGCAACCCCTGAATTCCATAGGGTTTTCTTCAGCAAGGAATACTCAGAGGTGGTTTTGCCAGTTCCTTCCTCTGAAATATAGTCTACAGTACCAGGTATTCACTACTGGTCTCCTATCCAAGTACTACCCAGGGCTGACCCTACTTAGCTTCCAAGATCAGACAGGATCTGGTGCATTTAGGGTATTTAGGCTTGGGGAGACTGCATCCTAAGTAGGTGCAAAACCAAAGACAAAAAAACCCCACAAGAAAGAAAGATAGAAAGGAAGGAAGGAAGGAAGGAAGGAAGGAAGGAAGGAAGGAAGGAAGGAAAGGAAGGAAAGATAGAAACTGGCAGCTGAACATTTTTCAGCCAGATTGTACTATCCTTTTTGTAGTTGGTGTGGTGATTTTTGCCTGAAGTTGAGATGTGCTAAAGTGGCAAACCCCTCTGAACCATCTTGCCAAAAAAAGAAAGAAAGAAAGAAAGAAAGAAAGAAAGAAAGAAAGAAAGAAAGAAAGAAAGAAAGAACTTGTGATAGGTTCACCTTAGGGTTGTCATAAGTCAGAGATGACTTGAAAGCACACAACAACAAAGTGCCACTGACAGGGGAGGTTTTTTCCTAGCCATCATGTCTTTCCCCTTTGAAAATTGACTTATGACAACCCTAAGGTGAATTATCATGTGGGTTTTCTTGGCAAGATTTGTTGCTTTTGCTTTTCTCTGAGGCTGAGAAAATATGACTTATCTGAGGTCAGCCAGTGGGTTTCCATGGCAAAGTAAGGATTCAAACCCTGGTCTCCTGAGTCACAATTTGAGTGCGCACACATGCCTGCCACTGTATCCCTCAATGCCCACACCCCCTACTGCCATCTCCCTGATGAAAGGGACATGGCAATAGACTTGTGCATGCACCCAAGCTGCTCTCTCACTTTCAAATGAGGGAGCAGTTTTGGCACACTCATACTCTGATGCCACATTCCTATTGCTCCCACCGCTATTGGTGTCCAGCATCAGGGCTTCACAGACCCCCTGTGAGGGCTCAACAGACCCCAGGTTAAGAACCACTCTTTTAGGCCTATGTGTACTGACCATGAAGGCTAGCATAAAGCTATCTAAGGGCCTTTTTGCAGTATAATGTTATAGTGCTATTATTCCACTTTCAACATCCTATAGAATCCTGGGGTTTGCAGTTTAGGGAAGGCCATTTAGAATTCTCAGCCAGAGAGCTCTTTGACCTCAGTAAACTACAAACCCCAGAATCCCACAGGATGTTAAAAGTAGAATAATAGCACTATAACAGTGTAGTGCAGAAAGGCCCTAAATGTTTCCAGTGAACCAGTTACAAAGCTCCTGTAATCACAAACCTCACCTATATACAATGCTTCTAGCTATGTGACAGTATTTGAGTCTATGGGTTGTGTATGTATTTATATCCCTGTCGCCAGTTTCAGCCCTACAAATTAAGACACCTGCATGGGACTTCACCTGCAAAAGGTCTGCAATGGTTTGAAATCTACTTAATGCTGGCTGTTTAGGAAATGTTTGCACTTTGTTATTTTGTCACATTTTGTGAGTGTATATGTATTCCTAATTTAGGGGACAGTTTTTGGTTTTTTAAACAGGGAGCAGGATATCAGTGTCTTAGGTAAACAAACATATGTACTCAAGCCATTTTTATCATGCTGCAGCAACCATGCTCAAAGATGAGCTGAACACAAACATTGGTTGAGTTCTACTCTGGATGCCTAATCAAACAAACACATTGTTCTTCTCCAATTGATGAACACAATCCAGATCCATTCAGACCACATATTCTCCCTGACAATGTGGTTATGTGAATCAATCCTCAAGCTAAACTGTGCTTGCAAAACAACACAAGAGACTGTAATTCCCCAAAGAGATGTCAGATCCCTTTCACGGAAAGAAGCTTCGGCCAAGTGTATCACCACTCTATGCAAACACTTGCATGCCCTTGCTGACAAGAGAGGTCATTTTCATTCAGAGTGGTCTATTCCTGTTTGAATCAGCTGATCATTGCAGAAGGCAGACTGCCTGGAATGCACGTTTCAGCCACCGTCCCAAGCTCAGAGTTTGCAAGAGGGCTCAACTGACTTAGAAGCAGCTGCCACAATCCCAAATTCAGACGATGCATAACTTCACATTGAGTGCTTCTGCTCTGCCAGAAATCTCAAATTAATAAGACTCAGAAAAAGAAAACAATATTAGACTGCAGTTCTATACATGGCAAGTGCAAACCAGGTGGTGATCTGACTCATTTCTGATGTATAGCACGATAATATCAGAGTGAGAGCAGAGCAAAATATTATTTAAACTGGCTCCTGGCTGTAATGTGGGATCATCTGCTTGTTATAGTGCTTTCTTGGGTGGAGTGAAGTGGGATTCCCTCCACTAACAAGCCCCAGAGGACAGCCCAGAAGATAACTCCATAGAGGCCAAAGGCTTTCTGGGAGACTGAAATCATTCAATACAAAGAGTTTGGGAAAACTGTTATTTAAATAAGAATTCCCAGAATCCTCCAGCCAGCATAGCTAATGGTCATGTGGCCTTGACAGCGGCGGGTGGGGGGAGGATTCTCGAAGTAGTTATCTAGAAAAGTAGCGTGTCTACATTCTGTGTTCCAACGGAGAGCAGAAGCCTAGCTTCATGTTTGAAATAGCAAACCATGACTAATCAGCAGGGAATTTCCTTGTTGTTTTTGCAGCAAGCATTTAGACTTTTAGAAAGGCCAAAGCTTTATGGAGAAGTTATGAAAAAACGTATTTTCTTTGTGTCCCTAAAGTATTTTATTCAAGATCAGCCATAGACATTTTTCTTCCTGATGCAAAGGACAATATGTCATAAGCATAACATGTATCCCATTCCAGTACACAAACAAGTTGAGTCTTAGGCCATTTTCGCACTATGCTGCTATAGTGCTATTATTCCACTTTCAACATCCTGTGGAATTCTGGAGTTTGTAGTTTAGGGAGGGGCATTTAGAATTCTCAGCCAGAGAGCTCTTTGGCCTCAGTAAACTATAAACCCCAGAATTCCACAGGATGTTGAAAGTAGAATAACAGCACTATAACAGTATAGTGTGGGAATGGCCTCAGTTTCAGTTCTGCGGGAGGATAGTGTTCTCACACCTGAAGGGATGTGAGACAGTTCTTCCATCACCCTCAATAGTGTTGCTATTGCTCTCCAGAATGTGTACTTGAGGCAGGTGCTTCATTCTGCTCAACGGTACAACTATTCTGACTTTTTTAAAAAATCAGTAGCTGTAGAAAGAGGCCACATACTGACAATCCAGTAATCCACAATCCTGTATGGTTAAAAATGGGCTGAATAGCCTAATAACTTTAGAGAAGAAATAAGAGCTGACTGAATGACTTTCAAAACAACATGTGCGAAGGACTTGCAGAATTTCCAGGTCCTTTGCCGTGTTGCAGGCATGAGCAGCCAGCTAATGGAATCCTGTTGGCCTGCAAGGTCACAAGGACAATATGTCACAATGTAGCAAATGTCACCTAACAGCCTAGTGTCCTCCAAAGCTGCCTGGCTTACAATTCTCCCTCTCTGCGCTGTCTAGAGAGCCAGCCAGTGACAACAGCTGCTGCAGTGCTCAAAGCAGGCGTGAGTCTGCCAAGGAATTAACTGATTGGTGAGTCTGCAGTCCACGGCCAGGCTGCCAAGGGCATGGCAAAAAGATGTGCTTCCAGGCCCAACATCACATCGCAAGTTACAGGGGAAAGAATTATATTTACAGGTAACTACTACCCATTCCATTATCGCTTAAATGGATTGCTTCTGAATGATGCCAAAAGCAATTGCATTAATCTGACAGATGACCCGAGTGAGAAGTGAGACGTTCAGCTTCAGCATCTGACAAAGCATTACGTACCGTAGCTGTACGTCATGCACTATAAATAGTTACGTGTTCCATGTGCTATCAGTGTGGAAGGACAACCATTGCAGAACCTGGTAAGCTGGCACAGAAATTGACACCTGTTGGCCCATTACAAACCATGACCTCACATTACAGCAGCTTCTGTGACACATATGGCTCTGTGGCGCACAACACACAGCAGTGATATTGGGGCAGCAGTGAGTGTGTAGTTAGATCAGATGCAAAGGATCAGCATAAGTTTTAGGAATGGTACCATAATGTGGCTTAACAGTAACAAATCTAATGATTTGCCAGAACACCCACAACCCCCTTCAAGTTATATTGCTCAAATGGTGTCAAAGAAGCAGGGTGATGCTTAATTTCCATTAACAATAACAACAAAATATTAAAGTCATGCAGCCTAGACCTCCAAGCTAGCCATGTATTTATGAAAGCAGGCTGCAAATGTAAAGCTTAGTCATGATTTCTAAAAAAAATCACTCAGTACAAAAGACTTTTTGAGCAATCTACATAAGTTTTCCCTAACCTGCTGACCTTCCAAATGTGTAGGACTCTAACTCCTATTATCTCTGGAGAACATAGCCCTGCTGGTTTAGAAGGAATGTGAGTTTTACGCAATACGTCTAGATTTCATTATGGAAGGATTCAGATGGAAAGGATTAATGCAATTGGCCACATTGACTAAGGCCCTTTCCGCAACTTACTTTTTTCTGAAGCCATCCTGTGAGGATCCAGGGAAAGCCCCTTCCAGGAGGGAATTGCTTCTGCTGCACTCCCCCTCTGCACCAGCTGCCTGCTGAGTGGGAGGAAGCACAATGGCCCCACTACTCCCTTCTGCAGCACAGCCTGGAAGTTTCCCAGGCTGCTCTCAGGGAGGAAGCACAGCCATTGTGCTTCCTGCCATTCTGCATGACAGGTACATGCAGGGGGGAGGCAGGAGGACTCCGCAATCACAGGTCATTTTTGGGAGAAACTCGAACATGATTTAATCCGCAATTGCGACGGGATGGTCATGGGATGGCCACGGGATCACAACCATGTCATGCAGAACTGTCGTTGCGATCCCGTGGCCATCCCATGGCCATTGTGGGTTGGAGGTGGTGTGTGAAAAGGGCCTGAGAGATTCAGAGAACTGTGGTCAAAAAATAAAAATAAATTCAATGAGCCTGGGGTTACAAGACTACTAGCATGTGCAAGAGATTTTTCTTCTCCTTTCTGCATTAGAAGTGCCCCATGCACTTCAGTATAGGGGAAACTCCCCCATTCAGATCATGATTTTTTTTCCTTTCCAAAGAGTCCTTTAAAAAAAAACAATCTGGTTATTTTAAGGGACCATCTGCCTATTCCATTTACTCCTCCTTCCTCCTTCTTTCTCTTTGTCGTCTTTGATTCTCCCTTACATTTTGAGGGATTCAAAATGTAAAGTGCTACATAAACACAATAGCAATGGGAATTTAAAGAAGGAAATCTTTGATCTATAAAGTACAGGATTGCATTTTTTTTTTACTCAGCAAGAAGAATGCTCATTTCCCCTTTTAAATTTCTGTTCTCTAATTCATTTGTGTTCCCAGCCAATATGTCTTCACTTCTGCATTGTCCTGTAAAACCACCTTCTTCCTTTTACTATTCTCAGGCAGAGTAACATCCAGCACCCTAAGATAGTAACAAAGCCCAAAATATATTTTTCTTGGGCGTATGTGTGTGTCAAGTAACAGATTAAATGGAATTTATTGTGTGCAGCTGGCCTTCTCTCTCTGTTTTGCTTGCAAAGAAGTATGCAGGACCACAGTCTGCAGTGGGACCACCACATGTGGGGAGCTGAACTTTAAACATTTGCCTAGGGCTACAACTGAAATCCATGCCAAATGAGAGACACTGACACTAGACAAAGCAAGACAGTTCCTTCCAACAGAGAAGTCACATCATCCTGTAAAGAACATTTACCAGGAAGCTGCCTAGCACTTACCTCTATGGTGCCCAGTGCCATTTCTTTCTCCCTTTGGGTAGATACTTCCTACGACTTTCCAAAATCCACATAAATATGCAGTGGTGGCTAGTGGCAGGGTCTTTGGTTTCTGTTCAAGGTTGCACTCTGAACTTTAAGGGAGCCATCCAAGCTACTGAACCTGTGCTGGGGATAGGGTTCAGTATCTTGGTTTGCTCTTCTAAAGATTAGTCTAAAATTTGGAACAGATTCAGGCCATTTCCACACTACATTGTTATAGTGCTATTATTCCACTTTCGACATCCTGTGGAATCCTAGGGTTTGTAGTTTACTGAGGCTAAAGAGCTCTCTCGCTAAGAATTTTAAATGCCCCTCCCTAAACTGCAAAGCCCAGGATTCCACAGGATGTTGAAAGTGGAATAATAATGCTATAACAATGTAGTGCGGAAATGGCCTCAGTGCCACCAATGACATAGAAACCACCAGCTTTCATACAGCTATGACACAAACCCCTTCATGAGTACAAGGATTGCATCAGGCTAAATGTGGAAAGAGATACAAAGGATTTAAGAAGACAGAGGAAAGGTGGATAGGAGGGGGGGGAAATAGGGAATAGACAGGATACAGCAATAAACCAAGAGATTAGAGTCAATAAACGATGGCATAGCAAATCTTAATGTATGCACATGTGTTTGCTTCCCAATAACCATATTTTAAAATTCTTTTCCTTCCCAAGGGCCAGATGGTACGGGTAATTACCAGTCAAAACTTCCGGATCATGTTCACTATATAGGAGCAAGAACTCCACCGATAGAGGGAACTAGTGATGCTATGTACCTGTGGAGGCCCGCATCTCACAATCCTCCTCCATGGTCCCACAGACATTGCTTTGCAGGAGAAATTGGCTGGGGAGTAGAAAATCTTGTTTTTTTCAGTCAAAGAGTCCTTTCCTGGGTCAAGCCGATTATGGTAACTAACTCAATATTATATCAAAATGCTGCCTTAGCACATTATTATGGCATAACTATTAATGATTTGACACTGGGTAATGGTGATATGTTAGCTAATCAGAGAAGAGGTTTCCTCATGAATGGAGAATGTGTAATATCTCTATTTTAAGACTGTGTAATTCATTATTGTTATGATGAAATAAGGGAACCCATTGTGACAATTAATGGTCATTGTTAACACGTAGCTTATGTGTAAACCAGGGGATGCAGGGAGGGAAGGAAGATATGTGTGTGCAAATTATTTCTATATCTATATAACCACTAGAGTATTTACCCGGCGTTGCCCAAGATTTTATTTTCTCACAGGTAATACTTGTTAGAAAGATTTGAGATCCCTTGTCTCTAATTCACCAAACTGCATTGTCCAGTACCTGTAACTTTTCCCCATATTCCCCAATCCGGTCTGTATTCAGAGTTATTAACATACAGAGGTTGGGTTCCTGAGGGAATACACTGCCCTCCTCCTTGCTGCTAGGCCTCATCTCCATAGCAACCAACCAGTCCCAAGAGCTCTCTGGCTGAGATTTCTAAAGGCCCATCCCTAAACTGCAAACCCCAGGATTCCATTGAATCTTCTCAGGCAGCCAATCATATGAGGCCTTCACTTGACATAGCCAATCATATGAGGTCTTCGCCTGACACAAACAAACATACAAACGTTGACTTTTATATCTTAGATGAACTCAATTCAGTGGTTCAGAACTGAATCCAGGAGTACACCCAAGCTGCAGGCCTGTGTCTTCAGGGGGAAGTGTAACAGTTTCAAGTGTAAGCTGTTCCTGGATCTGCCATTTGACTGACCAGGACTACCTCTGTCTTGTCTGGATTGAGTTTCAATTTCTTTGTCCTCATCCAGTCCATAACTGATGATAGGCGTTGATCAAAACACCTTCTTTGTCTTGAGATGGAAAGAAGTAATAGAGTTGGCTATCATCTGCATTGAATAGAATGAGGGTAGAACCAAGCTCTGGGGCACCCCACAGGCCAAGGAGCCAAACAGGAGACCTCTATCACCACCTTCTGGGTTTTTCCCTCCAGGAAAGGAGACACAGTAAAACAGTGCCTCCAAGTCTTATCCCAACAAGGCAGCCCCAGAAGAATAATGGTCATTGAGAGGCCCAGCAGAACCAATAGGGAAAGAGTCCTCAGTTCCCAAAGGAAGTTAATCACAAAGGTAACCAGAGCTGTCTCCATTCCTCAGCCTAACCTGAAACCAGATTGAAAAGGATCTAAAAGAACCATCTCATTCAGAAACCGCTAGAACTAGGAGTCTGCCCCACACTCCAGTCCCTCATCCAAAAATGGAATATTGGAGACTGGACAGTAATTATGCAATATGATGGGATCCAGGGAGGGCATTTTTAGCAATGATTTTATAGCTGCCTTCTTTAGGCATGCTGGAACCCTGCTTTGACCACTCCTTCTACCTACTTAGCTAATTCTCCTCTTGTTTTTTTTTTTAAATTAACTCAGTAAGGTTTAATAAAATAACAAAAAGAGGTGGCTCTCATCCCTCCAAGAATCCTGTCCACATCCTCAGTTTGAATAAATTTGAAGGTATCCATTATCACTGGACAAACAGGAGCCAAAGTTATACCCAGTGGAACTTTATCAGTTATAGCATCCAGGTCAAAGCAGATCCAAGCAATTTTATTTGCAAATTGCCAAGCAAGGTTTCCTCAGTGTACTATCAACTAGCCTGGATTTTCCTTCCCAGACCCACATACAAAAGCCCCCAGACCCATTGAAACAACTCTGCTGGCCACCTCTTTGCAGATGCAGTAGAGACAAAGTAGAAATTTGTCTTTAAAGCCTGATTCTGTTTGGACCACAGTCTGATCTACTTTCTCATCAAGGAATGGAAGTTGTTTGTTCAAAGAAATTCCTTTTTGAAGGGCCTAAAACTAGAATTGTTGCCATGGTTAGAAATCAGGATCTCTAGTTTAGAAAACTGGAAATACTTTGACAAAATTTGAGCCATTGTGAGTGATAGTGCATATCACTTTGCTGTAAATTTGGACCCAGATATCGTACAGTGCCTCTGCAAAGGTATCGTGTGTGGCACTGCTTAGGACATCTGCAAGACAATACAACAAACTTATGCTTAAGTTTTTCAGTTGATCCGATTAGCTGTTCTCTCCAGTAAACTCCTGGAGGAGATAGATTGTCTAGATCCATTTAAATCTGGGTTCAGGCCTTTGTGACAGATCTCCTTCCAGGTTCCAAACCCCTGGGCTCCTGTCACTCACCTTGTCTCCTTTCCCTTCTTAATCCCTCCCTAGATTGGGTATTTGGGCCTCAATGTTATCCTTATATAGACAAGTGGTTGTGTTGTTCAATGTCATTACTCCAGTGAGCATGACCAGATTTCCTATCAAAACCTAACAAGAATAGTCAGAGTTAAAGAAAAAAATAAACAAGTAGAAGTTTATTCATACATAATTAAATCACACATTAACCCCTGAAATGTTTAATTATTCACCGTGCCTCAAAACTCTATTCCCTAGCTGATTGTCCTATCTCTGTTAGAGCTTTTCCCTCTCTCTACGTCATCTTTCTGCTATCTGTTCTCTGTCAGAGACAAGCCTCAGTTTTATATCTTTTCTTCCCCATAGTCCCTCCTTCACAGCATTCCCTGAGCTGTGATTGGTTGGCACAGCCAGGCCTGCCCGGCTCCTCCCTTCACAACATTGTTATGTGATAGAGCCCACTTTGATCATTTGGAGGTATATAGCTATATCCCAATTTACTTTCTGTCTACTTTGTACTAGACAATAGGAAGGAAATCTAGAATAGTGTATATATATAAGGGAGGGAAAGAGATAAGGGCGAGGATACTTTTTTTTTTTTACCTAGACAGCAATCGGACAAATCTGCATATATTTGTTCAATTTAAGACATACATCTTAGAGCAGGAGTCTTACTACATGGGAGCCAGAGACAAATTTCCCACTAGACCATAGCCTGCCCCTCCCCAAAAGCCCAAAAGCCCAAATACCTTTGTTTTCCTCTGCAATCCTCCTCAAAATGGTAAAAGGAAATTATGTCATGTCAGTTACTGTTACTATTTTGAGAAGGACTATAGCAGAAAACAGATGTATTTGTGTGCAGTACAGGGTTCTTGGGTGAAAGTTGGGAGGTTTGGGTGTTTTCATGCATGGGGGGCTTTTTGAATGGTTTCAGGGCAAATATGGCAGAAAGTTACGGTATATGTTTTGGGGATGGGGCTTTGGAGGGATTGGTGGGAGGCTCCAGAGGTCACCAAAGTGGGGTCCAGGGGCTGCATGTGGCCCATTTGCTTCACTGTAACCACCCTTGTTTTAGAGAATACAGGATATACTCAAAGATTTGTATAACATTTTGTTCTTGCAAAGCGTACCTGCCAATTTCACAATCTGAGGAGTGCCCTTGAAAGTGCAAATGACAAAATATACTGAACAAAAATATGCATTGTGAACATGTCCTTTTATTTCTCTTTTGCAGCCTGAAGTATTTCCTCCAGCTGAAGAATATGAATTAATTAACCGATACAGAAATCCCAGGTAAAAATATATTGGCTTCCTTTCAAATCCTTTTATCAATTAACCTGCTGTTGGTCAAGCGAGACACGAAATAAGCAGTACTGTCAATATACTTAACCATGAACAGAATGGTTTTGATAATTACATCTCATATTACTATTCACTGAGTCTAACTGGGCTTCCAGTATACAGCTGTGTGGTGACGATATGTGAAAACAAGAAAGCTTATTATGGGCCTGGCAATTGACTTTCTATTGAGTAGGATAAATTTCACTTAAATTGAGGAAATGTGCCTAATACTACCCACAAAATAAACACTGTGTCCATATAACTAAATAAGAACCAAGACACCCTCCTTAGTTGGTTGTCCATTGGGAAGGCTTAAATATCTTCATACTCTTTGCAGCTTCTGGGGAAGAGAAATAAGACCAATACATACCAAATACCACTCATTTTGGCCTTGATATGGGCACAAGTTAATTACTGGCAGTGAAAATATTGACTTCTCTTTTCCTAAGAAACCGTTAAATATTGCTCAAACTCCCACATTCTATCTCACCTCAGTAGGGATGAACATGAATCACTTTCTACTAAAGTCAGGTAGCTAATGACCCTTTCTGCACCACACTGTTATAGTGCTATTATTCTACTTTCAACATCCTGTGGTATTCTGGGGTTTGTCGTTTACTGAAGCCAAAGAGCTCTTTGGTTGAGAATTCTAAATGCCCCTCTCCAAACCACAAACCCCAGGATTCCATAGGATGTTGGAGGTGTTGAAATAATGGCACTACAACAGTGTAGTGTGGAAACAGCCAACATTTTTGTGTGCTTCCCACTTCCTGGAAAACAGACATGTTCTAGGGGCAGTATTAGCAGGAATTTGATTGCTCCGGAAGGGGAGAGAACAGCACTTGGAGAGGGATTTATTTCTGTCACACTTTGGTTTATTTACAAACTCCAAGTAGATCAGTGGAGGCAAGCATCATGTGAACTTTGACAAGGCAATGCAAACTTCAGATCCCCAGAGAGATCTAAAAAAATTATCTAAAAAATACAAAAATTCCTCAAACTTGTATTAAAAATGCAAAAGTAAAAAAGGAACTTTTCACCATATGTAGTGGACATGTGACAAGGTGAAGAACTATTGGACTATGATTCATTGTGCTATTGAAGAAATTCTGAAGATGAAGATTCAGCTTGATCCAGAACTGTGTTTATGGGGTTTGTTGGGAGAAAACTTTGATAAGAACCTAAGTAGAGTGTTTCAATATATGATAACAGCAGTGAGATTACTCTATGTTCAAAAACTGAAAGAATCACAGATATCCTGACGGGACAAGTAGATGCTGAGGGTTTTGGACTTGGTTGAAATAGATAAACTATCTTGATTAAGGATGGAAATCTTAGTTGTTAATGCTTAGAGCTGAGTATTTGTTTGTATGTCTGTCTGTTTGTTTATAACCCATGTTATAAAGAAGTGATTAAACTTTGTATGCTAATAAAAATATTTAATAGAGATCTCCAAAGAGAGATCTGGTCCTGTAAGGTACTTTCCCTTTATAAAGTCACCTCTTTTCTCAGTCCATCTGAAATCACTGGTTCCTCAGTCCTGAAATATCACTACTTGCAACACTACTTTTTAAAAAAATAATTCATTCCCATTGTCTACTATATTGGTGAGAGGAAATTCATTGGTGTTATGGATTATAATGTTATAGGATAAAAGGAAAGCAGTGGGGAGGGGACAATCTAGCAGCACTTTTAAAACCAAATGATTTGGCATGAGCTTTGGTGGATTTAAGTCCACTTCCATAGAGGAACTGATGGAATTAACATTAAAGCACCTGGTACATAGCATTCACATGGCTGTGAGGATAGGATCAGAGCATGATGTAATAACAAAAGATGTAAATTGTAGCCCTACATTATTATAAGAATAATTCATTATATTACTTGTTGCATTGCTCGTTACTTTTCCTTACTTCCCAAAAATCTTTAGGCTTGATAAGAGAATGACATAAACCTTGAAAAACTCCTATCTAAATGAATATACAAATGTCTAAAAATGCCCTCCAGGCAATTTTTTAAAAAGTAGTGAGAAAATACTGCGTACTTCACTGTTAGAGCAACCTTGTTTCCATTCACGATGTTACTTTTAGAATGTAACTCCATTACATGCTCACTGACAAAAAAATAACTAGTTACAGGTAGCAATGATGCTTGTAATTTGTTAATTCCACACTCTAGCAGAAAAACACCAGTTTTGGATAAACTGTGATCCTTAGAATGGACACTTTCCATTTCCTATGCCTTTTCATAGCTACTGAACTATTGCTGCTTTCTTCATCGGGACTAGCTAAGGTATAGAAATCATTTTCCTCTGCAGCCATCTTAAAGCCTTCTGCAGCATTCATAGCTCATTTTAAGAGTTCTTATATTCCAGTGGTAATGTTAGTAAATCTTTGAGTTAACATATTTGTAACAACACTAGCTCATTTATTTTATTAAATAGAAGCGATACAGGCAGGCATACTCAGTATATACTGTATTCCAGCATTGCTTGGGGTACTAGAGGACAGCTCAGCTGAGAAGCAATTAGTGCCAGTCTTTCCCAGGCAAGGCCACAGGGGAAGCAGTTGTTTAGCTGGAAGAATTACATGAGTGCCAACTGTGTGCCCTGTTTGGCATCTTTGCTTGCTGCCATTACTGCAGCAGCTTAGTTTGTATCTCTGGCAGCAACGGCCACTGCAGCAATCAATCAATGATCTGGCTGAGCAAGGGCATATGCATTTTCCCATTATCTGAGTCA
The DNA here is from genome assembly GCA_948474755.1 of Ctenosaura bakeri. NCBI lineage: Eukaryota > Metazoa > Chordata > Lepidosauria > Squamata > Iguanidae > Ctenosaura > Ctenosaura bakeri. Next base: position 207,396 of record CAOLHI010002443.1, on the reverse strand, counting down.
GAGAATGGCCAAAAGTGTGGTTCAGATTAAGAACAGGTGACAATTTTGTTTCAGTTTGGCTTTAATCAGAATTTACCAAAAGTCACAATACTGGAATGCAAAACTGAAAAATTTGCCCACATAAGAATTTTCATTTTGTTCACACAAATTCAGAAAACAAAAAATGTGGAACAAAGCAAAATGGACAGACCTGCTAATCCCCAACTCAGACATCCATCAACAGAGAAATGTATGATGTAAAGAATGTGTTGCAGCTAAGCGCCTGATAGTGACCGTGTCATAGGATTTTCTCGATTCAGAGGAAATTTACCATTGCCTTCCTCTGAGGCTGAGAGAGTCTGACTTGCCCAAGGTCAGTAGCTAAGCAGGAATTCAGACTTTGGTCTCACCAAGCCCTAGTCTTGCAGTCAAACCACTACTGATCAAGTTATTACTCCTGAGGTGGCAGATGCTGCTGTTATGCTTAGCATGGCCAATATTTTTCCAGCAAAAATTTCTCTAACGTTTTGTCCCACAGTTTCTAAAATGTACTAATAGATGAGAGACAGAACAGAAACATCTGAAATGAGTAAAATTATACTTCCAACAATTGTGATCAGGGAATTCCCATTCTTGCTACAGACCGAAACTGTGAAACCACCACTTTCTTTTTGTGGTTTGGCCTCTTCAGTCAGTGGATGGTGACCATACATGAGGATTCAAAACAGCAAGAGAAGCTACTACATGGCAGTAGATGTCTCTTGATTGGTCCTGAACAATTTCTTGACTGGAGTTACAGAAACAATTTCTGTCTGGAATCTGTTTAAATATATATATATTGGTTTCTCTAAGTGCTGAGTGCCTACATTAAACTGCCAGGCAATTAGCCATGCTTTACTGCTTTCCTGCCACATACAGGTTTTGTTATTCACTATGGAAGTACCGACATTCATCGTAACAGCTTCTGTATCTTTGCTCCCAAACAGAGTCCTAAACTGTAGACAGCTAGGTGTATCTATATGTGTGTGCATGGGGGGGTTGAAAGTTCATAAATTGTGTGTACATACATACATATTTTGCAAAGCAACAGGGATAATTCACAAGAATGCATGTGGCAGGAATGCAAATGTGGTCAAGATTATAAACATTAATGAGGAAGAACATATAAGAAGAACATATAAGCTAGGAGAGGCTGTGGTGGTTTGCTTTTGCCTGAGCCCACTGGGAAGGCCCCTCCTTGCTTCTCTCCATTGCTGAGTTAATTGAATGCAAACTATGTTTCCACGTTGACCTCAGTTTGTAGCAACTGAAATAAGCTGAGAACAAAGGGAGAGGGTGGGAGGAGACATTTTTAAAAGCAGCTGAAAAAATGGGATGACAGAGAATTATTTGGGAGTGTCCCTGCCAATTCAGGACAACTGGATTGTATGCAGTAGTAGTGGCAATTCATTTATATCCCATCTTTTCCCCAGTACTGAGACTCAAAATGGCTAGGCACACCAGGTGATAAATATTTGCAAACTTCTCTCCAGTTCTTGGTTAGACATAAGTACTGGATGAGGACACTGGAGATCTCCCAAGCCTTCTGTTCTCAACTTGTTCTGAGATATAGCCAGTTACTTTGAAAAAAGTAGAGTGAAATATGTCCCCGTAGGGGTAGCTGTGCCCATGATGACCTAGACTTCGTTCATAGCTTTTATTTCCTTGGAGTTTTTGCACACATTAGGAAACTGAATACAAATTCTGTTTTCTGCTCATCTTCCATCAAAGTCACAGAGTGTACATTTAAGGTCATATGCATCTCCCAAGCTTTTAGTAACTAAAGAGGAAAGGAGAAATTGAAAGTGCATGCTTTTATCAGAACTGAGCATTTCAGCTGAAATACATGAGAGTAATCCTTATCATGTGGGAGGTGATGGTGACACAGTTCTGCCCTCTCGAAAGCAGCACACACGAGAAAGGAATGTGATCTCGCCCATGGTTAAACTAGTGCAGATGTTATTGGTAATATGTTGAACAGGCATTATTACTATATTATTATATCTCATAAAATGTGAAATTGGGTCTTTTTCAGAATTTCTTATGAGAAGTAATAGTTAGCAAGGTGTAGGGATTTTAATGTTGTACTATGACCCTGGAGACCAGGCTTCAATTCTTAGCTCTGTCATGAAAACCCACTGGGTGACCTTGGGTGCATTACACACTCTCAGCCCCAGAAAACCCCATGATAGATTCTCCTTAGGATTGCTGTAAGTTGGAAACAATTTGAAGGCACACAACAGCAACAACAACAAATCCAATCATGGAAATATCCAAACTTATGTTGTGAATACTTTTTTAAACTAGTAAGACTAAGCTGTTGTAGAATGTACAATGTGGTGCAATGGTTTGAGTGGTAGAATGGTTTGCCATGTGAAAGGGCCCCTTGAGCGTCGCGTGATTGTGAGGAGCGATCTGCATGATGCACTCACAATCACGCGATGGTCCAGGGCCTGATACTTTCAGCCGAAAATGGTGCACAATCGCACATTGCTCCAGGGCCCCACACACACTTGCTGTGCGTATGGAGCTTCCGGAACCACGGCAATCGCACTTCCTGCCCCAGGGCAGCCTGGGAAACTCCCAGACTGTGCTGCGGAAGGATGAGGTGGGGCTCTTGCGCTACCTGCTTGGGAGCAGGCAGCTCGTGCAGAGCTGAAGCAGTGGGGATGCAAGAGCCTTTCGCTGGAGGCTGCTTGTGCAATCTCCACACCCCAGCACTGAAAAAAGGTAAGGTGCGGAAAGGGCTTTTGACTCTGGAGACCAGGATTCGAATCCCAGCTCACCATGGAACCCCACTGGGTAACCTTGGGCAAGTGATACTCTCAGAGGACACCAAAGGAATCTTCCTCTGAACAAATCTTGTCAAGAAAACCCTGCCTTAGGGTCACTATAAATGGGAAACAACTTGAAAGCACACAGCAATAAGAACTGAAGATTTATTTTGACTTAAATTGTCTTAATTCTTTTAAGTGGTTTAAACTGTTTACATTATTTAATTTAAGATTATTTTTAAAGTGAATTCACTGATTGCCTCTTGTGCTGAGAGCTGCTAAAAGGAGGCAGATTAGATATACTTAAATGACTAGGATCTTTGCTGAAAGTCTCTCTCTTTTACTTTCACTTATATAGACCCACACAGCTTGGTGTTTATTCATTTATTCACATTTAGTTTCTTAACCTTTTCTGCAAAATGGTTACAGCATAGTGTGCTTTAGGGCAACCCTCAATCATTGTCATCACTCATTTTACTGTGCTTCTTTAAATTTGAGGTATAAGCAAGTTCATTTTGTGTAATATTTGTGTCTAAATGGCATTTGTTGGATATGATGTGTACTATTCAGACCATTTGCAGCAGGAAAACAGAATGTTCTGCTCGAGTCCTTGCCTCCTTTGTAAGCTCTCCAAAACAAGAAGTTCAGTGACACATTTTGCTTGCAATTTTACAATAATAATTTAATGTAGATGAGAAGCTATTAAACTGAAGCTGGAGTAATGCATCACATGCCACTCTTTTTAGCAGCCCTGCCCTGCCAAAACCTAAAAGAATGAAGAAGGAAAAAAAGCCCATCTTTATCCATCTGATTTTTCATATATGCAACGAGTAAAAGAACACTTAAAATGCTTTTTTTAAAAAAAGTGTTTATCCATTAAATCAATCTCAGTGTGTTACAACAGGATTAAAAATCTCAAGAATTGCAGATGTTAAAATCTTTAAAAAAAACACATTTTCCTACTTTAGCATATTCATCAATTAGTAGACTAATTCAGACCTCTTCAGTGATTTGCCTAATTGCATGCATTGCACATAATTACCATCTGCCATGTTGAAAAAGATAATGAACTGTTGGCAAATCCAAGAGCAAGCATGTAAGCTGGATCCTCAACGTGATTTCCCAATTTAATTCAATTTGGATTGTCCAGGAAAGATGGGATTAAGAAGAGAGCTTCAAAAAAAGAGTGTTTAATGAGGGTCACTGAGAAAGGGCATGAGGCCAAGGGCAAGATGCACTACTGGGCCCTGCTCCCTAAATGGACAGTGCAGCCACTCTCTACGCTGTTCAGGTAACAAAATGTATTCTGTAATGTATTGTTTGTTTTTTCGCTGTCCAGGCCTTAACTGGCCCAGAAACTCCAGAGGCCCAATCTAGGAATTCTGTCCCCCCATCCCCCTCTCTTAAACCCTGTGCACGATATGGATGAGTGATTCATCATATTTGTGTATAGTTCATTATCCAGCAGACACAACTATTCAAGTAAGCAACAGCAAGCTAGAAATAGGCCGACACAAAACTTGAAAATATATATCACACCTTCTACCATTTCACAGGCCATTTGCGCACTAGCCTGTTATAGTGCTCTGATTCCACTTTCAACATCCAATGGAACCCTGGGGTTTGCAGTTTCGGGAGGGGCCAGCTGGCCCCTCCTGAAACTGCAAACCTCAGTGTTCCATAGGATGTTGAAAGTGGAATCAGAGCGCTATAACAGGCTAGTGCGGAAAGATGTTCATACGTTCCAACTGCCCCAATTTGGCACGGACAGCCCCAATTACAATCCCTCATCATCCCACTTTTTCAGCTACTTTTAAAATGTCCCCTTCTCTCCTCTCCTTCCTGCTGAGTTAATTCCGTGCAAACTACTTTTGCATTTTAAGTTCAGTATGTAGAAACTAATGCAAGCTAAGGACAGACAGACAAATTAGGAAGAAAAGACAGAAACCAGTGCATTTTTTTATAATCTGAGAAAGTGGGAAGGCAGAAGCTAGGACATGGAACAATGGCTTCAAACTTAAGGAAAAGAGATTTCACCTAAACATGAGGAAGAACTTCCTGATAGTAAGAGCAGTTTGATAGTGGAACGCGTTACCTCAGAGTGTGGTAGAGTCTCCTGCTTTGGAGGTTTTTAAACAGAGGCTGGATGGCCATATGTCAGGAATGCTTTGATTGTATATTCCTGCATGGCGGGAGGGTGGACTCGATTGCCCTTATGATTTCTCTCAACTGTATGATTCTATGATTAATCTTGGCTCTCCCAGTTGCAGAGTTTGATACACTGTGCTTTTTACTTTAGGGGTACATAGCCCACAACCCTTTGCTGCCCCTTGCATGTCCCTGAAACTTAAAGGACTCTCATTTCTCTTCTCCACATCTGGAAAAAATTCTGATCCTTGGCTTGTGTGATCCCTGTTCTTCTGCTACTAATAGCATTAGGGAAACACTGTGCAACAATGGTGCATCGACATAATCTGTTTCCTTCTTCTCCTGAATGACAAATACCTGAATTATTCATATTACTCCAATAATACTGTAGAATTCTGTATTTAAACAACTGTTCTGATAATCTGTGTGCGTGTATAGCACAAACTGAGAGGCACTCTGAAGGACAAGTGGGAATTGCGTTGTCCTCTACTGTAGATGCTGGTAGACTACATGTCCTACCAGCCATAACTAGTATAGCCAGTGGTGAAGGATGCTGGGAGCTCAACAACATCTCAACAAGAGCCACAATATAATTCCCATACACCTGCTCTAAAGGCAATTTATACACATCTTGGGTACGCAGTTAGACTCACATTACACAGATGAATTTTATTCATTCATTCATTCAATTTATACCCCACCTTTCTCCTAGCATAGGACCAAAGGCCACTTACGCTAATTTAAATGAAAAGAAAATCTCATTTTATAGAATTTTTTTTAAAAAAAATCAAATCACAATAATAAACTTTATTGTATATAGCCAAAGGCCTTTGCAATATATTGAATAAAACATGAGCAAAGTTAAAATGAATTATTAAAAGTATTAGACATAATATTTAAAACCATTTTTAGAGGCCCTTGTAAAACCAACAAATAAAAAATTAATAAAAATATAATATTTATACTACAGTATGTTTCTGAATGAAAAGAGCACATAGTTTGTTAGCTGCCAACACCAATTGGACTACTGAATATGTAAAAAATAGCTGCATATCAGCTAAAAATTCGAATGCCTGAGGTGTGCAGTCTGTATAAAACTGAAAAACAGGTGACTCAAATCTTTGTATAAGTGCATAATAAATGGGGCAGACACGTAATGAATTATGTCATCAATCTGATTGCAACCAAATTTCTTTCTGTAACTGGAAGGTCTCAGAATCTCCCTACAAGATATGCAGACGGTATCTGCAGAATCTGAATTTTGTAAAAGCTCTTTGGAGCTGAGAAAAGGTCAGAGTTTCAAAATAATGTGGCCTTGCATGATTAGGACGAAGCTGTGGGTACCAAATGGAGAATTGTGTCCCAACTATCAGCTCTGTCTGAGCTAGCATCACGAACAAAATTCCAAATTTTTGAGACCATTAAGGACTAAATCCTAGATAATTCTCTGTGTCGAGGTTATAAGCCTTTAACTTGTCTTGGCACAACTGTGCCCAACTTCCAGACCTCAGTTCTTCAAGCCAATAAAGTTTCCTGAGGGAATGATCCTCAAGTCCATTTAATCTGCACCAGTATCAGATAAATTCTAGATGCAGTTGAGGGAAGACCTAATTCAGCCCTAAGGTGAACTGATTAAAACAGTTAAATAACACTTCTGTTAGAGATCACATGATTAAAAACAGTTTAAAACACATTTGAAAGATAATGGAAAAGGTACAAAATAAAAACACAGTGCACCACTTTCAAAAACCTTACTGCCATATTACAAATCAAAAGCCTGTCTAAACAGAAGGCCTATGTTAAATAATTTGCAAGGTGTAGTGGACTGAATATTGACTACAACCTGGAGACCAGGGTTCAGTTCCCCACTCAGCCATTGAAACCCACTCAATGACCTTGGGTACATCACACATTATCAGCCCCAGAAAACCCCATGATAGGTTCTCCTTAGAGTCACCACAAGTCAGAAATAATGTGAAGGCACACAACAACAACCTTAGACATGAATTGCCTTTAAGACTTGTTCTGTTTGTAAAGTTGAAGACTTGTTCTCTTTGTAAAGCCCAGAAAACTCACAACAACCTTGTTCTCTTTCTTTCTCTCTTTAACTTTAGATGAAAAGTTGGGTATGACAGTAGAAACAGTTAAAAAAACTTGCCTGCACATCTTGGTGGCACTTCTGTCCCATGCCAAACAACAGCTTTGAGGGCTTGTCTTACTAAAGACTGCAGTGTGTGCTTAAACCCTTTTTTTTTTTTACCACCACCCCCTTTCCAAGCATAATGGTCCTAGTCACCTAACTGTTTACTTACAGTGAAAAAGACAATGTGACATGAAACCACATGTGTAACATCTGTCAAGTTTGGTCCTTAAATATTAACCACATTGTGTAGAATACATACATAGATAAGCATGGAAAATAGAATCTGATCAAATGTCACCAAAGGTACAACCCTGCTATGGTGGCACATGTTTCCTCTGAGAACTAGTTAGTGATTCAAGTCCTCTCAGCATTAATATTTCTTGTAAATACTAAGGTACCCATGTTCCTGTTGTTGTTGCTTGCTTGTTTGCTTGCTTGCTTTCAAGTCATTTCTGACTTATGGTGATTCTAAGGCAAACCTGCCATGAGGTTCTTTTGAAAATATTTGTTCAGAGGGCATTTGCCTTTGGCTTCCTCTGAAGTCAAGGGAGTGTGACTTGCCCAAACTCACCCAGTGGGTTTCTGTGGCTGAGTGGTGATTCGAATCCTAGTCACCAGAGCCACAGTCCAATGCACAAGCCACTACACCACTGTGGATCTCAAGATACCCATTACTATGTTTAACGTTGATAAAGGAAACTGGAATTTTAACTGCTCCCTCACCACTGGCAAGAGAATTGCCATTTTTATAATTACTATTGCAGGCTGCAAAACAAATAAGAACACATGGAGGAATGTCTTCACAAAAGATGCCAGTTATAGCAAGTATGTCAACCCAGTAATGTAATGTAGCTCTAGACAAAGTTTTCACCATAATTACTATTTACCACCTTTAGCATGTTTATTATGGAGATTGCCACCAGTGGCAATGACAATACAGAAATCTCTCCAAATATAATGGCCTTGTAAAAATGGAATGGGTATTTTCAGTTCCCTCTGAGGAATTATTAATACTGCTAGTATAACATCAGTGGTAATTAAAGCTACTTCTACACAAGACTTAAAGTTTTTATTCCAGGCATCCTTCAGAACTAAGTACTAAAATATTCAGTTGTGGATCCCCTCTCCCCCTATTGCAACAGTTAGAACACAGTAGTAAAGGAAATTAATAGAAGCTACTGATCCAATATTCCCCTGACCAAGAATGATTTCTAGCTAGGAGTCCTTAGCAAAGCTGCTTTTTTTGGAAGCTGCTTGTGAAGAGGAAAATACGATTTGCTTAGGTTGCATTACCTCAGAGTAATTTGAAGCCCAGCTGGAATCCATAAGTAGCAATCAGCATTGTCCCTGTGACATCACCACAGCATTGAGTCTCCCGCCCTCCCCTCCAGTCTTGGGAAACGTAAATGTCATTTATCAGCTTTGGAAGCCTCACACGCGCACACGCACACGCACATGCACAGAACAGAAAACTGAAGCTGTTGCTTTCACGGACCATTTCAAGTCAAGTGTACAGCCAGACACTGAAACACACACACATATGAGAGAGAAAGAGGGGGGAGGGAAGGAAAAATATAAGCAGCATTGAACCCTCCAGCCCCATAAGTACCATTAAATATCTCATTACTAGAGTATTAGTATTAGACATGCTGTGGAACCATGTGCTCTCCGTTCTTTCCTCCTCCCTCAGAAAGGGTAAGTAGATTAGCTGCAGGAGAGAAACTGGTCTGGGAAAAGTTTCAAATATATAGGTCTCAGTAAATCCCACAGGGGAAATTAAAACTGTGTGTGTGTATGCATGCCACCAGTGACATCTGGCAACACTATGAATTTCATAAAGTTGTTTTTCTCTGAAATATAGGCTATAGCACCTGAACCTTACTTAGCTTCCAAGATCAGACAAGGATCTGATGCCTCTTACCTTACAAAACTCCTTCTCTTTCAGTAGTGCTATGATGGTCCTAGACCATTTAGCTATGAAGCAGGTGAAACTGGACCTAGAGACTGTGTAGCTTACCGGTCGGACGGCGGGTCAGGTCCTACAGCACGGAAGCCAACACCTCACGTCCAAACCGGGCATCTCTGCGCGACCGGCAGTCGAGCCTGTAGTGGCGCACGAAGGTCGATGGTTGGGACCAGGTCGCCACACGGCAGAGTTCATGCAGGTCAACTCCTCGCAGGAGGGCCACAGAAGTAGCCACCGCTCTGGTGGAGTGGGCTCGAAGCAGGACTGGCGGAGGCTTCCTCGCGAGCTCATACGCCAGTTCAATAGTCCTCACCACCCACTTGGAGAAGCGCTGGGTGGACACTTTTAGGCCCCTCCGACGTCGCCCATAGCAAACAAAGAGATGCGGCGTCTGTCGGAAGGAAGCAGTCCTGTCCTTGTAGAAAGCCAATGCCCGACGCACGTCCAGGGAGTGGAGGGACCGCTCCAACGGTGTCGTCGGGTTCGGGAAGAAGGCAGGCAGGATGATGTCCTGGTTGAGATGGAAACTGGACACCACCTTTGGCAGGAACGAGATGTCAGGTCTCAGGACCACCTTGTCCCTGTGGAAGACCGTGAAGGGCTCATCGGAACGAAGAGCTGTGATCTCACCCGCTCGCCTCGCTGAGGTCACCGCTACCAGGAAGGCAGTTTTCATTGTCAGGAGCCTGTCATCCGAGGTCGCCATCGGCTCGAAGGGCGGCTTCGTCAGCTGCGAGAGCACCAGCGAGAGGGACCACGGCGGTAGCGGCGGCGATACCGGCGGGTAGAGATGATGAAGTCCTTTCAGGAACCGCTTAACGGTATCGTTCCTGAAGAATGCCGAGGCAGCAGATCGTGGCGGTTGGTATGCCACGATCGCGGAGAGATACACCTTCAGGGATGGAAACGCCAGGCCCTGTTGCCGGAGGTGCAGGAGGAAGTGCAGGACGGTCGAGAGCCCCGCGGGCGATACCGGCTCACTCCTCTCGTTAGCGAAGGTCAGGAAGCGTCGCCACTTGTATTGATAGTTGCGACGGGTGGATTCCTTCCTGGCCGCGACGAGGACGGTACCGAGCACGGGATCGTCTAGTGCGATATCCTCCAGGCATGGAGGGCCAGGCGTGGCAGGTCCGGATGGAGGACTCGGCCGCCGGAGTGGGAGAGCAGGTCCGGTGTCGGTGGCAACCGGAGCAGGTCGTCTCGCGCGGCTTGTAGCAGGGGTGCGAACCAATGTTGCCTCGGCCAGTACGGGGCTACCAGGATCGCGTCGGCTCGGTCGGCGAGGATCTTCGATATCGTCCGGCCGAGCAGCGGGAACGGCGGGAACGCGTAGAGGAGTTCCCCGGTCCACGGAAACTGGAAAGCGTCCCCGATGGAGGCACGATCGTGGCCCGCTCTGGAACAGAATCGGCGACACTTCGCGTTTTCCCTGGTCGCGAAGAGGTCGATCGATGGTTCGCCCCAGCGGTCCCGAATCAGTCTGAACGCCTCTCCGGAGAGAGACCATTCGTGATGGGATGAGGTGTCCCTGCTGAGGGCGTCTGCCGTGGTGTTCTCCTGCCCGGCCAGGTGAACCGCCACGGGATGCGTGTGCAGGCGAATGCACCATTCCCACAGGCCGAGCGCGATGTCGAGCAGGGTCGTGGAATGAGTCCCACCTTGTCTGTTGATGTAGCAGACGGCGGTGGTGTTGTCCGTCAGAATCAGGACCGTGCGCCCCGCCACGGCATGGCGGAACGCCCGTAGGGCTTTCCAGACGGCGAGCAGCTCCAGCGCGTTGATATGGAGAGCGGTCTCGTCGTCGGTCCATCTGTCGCGGACTCTGAGATCGCCGCAGTGGGCACCCCATCCATACAGGGAGGCGTCGGTCGTTACCGTCACCTTCGGTGTCGGCTGTTGGAAAGGCATCCCCGACATGAGATTGCGTCGCGACTGCCACCATCGGAGGGATGAGCGGACGTCTCCCGGCAGCTGCAGTCGGAGTGTCTGTTCGTCTCGCAGGGGGTCGAATATGCGGACGAACCAGTGTTGAAGAGGTCTTGCTCTCAGCCTGGCGAGATATGTCACAGCGGTCGTCGCAGCCATGTAGCCCAAGAGCTGCTGGACGCTTCTCGCAGATAACGTCGGGGCCGTACGAGCGTGAGCGGCGGCCCGGATCAAGGTTTGTGCTCGAGACTCTGGTAGGTACGCCCTGGCGGAGGTCGAGTCGAGCGTCGCCCCGATGAAGTCCAAGATCCTCGCCGGCTCGAGGTGGGACTTCTTCGGATTCACTCGTAGACCAAGGCGGGTCAGGAGTGACAACGTCATGTGGACGTCGTGGTAAAGTCTCTGTTTGCAGGACGCCACCAACAGCCAATCGTCGAGGTAGGGGAAGACGGAAGCGCCCTTCGTCCGCAGGTAGGATACCACCGGGGCCATGCACTTGGTGAAGACCCTTGGGGCAGTCGAGAGTCCGAACGGCAGCACCTTGTACTGGTAACAGGTGTCGTCGACTGCGAAGCGGAGGTACCGTCTGTGCTGCGGGCGAATGGCGATATGGAAGTATGCGTCTCGGAGATCGATGGAGGCGAACCAGTCCCCTCGATGTAGGAAGGGTAGGATCGACGGTATCGTGATCATCTTGAACCTTTTGGGGCGGATGTAGTAGTTCACCCCTCTGAGGTCTAGGATCGGCCGGAGGGTACCGTCGGCTTTCGGTACCGTGAAGTACCTGGAGAAGAAGCCGGTGGTCTTGGCCTCTTGCGGGAGCCGCTCGATCGCCCCTTTCTGGAGGAGGGATTGGATCTCTTCCAGGAGGGCCGGACTCGACGGCGTGGAGTAATAAACGCCGCGAGGAGGAATATCGAGAAACTCGATGGCGTAGCCAAGACGGACGATGGAAAGCACCCAAGAGTCCGTAGTGACATACTGCCACTCCGCTAGGTGTCGAGCGAGAGTCGGTCGGTCTCCGAGCGCTGATGGTAGGCTGAAGAGTGGGTATTGGTGGGTCCTGCCAGGCACGTCAAAACCGAGACTTTGTCTCGGAGGAGGACTTCTTCGACGAAGGCGGGCGCCGCCTAATCGTGCGTCTGGCCGATGAGCCGGAGGACGGTCTCGACTGTCCAGACTGGGCCGAACGCTGGAACGACGAGGTGGAAGATCGTCGCCAGGATGGTCGGAAGGTGGAGGCCCTGCGGGTCTGCGTGGCCGGCTGCAGCCCGATCTTTTTTGCGGTCAGTCTCGCCTTGACGAGATTGTCCAAAGCTTCGTCTGTGGACGAATTGAATAGGCCTTCACCGTCGAAGGGGAGATCTTCAATCCTCCTTCTGGTGTCCTCCTGGATGTCGGCCGGTCGAAGCCAAGCATGGCGGCGAAGGCCGACGGATCCGCCATGACCCGGGAGGCGATCTCCACTGCGTGCCGGGAGGAGGCCATCTGGTGCCGAGCGATGGAGATAGCCTCATTGAAGATCACGGAGGAGGCTTGGCGGATGTCCTCCGGTACCGCTTCCATCGCTGGTTGCAGGCGATCGAGCACTTTCTTCAGGTATGCCGCGAGGCAAGCCTGAGTGTTGGACAGCCTGATCTGCAAGGAGGCAGCTGAATAGAACCTCCTTGCGTAGGCGTCCAACTTCCTGCCCTCTTTGTCCGGCGGGGTGGTGTGTTGCCTGCCGGAGCCCTTCGTCTGCGCGGACTCGACGACCACAGAGTTCGGTGCAGGGTGATTAAATAGATAACCGGCGTTATCCTTCTGCACCCGGTAGAGGTGTTCTAACCGCTGCGGTATCGGCTGAGCCGAGGCCGGTCTATCCCAGGCGGCCTTCACCAGTCTGGATACCCGGGGCAGGAGAGGCAGCGGGGCCGTGGAAGGTCGCTTCTCCTCGAAAACGGAGAAGGCTGGATCGTCATCCTCCGGCTCCGCATCGGCGATCTTAAGGCCGAGGGTAGTGGCCATGCGGAGCAGCATCGCAGAGAACTGGTGGACGTCCTCTGGAGCAGAATCTGGGATCGGGTCCCCGAATCCCAACGGAGGAGACTCCTGGGAGGCCGCCTCAGACACCTCAGACTCCGCACTCGAGTCGTACGACTCCGAGCTCGGTGAGTCCTCTCGCTGCTCGCTCTCCGGCTCCTTCGTAGTCGCCGCAGGTGTTGCCTTCCTAGGCTTCTCCGCAGCCGGGGCGGTGGTAGCAGCAGCGTCCCGCTTGGGATGGCTGACCACTGACTTCACCCTCTTGGTGGTGACCGGGGTAGTCTGGCAGGCTGACGTCGTCGTAGCCCGCTCAGTCACCACCGACTCCGTAGGGCGCGTCGCCGTTGCCGTGACCCTAGGAGGTGGCGATATCGCCCGATACCGTGGTGAAGGCTCCCTCGCCCTATGATATCGAGGGGAGGGAGAGCGGCTGAAGGAGCGGCGGTCCGACGGAGATCGGCTTCGGCGTCGACGGTACCGAGCCTCGTCCCCTCTAGGCGAGCGCGATTCGCGCTGTCGACGAGGTGACCGGGACCTCCGGAAGGTCTCCCAGCGACTCGGGCCACGATGGTACCGATCCCGGTACGATGGCGAATGCGACCGATAGGAGGCCGGGCGCTCTCTCCATTCAGATTCCCTCGCGTACCTGGCCACGTAGGACGCCGAGGTGTATCTGGAGGCAGACGAGCGAGGTTGTTCCTCTCTTGTCTCCCTCGGAGGCGGCGAGGCCACCGGACGCTCGGAAGAGCGGGACCGGGACCTGAAGGAGGTCGAACGCCGCTCCGGAGAAGCAGAGGGCTCTCTCTGCTGCAGGTCGGCCGACCTGCGACGGCTAAGAGGGCGGTGGCGCTCCTCCACCAGGGTTGGAGGGTCTGCCACAGGCGAGTCCGGGCGCTGTTGGGGAACGTCCTCGATCTCATCCTCCGAGAGGTCGACGGACTCGCCTCGCCCTTTGGAAGGCTGCTGAGTAGGAGGAGGAGTAGGAGGTTGAGCGTCCCCAGCCGGGGAGCGCTTCTTTTCCTTCTTCTTCTTCTTCTTCTCCTTCTCCTTGCCCTTGCCTCCGTCCGGAGCAGGGCGCTTTTTTGCAGGCGTCTCCGTAAGGGGAGCCTCAGCCTTCCTCGCCGTCGAGGATCCTTTCGCTGACTTGGCAGCCGCCGACAGCTTCGGGATCCTCGGTAACGCCGAAATCGGCGTTTTCGCCGGTACCGAGCCCGATACCGACGAGGTGGACGGAACGGCAGCCGCCGATACCGTCGATGGCGTGGTCGTCTTCTTGTCGGCCATCTTGGAAGTGGAGGTCTCGTCTATCGCCCGCAGAGACTGTTCCCAACAATAAGATTTGAGTCTCGCGGAGCGGTTGCGAAGAGTTTGCGGAGTAAAATCCCTGCAAATTGGGCAAGTCCGGATGTTGTGGGACTCGCCCAAACAGAAGAGACACTCCTTATGGCCGTCGTTGAGGGCAACCTTGCGGCCGCAGGACACGCACTTCTTAAAGAGCGCGGACATAAGACGAAGAAACGCCAAACTCCGAAATCCAAAAAGACGAAAACCGAAGGGGGAGTCCGAAAGAGAGGTCAAAGACAGTCCGAAAGTCCGTAAAACCGTGAAAAAACAGCAAGCCAAGCACGACGTGAGAGGAACAAACTAAAGAACCTTCCGTACGCGGCGGCGGACGAGAAAGAACTGAGGAGAGACCGTTGCTCGGCGGGAGGAGCATGCGCAGTACCGGCGTGGGGGAGGGGTTCCCGCCAAGCGAACAAGCTCTGGAAGTTTCCGAACGCTACCGCGCAGGCGCTAAAGCTCCTAGTGTATGAAGGCACAGAGACCACGAAGAAGAACTTCATGTTTCCCAGACTTGACCTATGCCAATGCAAGGAGCTTTGCAAGTAAAACCACTCCAATCTGATCTGCATTCTGGCTTTTAAACATAGTGTCTCTAAAGTATATTGGAACAGGCATTAAACCAATCTATATTAAATAATGAGGAATATGTTCTCCCATTCTTACTGATGTCACTTTCTCCAAAACATAGCTTGAAAAGGTATCCTCCTCCTGATCCACAATACTTATACTGGAAAGACTCCTCAAACTATCAACCCATTATGCTGACCATGGATAGACCAGAGACTTCACTTTGTCAAATGAAGGTAGGAAGATTTCTTCTTTAATGATGCTGGTAGTTATGTTCAGTGCTATGCAAGTAGCAGAAATGCTCAGCAATTATATGCAACCATATTTTCTGAAATTGACCCTGAGTTAGCTAAAAAAGCCCAACTGGTAAAGACAGAAATTAGTTTGCTATAATAGTTGCCATCTCTGCCTTTTTCACATGAAAAAGTTACTGGTACTATGGTACCAATCACAAGGAGAAAAGATACCGTATATCTCATGCACTTAAGCTGCAATCCTAACACACTTTTTAGGAAGTAAACCCAATTAAAATACAACAGAGCCTGCTTCCAAACATATGTGCATAGCACAGTGACATTAGCTTCACTTTTAACTGTTCTAAGGTGAAATCAGTTCTTAGAATATAGCAGGCTTGCTAGTTTATTAACAGCACAGGAAGCTTTCTTGTTAGCATCAGCACAGAGGATTCCCCCATCTAAGGGACTTTTGGCAGACTGTTGTAACACTGGATACAAGAAATCCAATTTAGCTGAGATTACATTTATTTTTAAAGACCTGACAGGCTCTCATAAGCTTCCTTGCACTATCTTGACCTTGCTGAATTCCTGCCTCTATGCAATTAATTATCTGCAGCTCTCAAGACCATCCCCCAATCTTGGGACTAGAAAAAGAGGCATGTACCTTTGACTTGGTATGTTTTATGGGATAGTTTGCCAGCACATAGATTACCAACATGTGGTCATTAAGCTAATTTTCTCTGGTACTAGAAGTAGGTCAAAGCTTTGTACTTTGCTTGCCAATCTATTCAGCTGTCCCACCCACAACAATCTGACTGTGCATTTTAGTTCCACTCAGTCGATCATCCTTCAAGGGTGGAAGTAAAACAAAGGCCTTCTAACTATTTACCAATCATTGTCGCCTTCCTTTTCCTTTTTAATTTCAGAGCTAAAACAGAAGACGATTGAAAGAAGAAAGAAACCAGTTTTGATGTGCACCAAGAATTTCTATTTATGTTGTCTTTGGCTGTGCTGAAACACCACCTCATGTTTACATTTGGACATAACAGTAAACCACAATTCTAAAAAATGCTGGCTTGTGAGGTATGGCCAAGCATACCAGTCCATACTGCCTGATTGTTCCTGACTGGATCTTCCTGCCAGTAAGAACAGCTAAACAAACCAAGGAGTCTGTGCTCATGGTTTGTTTAGCATTTAATCCAAACTAGAATTGCTAACTTGCCTTTTAATAAGCTGGAATCGTAAGATGAGATTTGTTCTTCCAATAGGTTCAGTAGGAGAATAAGACCATATCCGCATGACTAGGCTGTCCCACTATGAGGCCAGGATGGCTGGTCATGCCTCTGCACAACATTGTCACTGGCCCGCTGCCATCCCGTCCCCGTGTATCACACTCGTGGGGTATTCGCTGAACGGATAAAATCCATTTAGCGCCCGTGATTGCATGATGCTCCTGTACCTACCTGTCCTGTGGAAGGACAGGAAGCACGATGGCGATGCTTCCTTTGCCAGAACAGCATGGGAAAGTGCCCGGTTGTGCTGCGGAAGAAAGGCGCATGGTCATCGCACTCCCTTCCGCAGGTTGCTGGTGAGGTGCAAATGGAAGTATTCCTTTCATTCTCCCTTCGCTGGCAGGACTGCGACAGGATGACTTGCAAGAACCCCATTGTGCTGAAATGGCCTAAGTCAGGAATCTTGTTTGGACCTAAGACTCACACATGGAACCACTTTCTGGTGTGTTTATTGCATGTATTGAAGTATTTGACTGAAGATCTCAGTGTTGCTCAAGGTTATTTTTTAACACACTAACTTCCTTCTCATAACTCAGCTATATAGAACAGTTAAGAGCTGTTAGAGGTCAGTGAAATAAATGATCTTGGATTTCAAGTTGGGCAGTCTTGGGATGGCTGTGGGTCAGACTCCCTTATTATCCAAACACATCCTCAAAGGCAACCAATAATTGTTTGTAGTTGAAGGGGAATATCCACCTTCCTCCAACATCTTTTGCCCTGGTTGTTCAAAGCAGTAGGAATCAGGAAATGACAGAAGCTCAGCTGCAAACCCATCCTCCCTGGTGGGATTTTAATTCCTTTGTGTCTATCAGTTTGAGAGTATAACCCACTGGAAATGTTTTTTAAAAAAAAAGGATTTAGGCATTTATTAACAAAATGAATTTCTATAATTTTATTGCACTAAAGCCACAAGTAAATTGACATAAATGATACTGTACATTTACAGCCCAAAGTAAGAAGTTCACACAGTTTGACATTGGTACCCATACCATCAAAATACAGTACTTGCATCTTCTCTCCAGAGATGTATCGCACCAACACATACATCTTTCCCTAGCAAGTCATGTGTTACTTCATCTAATCCAGGTAACATGCTTCACTGATACAATTTATAGAACAGTTGCTATTTAAAAAAAATAATAGCAGCTGCTATTTTAGTGCATGGACAACTTGCTCTACTTGTACAGTTATCAACCTGGTGGGTAACTCAAAAATTAAAAAACAATCACACCTTCCAAAAGGTTGTTGATTTCAGATGAGAATACCAGTCAATACTTTTCAAATGCTAGACGTCAAGCTATAAACTTCTGCTTGCACCAAGATATGTTACAAATTGTTTATCTAAATCAACATCTATTAAGAAGTCACCACATTTCTTTTACCTTGGTTTTATATTCATTAAACTTTAAGGTAATTTTGAAGAAAAAAACACACTCTTGCTTAACACTGCAAAATATGGTACATGAAATCTTGAAGAAATTTGCTCCCATTCAGGAAATCCAAAAAAGCATGCTATTTTATGTTATATTTTTTGGTACAAAATACTGCTAACACACCATGAAAAAGAAAACACTTTGGAATCTTTTAAGATCTAGAAGGAACTTCCTTCTCATTGTCATTTTCAGTGTCTCTTGTGTACGTATGTATCACTTTTAGAAACTGTTAAAATAAAGAACTGAAGTAGGCAAATAAAACATAACCATGGAACCTCACAGGTACAGCAATCGCTCTGCAAACATTACAGCACATTCCATCGGAAAATTCAACAGGTGCAAGCATTTGATGCCCCCCCTGCTGGCAGCTTATTCTGTCAACTGAGGTAGTTTTAAAAGAAAACAAAAAGTGGGAAGGAGACAACTGTTTACGTTTCTGAACAATATCTTTATGACACTCATAAAACTCACAGTCTTAATTTGGGGCGACCAGCCTCTACATTTCTTTAAAAGCACATTTTAAAATCTGAAACAGGGATGCAGCAATAGGTGGGGAGTCAGTTATATATGCCCTAGAGTGTGTATCAGGTAATATAAATAGGGGACGCTGATTAAATTTGTTTCATGATCCTGATGCAGGAAAGGGGCAGCTCTCTTTTTAATCCTTTTGTGTATAGATTTTTTCTGCAGAACTTAAACCTTCATCAGTTTAGATAACCAGTTTCTGTCCAATTGTAAAGATAATTGGGGAAGGGAATAATGCTGTTAGGGCTATGGACTAGCTCTCCAAACAGGAATGCCTGAATCTCAGTATGATAAATAACTGGCAAAAACTAAGCAGCAATGAAACAAAATTGTAGATTTTATATGCTCTAAACAAGAAAATGTTACAGTATTAAACCAATATTTGGAAAAACATTGCATCAAAATTGCCAACACCACTTATCTCAGTTGCCAAGTATGACAAGACTTCTTTTTATATGCATTTTGCATTCCCAGTCAGATATAGCAATTATATTAGACAACAGGGAAATCATAGTACAGTATCAGCAAGGATTCGTTCTAAAAGGTTTTACTGTTCATTGTTCTAATTTCACAAACTAATTTGCTTGAAAGTGAAAGAAGTCACAGTGTTTATACTGAAGCTGTTCAAAGGAAGGTCCTAGGTTTGAAACATAAGATGTTTAATGGTGGTACAGCAGTACAGAAAATGATTTTTAAAAGATAAAAGGATATAGTGAACTTTTAAGTCACTTAAGTTTCTATTCTAGAAATAAGATGTCCAAGAGTGGAAGGCACTGAGAGGTTAGTGCAAAAATTGTTGGATTGCTTCAGATACTTGGAATTGTCTTAATTAATTTCTTTGTCACTGTTACTATGGCTACCCTCCCTTTTCTCCCTCTGAGATTTCTTCTGTACATATCATGAATTCGCTTAAGAAGGATTTTGCTTCCACAGTGTGCCTAAAGAATCATCTCTTATTTACAGGGCAACAATATACTTATCCTTTAAGATAAACCACCTGGAGTTTATGCCAAGTTCATCATGATGTCAGTTTTTAAAATTCAAATAGACACTTTTGAGGGCTGATTGTATAAGGTAAACAAGCAGATCTGACATATTTTAATAAGGCCAGGAAACAGTAAGTTCAAGATGTGGTGTTTGCAACAGGGTAAATGCAGAAGACTTTCACAGTAGCTTTATCAAAGACTCCAGTAGCTTCTTCCATTTTCATCTAGCACTGATGGAGATTTGAGAACTTCCTTCTCCATCCAGAACACTTAATGAAGCTGTGGCTCTCTTGACAGTAGCTGCATTATTGACAGTCCACAGAAGGGCAGTGCTGCAACACAAGAGCATATTCATGCATACATCTTCCAGCTGGTCCACCCAAATGCAGGAATGCTATGCTGTTTTGTTTACAGCAATCCAGCGGGGAAAACAAATCAGAAGAACAAGACAAATGCAACAGTCAGGAAACAATACTTGGATTTTTTTTCTTTTGGTTTGGAAGAGAACATATAAGCAGTTTATCTGTCAATGGTGTTTAAATCCTTTTGTCCATTAAAATACAAGGCTCCATGCCAGTATAAAAACCCTGAATGTCTTTTATTTTATGTAAACTGAAAATCCACTAATAAGTGTTCAGGCAAAACTCAAGAAAGGGAAAAGTGACAGAACGAACTGCTGTCACCTGCTGTCCTCCACTCCTCACCACTTCACATTTGGTGTCACTGTTCTTCACACCTAAATCCATTTCTTTGCCAAGGAAACTTCTGCCTTCACAATTTTAGCTTAGAGGAGTATTTGAGCAACATATGGAGAGTGAGTACTTGCTACAGCAGCCAGCAAAGGCAAGTCATTGGATTCAATCCTAGAAATAACAAGAAAAAAAAAAAAGACAGATGCTTTTCAAGATATAAATTAAAGCTACATGTTAAAAGCAAGGCCAGAGTGGTATAGTGGTGTGAGTGTTGGACTATGATTCTGGGGGACAGGGTTCAAACCCCGGCTCAGTCACTGAAACCCACTTAGGCAAATCACACTTTCTCAGCCTCAGAGGCAGGCAAAGGGAAACCCCTCTCTGAAAAATTATTGCCAATAAATCCCTGTGAAAAGTTTGTCTTGGGATCACAATAAGTTGGAAGTTAGTCAAAGGCACACAACAACAACAACAACAACAACATGAAGAATCCTTTTGGCCATGGTGTGGGGTAAGAGTTAAAGAAGACATGTGATAGAATGCAACTCTTACAGAGTTCGCTCAAGCTGTCTTATTAAATTGGGATGGACAAACTGTGGTCCTCCAGATGTTATTGGAATGCAATTATCATCAGCCTTAGCCAGCACAGCAAATGGTAAGGAACAGTGGGAGTTGTAGTGCATCAGCATCTGGAGGGCCTCAGATTAGAGCAAGACTATAATCCCATACCCATTTATCTGAGAGTAAAGTCTCACTACACAGTAGGAATTTTATTCTTAATGCACAATCCTATGTAGGCATGAGGATCTCAGAACATCACACATACACACCATGGCCATGCAGCGTTGATGATAACAGGTAGCCCATGACCTCATTACTCTGTACAAGGGCTTAGTTAACAGCAGTCTAATATCAGCCACAGCCAGAGTGGCCAACTGTCATTGATTATGGAAACTGTAGTCCAGCACAACTGGAAAGCATCAGGGTGACTGCCTCTGTGTAAAGTGCTTTGGGTGTGTCATATACCACTTTCTGACGGGCAAGACAAAGGACAAATCATGAAAGTCACAGTCTCAGCAGAAAGCACACAACTGCACAGGGAAGGGATTCCTGGGAACCTGAAAGTCACCCAGAATATTCCTGAGTGACTTCTGCAAGGAACAAAATTGCTGTAAACAAGGATAAGGGTTTTTGGTGGGGTGGGAGATACAGAGGAAAGGAATCAATATACATATGCAACCAAGCAACAGGAGTGTCTCGTGAGAGCATATATGGATTACATGCTTAAGGGAGAAAATTGTATAGTGATACACGGGCTTATAAAAGGATCCACCAAACCAGAAACAAGGTTGAATGCCATAAGTATGTTGCTCCAGGCCCTTGTCAGTAAGACACCCTTAGAGGTGTGACTTTGGTGACTAATTCTTATTCAGATACAGTAACAGAGAGAAGAAGGTTCAGCACTTTGCTAATCTAGAGCTCTTTATTTGTCACATTTATATCCAGCAGCAAACATTTCCTGTGCTGAAGATTGAGTTATTTGAGGGTACAGTAATGTATCTTTCTTAAAGCTTTAAAAGTGTCAAATGACAAAATAAATAGTGCAGTTTCTTATGAAGTCAGGGTTGGGAACAAAATTATTTTCCAAGGCATTCATTTATTTAACTGCTTTATATGCTGCAGAAGCAAACAAATCAGATAGACTTCAATCTCTAAAACCAGGATGGGAAAATGGCAGGTTACTAAGCAATTCTGTAGGATTCCTCCTAAGTATTATTTTTATTTTCACTGTTTATACAGAACATTTCAACAGAAAACTGTTCAAAGTTAATGTGTTCAAAACAGTCTACACTTAGTAGATCAAAACATAGCTAAATTAATAAAATATATATATTTTTTAAAAACACTAATAGTTATTTGATTTACACCCCATTTTTCTCCCAAATGGGATTAAAGGCAGATTACACTATAAATTAAAACAAAAATAGCTAAAAAAATGTGATACCAAAGTTTAAAAAATTAATCCATCAATTCAATTAAAACATTACTTTTAAAACATCAACTCAAAACAATAATAGCACATTTTACATAACATCCACCCAGTTCACATCCTATCCCAATTAGTTAAATGCTGAAGTTTAAACAAGAAGTCTTTGCCTGTTGGCTAAAAGAGAGCAGAGGAGGGGCCAACTGAATCTCCCTTGGAAGGGAGTTGCATAGCTTAGGAGCAGCTACTGAGAAAGCTCTCTCCTCTGCTCTCAGAAGATGAGCCTGACCAGGTGATAGAACAGAAAGTTCTCCTCCCCAAAAGATTATAAAACTCAGGCAGGCTCATATATAGGCTTTCAGACAGTCTTGTCCCAAGACCTATAGGGTTTTATAAGTCATAACCAGTATTCTGAATGTGCCTAGAAAGGAACTGGTAGCCAAGTGAAGCTGTTTCAACCAAGGAAACATATGCTTTTTTAAACAAGTCCTGGTGAGCAGTCTAACTGTAGCATTTTGACCCTGCTGACATTTCCAAACAGTTTCCAAAGGCAGCCAAAATAGGTTCTAGTAATCCAGGTGGGATGTCAGGCATGTGTCACCATGGCCAAGCAGAAATGGTCTATGCAAGAATGGAAAGGCTGCTCATTAATTAGACTGTCTTCTCAAAAGAAGTGAAACATGTTTACTCATCCACTGGGAGATAAGCAAAGAATGGACATGGGCTTCCCAGAGGTTAGTATTGTTCAAATTTGGTGCCATGGAGAAAAAGGTTCTATTACTAACAGATTATACCATCAGCTCCCTAAATACATGAGCCTGGACCAGGGTCTTGCAAGAAGATTTGAGGGACTGGTATAGTAGTCACATATAGTCACATAAATATTAAAACTCCTTGGGCCCACAAAAATAGTGATAAACAATACAGATACTTTGGAACAAGTATAAATGGGTATTTTGCCAACTTGTCAGACAGGCAGCACCATTCAGCAGCAGGTATAACTTCAAAATGGTGCCAATGGCAGATCCACATATAGCAGATTAGATAGAAGTTGACAAAGCATGAATTTTATAGTCAAGGCTCTTGTCTTCTAGCTGGTGAATCAAGGTAGTAAGAGACACCCTTGGACTACTACCAGAGAATTTGAATTAAAATGTTGATAAATTTTGTCCATATTTTGGCAAGATGTTTTCACACTGATGAAGAAAACATTCAGTTCTTAATACAGTTGGATTGCTTCAGATACCTGGTATTATAATATTAATGTTATAGATATTTCACAAATTTCTGAATTTGTACTGAGTTACAAAACATATTGCAGGTCCTTCAGATGGCTGAATGGATAACAGACCAATCTTAAAGAATACTACAGTTTGCCATCTCTGCTTTTAAAGCTAAGTTACTGTCAACTTTGAGGAACTGGGTTACGGTAGGAGTAAGGAACCTTTGGTCCACTGTATCAGTGATTCTCAAGTTTTGTCCTCTAGATGTTTTGGTTTTCAACTCCCAGAAGCTACAACTAGATGGTCAGTGCTGGGTGTCAAAATTTAAAGAACCTGGCAGATCAAAGGTCTTCCACCTTTTTAAGCTAAAGCTCTTTTCTGAGAAATACTTTTAGAGGAAGGCTAAAGACTGTCTTCCACCTTTTCTCTTAGAAGAGATCAAAGAGAAGAATTCTAAAGGGCAGCAACTATTGGTTGAAGTGAAGGATATTATACTAGCCAATGCATGTTACAGTTATATATTCTTTTCTTAATATGCTTGAAACATCCTTATTCTTTGTCACAATTGGCTACAGTAGTCTAAAATGAATAGATTTACTTCCCCCTGGGACATTCTGCACTGAGCAGGAATTCTCCTTCATCTACCTTCTGAAAACTTTTCCAAAAGGTTTTTCAAGTTTCATTTTATTTTGAAAGAATAGATTTGTCTTCTTACAGTTAACATCTTGCTTTAATTTCCAGATGGCTTTGTGGGACAGACACCCAACAACACCTACCCCATCCCACCTACATTTTGCAGTGTGATTTTCTCTAAGAACAGTGGAAAATGAGAGTATTCTAACTGTATTCTTTATTCTGATAGAATTAAAAAGAAAACTACTCAAACTTTAAAGCACCTTTGGCATAACTTACCCCAACACCACTCCAAGTTCTTTCACATGAACTCTTGATTGACCTCGCAAATATTTAGACAGCATTGTGCTTTTGAGGTACATTTCCTGTAGCCGATCCTCAAGATGCATTACACACTGTCAATGAAAAAGAACAGCTCATGACGATCTAATCCAGGAGAATACAGCACAAACAGGTAAAATTTAGAGCACACGAACACATGGAATGTAAGATCATCCTTGCAGGGGCTGGACCAAAGTTCTGTCTATTTCCATATCTCACTGATCCAGGTTAATACTTTTCCAAAAGTGACTTCCCAAAGAGAGACCTGCCCTTCCATAGGAAAACCAGTATACTTACCCAAACTGTGGGGTGGGAATTCACTAATTACCAGATGTGCCAGAAATGTGAATGGTTGGGGTGATATAACTTATTTTCATTACCCCTAGGCCTCATATGCAGGCTAATGAGCTTGCTGTGACTGCAAGAAATTATTTTCAGGTGTGCCTACAGGTTGTGGGGAATAAAGGCTGGAACTATGGTCTGCTAGGGGCCAAAAAAAAAAGGCTGCAGTCAAGAAAGGAGGTCCTGAGCATGAATTGAGGTGTGGATGGTATGGATCCTGTGGTATGATATAACTAAGTGAATGTGAGTTTTCATAAACATTCTGTGAGAAAAGCTTTGTTGAGAATACAGAACAAACAGAAACCAAGGTTATGTCCCAAAACATCTTATCAAGAAGCTTTTTATAGAAAAGAGACAACAGCACAAGAAAAATGAGTGACTTACAGAAATCTTTTGGAAATTGAACATGAGCAATACAGAATTAAATTGATTGAAAATTAATACATGAAGATTTTAGTTTTCAGTTGTTCTCTTATAGACAAACAGTAGATAAATACAAGGCAGATAAAAATGTATAATTCTGAACTGACTGAAAAATAATTTGAGAAACAGTTGTGCTCAGATGATGAACATTTGATTGGGAAGACATATAAACTTTTGTTAAAATTAGAAATGGAAGAAAAGGAGGTGAAAGATGACATGGTGAAATACGCACAAAATGTTTGGAATAATATATTGGTGGAACAATAGCAGAGAATGTGGCCACAGGGAATTAAATTTACATTATGTTATGATCTTAAAGAGAACTTTTACAAGATGATGTACTACTGATAATTGACACCAGATAAGATGGCCAAAACGGCAGCAGTAAGTGGGAACCTTTTACCACATGTGATAGACTTGTGATAAACCCAAAAATTCTGGAATCAAATACACTTTATGTTACAAAATAATTTGAAACTTAACAGTCAAATGAAACTAGAATTGTTTATATTGGGACTAGCAGAAGGCCAACTGGAGAAGAAATATGGCAAGATATTGCAGTATATGACAGTGGCAGCAAGAGTGTGGTATGCTCAGAAATGGAAGAGTACTGACATACCATGAAAAGAGAATTGGCTGGTTAACTTATTGGACTTAGCTGAAATGTACAATTTATTAGAGAAAAAGACAGTGGGGACCTTTCTGCAAGACTGGGATCCAATAATACTTTTTATTAAAAAAAGAAAAGAAAAGAAAAAGAATATAATATTTTGACTGTAGAATCCAGCAATTAGTATTTTGGGAAGGTTAGCACTGGAACTATTAGAGTGACATTTGTAATTAGAGAGATTTTTCTTTAAGTAGATGACACACAGTCTGTGACGAGAAAGCGGGAAATCACCTGCTAAAATGTCTCTAATGTTTCTTAGTTTTTTTAATATTATGTAATGTTATGTGTTTTTTGTTGTGTGCTGGTTATTGCAAACTTAGAGGATGTTATAATTTGATGATTTGCTGTGATTGGTTTTGTTGTTAGTTTATGCTAAAATTTTAATACAGTATATTAATAAAAAAAAAAAGAAGAAGGAAGGAATGAAGGAAGGAAGGAGATCCTGAGAGAAGATGCTTCCAATTCTTGAACAGCTGCTAAAATGAGATTTCCTAGTCACTGCTTTCTAAGCTATCTGATGTGGGTGACCGATGTGCCAGGGACTAGTGCCATATTAGTGCCCATTGGTGATAACTCTTTCTTCCCTGGAAACTCTGCAAGGACTGGCAGCTGATGGCTTATGGACCAGGACCAGTCTAAGGACCACCACTTCCAACAGTACAATCCTAGAGTTCTCAATTCTGAAGACAGAAAGTAATTCTGTTTAACTGAGCAGGGAAAATACTTTTTCATGTGCTGCCCTTCTCCCAGGTTTAAAAACTAAATGTAGTAGCATATGCTCCCATACATCATATTCTCCCTGTGTGAAGCTCCTGAATGATGTTGTCTGTAAATTAATACTTACAAAGTCAGCAGGAAGGTTAAGTTTGTAAAGCTGCAAAATCGACTGCAATAAGGAAGACACCTGACTGGAGACCAGGACATCTTTGCCCAGCTTAATATTGTCCATCATTTTTCTCTGACTTGTAGCCACTTGGACAGTCCATTTATCTGTATTTGCAATAATGCAAATAGCTTCTGTTATGGGCTCATCTAGAACAGGGTGCTATAGAAGGAAGACACCAGAAAGAGCAAACAAAACAGTTTCAAACTGCTGTTCTATTTTTATTTGATAAATCACTGCATTTTGAAATTACAAAAGTTAAATTTTGTATTCAGTTTAACTGAACACGAAAAATATTTTGCCAACAGCAGTTGCATTCAAGCAGTTCTCCACTGGCTCTACCAAAATGACAATTCTGAGGTCAGTAGGGTTTCTTCTTCTTCTTCTTCTTCCCAGAATGTAATGTGTAACCAACTGCTTCTTACAATAAATCCACAATAACATTAAGCCTCACCAGAATTCCTAGGAAAACTCTACATGATAAATTTGTTTTCTGTGTGGAAGAAATTCCTCCAGGAAAGAAAATGAGAGGATGCAACTTTTAGCATTCCTCGCTATTCATTACATTGGCTAGGACTGCTGGAAGGCACTTTTCCAAGACCATAATACTTGCAATAATATAAGAAAATAGGGTTCCAAATCCACAAACTCTAGTGACCTGAAACTCATTGTGCCTAATGAAGAGATCCTAAAGGTATACAGCTGGTGGTTCCTTGTTTTATTTCTCCCTTAAACATTACTTTGACTGTGTTTCTGTGCTGACTCTGTCACTAGGTGGCAGATTTCTCTAACCAGTACACAAGTTTGCAGTTGTTGCAATTTGAAGTTGTGGTGATGGCAGGGACAGTAGTATAATGGACTGTGTTACATGCTGCCCCCGCCATGCAGGACTCATGCCTATGATTCTCTGCAGATATGACTTCAGCAACTGATCATCATCACATTGTGCAAGAAAGAAGTCCATAAATTAAATCTGTATTCTATCAGTGGAAGAAAATGATAGGCTTGAATCCCCTCTGTACAAACTGTTCTTATTTTGGCTTACTGTCAGTTCCACCAAATCCCTCCCCCACCGCCCATCTTTGCCCATATTAATCTTGCTCAGAAGCACACACACAACTTACATTCACTGCATGACTCAACTCAGCTGGTAAGCATTGCTTAAGCTGTTCCTCATTACTTATTCCTTGTAACACCAGATCAGACACATATGAGGCACAATAGCCACCCAGAAGTGACCTTCCAAAATGCTTCACACTTTGATTGCTGATTGTACTGGATCTGAAACACAGGAGTTGGTTGTTTGCTTAGTACTCAACTTCTACAGAGGATTTCTTTGTTAAAGGTATTGAAACGTTTGATAAGTAGAGTTATTTTGACAAGACTGGTGCTGTACCATTGGACTACATCACCACTTTCCTTCTTTGCCAAGAGAGAGTGGCATGCTCAGGATGGCCCATGAAAAGCTGCCAATGAAAAAGAGTGGCCATGACAAAGTAACTGTTTCTCATATCTGAATGTTAGTTGCCCCACGGCTACTAACAAACAACTGCACGTTTGCCTCTAAGCTGTATGTACCACAAAATAATTTCTCCTCAAGTCTTGAAGGGTCATTAATGAGGTTTTGAAGTTAGCCAGATCCAGCCTGTATAGATTAGTGCAATTACTTAACAGAAAATACAATTGTGTAAATTATATTTTTAATTTACGCTAAATCATAATAGCTGAATGGTCAGATTTAAAGAACACCTTTTTTCCTATGACAATGACTGAACGAGTGGGGATTCAATTAACTACATAAAACAACAAGTAAACTTCCTAAATTTAGAATATAGTGATGTTTTGAATTATAGTTTTGTTTCTGAGGCACTAACTCTAGAAAATTATTCATCTTCATGGTTTCTCAAAGTGCCCTCAAATCCAAGAAAGTTATTTTCTTTTGTTTACACAAAAATATTTTGCATTTAATCACTTGTGGTTTGTAGCACAGATCTCAACACACTTGTTTGCAACAACAGCTGCCTAATGCAGTATGCATCTGAAGTACATTCTGTTTAAAAAAACTGTATGTTAGACTAAACTTATTAGACTAAGCATGTATAGGGAAAAAACAAATAGAGGGGGAAAATTTCTTTTGTTCTGTCTCTCCAAAACCTTAAATAGTGATGCAATAATTTCTTTTTACATTTAATATTACTCTGAGCTGCACTGAGTACCATCTTTAGATAATTAACACACAACTTATATTAGCTTAAACACACTTAAACTGTCCCAAATTAGGTTTTCCATGCCAAAGCTGCTAGGTGGTGAAATTCTCTGGCTTTAGGCTGCATCAAATTTTGCATCAGAGCTCCCATTGCATTATATAGGAGTTACTTTGGAACAATGCAAAAATAAAACAAAACTTCTGGGGAGCTACACCTTAGAGATGCATGATATTTTTTCTGTCTATTTGTTTACCTTGGCAGAGCAAGTTCCACTTCAGAAAGTTCTTCTGTCCTACTGTTGGCAGAGTTTAGAGATGGTACATCTGGAATACATGCGCCACCTTCATCGTCACTCTCACCCAGTGCACTGTCGGAGCTTTCATTTCTAGGAATGTTCTCTTCCATTCTAAAAGTCTGTTCCCTGTCAGCATCCCCACAGGGGATATCCTGAGTAACTACTTGGCCAGATCCTTGCTCAAGACTGAGATTGCCTGAATCATAGTCAAATGAACTTTTTTCCAGGTGTTCACAGCATGCACTTTTAGCTTCCTCCAGTCTTCCTGGATTTATAGTTTTGACTTGGCTATCAGGTGACACAGACATCCGATCTGATGACAACCAATGTGCACTTGGGGCTTGCATTTTACTAGCTTTCTGCCTTGTCCGTGGTTTAAGATAGAAATTGGATTTGTCCTGTTGGAGCTGGGAAGATGGACTTGACAAAACACATGGAGATCTGCTTTTCCCCGTGAGCTCCCCAAGAGCTTTATCCATATCCTTTCTTTGGGCTTCTAAATCAGACTCTGGTAAGGCTGAGCTTCCAATCTGGAAGGTAACTCTTTCCAAAAGAGGATGTTTTTGGTCAAACCTCTCAGAGCATGGTACAGCTGCCAAGCTACCAGGCACCTGTTCTGTTGCACAGCACTGGTTGCCATCATCCATCCTTGCTGTTAAATTCTCCAGTTTAGTTTGTCCTTCAGAAACAGGTTCTGAACTGGCCACAGTTTTTCCCTTCTTAGTCCCTTCTGCAACTCCTTTTGGGGACCCAACTCTGGACAAAGAAGGTGAAGTCTCAGAGCACTGCTCAGCATTTATTCCCTCATGCTTTCCCTTTGAGCAGGCAGGCTCAAACCAGCTGTCAGATTCCACAGCTGCAGCACCCTTGTGCTTTCCCTGCTTTGGGGGCAGAACAGGAGGTATGAGAGCAGGTTCATTTCGAACAGTGACAACTACATAATCAGATTCCTCAGCTTCTCCCCTTTCTAGAGCTGTTGTGATATTGCTGCCATTCAGGGTCTGTTCTTCTCTTCCAACTTGTCCACTCCAGGTCAGCTGATTCTCTTGTATCTCAGAGCACCGTAAGAAATACGTAAGGACATAGAGGACACGCTGAACCAAATCCTTACGTTTTCCAACAATCACAGTCCTTGTCATCCTGACAGGTGAACCTATGGCACCATATAAGTCACCTAAACCAAGCAGAAGAAGAAAAAAACAGTTTCACACTAAGAGATTAAATTAGGCAGACACGTGGCTTAAACTGAACACATTAAAAACAAACTTGTCCAGAAGAGATTCATCTGTGTACAACAGGTGCAATGAGCATCAGTAAATCATCATTCTTTCCTGACATCAAAGAAAAACTTAAGGATGTGATCCCACTCCAATGGAGGTATTCCAAGTTCTGTTTATTTTAGTAGGAGAAAAGAACACTCACGAACATACTTCCAACTGAAAATCAAAATCTTTGGAAGGACCAATCCTTTGAGTTTTCTTTGAATCATATATGTAGGATTTTTTTGTGGGGGGTGGGGTGGGACACATCATTAGCAAAGAGGTCTATACTCTGTTAAAATAAGAGTTTGTGCCATGAGCACTTGAATCTTTTGAACTTGTATAAAATTGAGTAATTTGCAATTTACAGTTCTGCAGTTCTGTTTCTATGTTAGATTTTTGTCAAGTGTAATATAAAATATATTTATAGTACCTCACATCTTATAGATGTGCCAACAAAAACAGAGGTGGGTCATCCAAATTAATTATCAGTAAAGCAATCACAGTAGACTTTCACAATATGGCACTCAATAAGAGAGTACCATGAGATTTAGATACTGATGAAGTGTAAGCTACATGGCTGAGTAACAGATATAAAACTATATTTACTCAAGGGTATGGCATACAATTCAACAATATCCAAGTCATGTGGTGCTTTTTCATGAACCTCAAATTAGGAATTACTACCGGGACTGCTAGACGTGATTGTCTGACAGATGTTACAAGTGATATTTTGAAGATCTGAACAATTTTCCTGACCCAACACTATCTAAGGAATAAATGTGTACAATTTTATCAGCCTGGATGATTTACTTCATTCTTACATGCATCAACACATTTCAGCTGAAGAAATAAAATGCATACAATCATAAAACTATCAACAAAAAAAGCAAACAGGTGAATTCAGTATCTCTAAATTGAACAGAAAAATGAATGAGGATTATAGTGGGCTAATGTGTAATCCACTAGACATTATTGTACAACAGCTTCCAGATGTTCTTGGACTGCAAGTCCTGTCTGATCTATGCAGCATGGCCAATTGAGAGGGATGCTGGGAATTGTAGTCTAGCAAAATCTGGTCACAAGTTTCCCATCTCTGCACTAAGATGGATAAAGAAACACATGATCCACTGAAGTCATCACTGGAATTACTAGCCAGGCCATTCTTTGACTTGTTAAGTATAAAATTCTTTCAACCCTACTTCCACTGCTCAAAAAATTAGATAGAGGGCAAGGGAAGCCTATAGGCAACTTGACTTCTAATTTTGGTGTTGAATGTATCCATTGGATTTGTCATGCTATTTTTGTTAAGCTCTGAGACGAGTAGAATCTGAATGTACAGACTTCAGATTTGTTCAGATTCTGAAGTAAATAAAAATCTAATGCTTGCAGCATTTATATTTACTTCATAACTGCCAAATGAAATAAAAGCCAATTATTGTAATGTGATCAGCTACCACTAGAGGACACTGCCTGGCATACTGACCACAGTTGCCAGTATGATTTTGCAGATTGGTTGCAATTTTTGGTTGCAGGGTACAAATTTACGTGCTTAAAGTAGATTATATGGTAGCACATGTTTACAAAGAGACAGTACCAGTGTTCCAAAACACAGTCATATTGCTCTCTAATTATGGGTCAACCATTTCTCAGCTTAATATTCAGGTAAACAATTTCCAAATCCATATAAATAAACACATTTCTGTTCAAAACATATTTCTGCCTTTTTTATAGAAAAACCAGTTCTTTGAAAATATCTGCATCTGAAAGTGCACTGACCAAGCTGTGCCCAGAGGGAATTGTAAGGATGGGTTTTTGCTAGCAAGTTCACTGACTGCGAGGCACGTTTCTCAGAGAAGGCCTTGATGGGCAGATGGTCAACTGGCATCACTGTTGGGACCCAGGCCAGGTGATAGGTCAGCACTGCTGTTAGCAGAGCAGCTAAGAACCTATGGAGACAGAAGAACCAGAAACAAGACCATGAACATTGCCATAAACTTACTGTTCCGAGTAGAGAAGTAGGGCAAAGCAAGCCATAGAGGTCACTTACTGGTTTTTGCTGGTCTGTTCTATCAAAGAAGTGAATTCTTTGAGAAAGTTTTGGCATAATGTATTTTTTTCTGAAGCACCAGACATCATGGTAAGCCACACAGGTTCTGCAATTCTTGGAACTGAATACAAGTTCCAGATTGTAACTCTATGAAAGAGATCCCAGAAAGAAAAAAGTAAAAAATGTATAAGCTTTAAAAAAAAGTGTAATTATTCACATAACAAAATCTTTTTAAGCAAAAAGAAAGGGTCCAATGTAACAAGGCCAAATTACTAATTATGTTCCCCCACTGCCACTGAAATGGCACAAAAACTATGAGATCAATGCAGAGATGACAGAAGACATTTTTTCACCTCAGATAAAGATACAAGAAGTTGTCCCCTACCTTACTTTACACTCTGGAAATCATGGGACTGCCAACTAAAAGGAAAAATACCTTCGACCACACCTCAGGGCAGCATGACAATTTAGGGGACTAAAATAGGTGAAGTGGCATACAGAGGAATGTTCCAGAAATTCAGAATGAAAAGTGAAGAGATGTTGCAATAGCACATACTTTCTTTGCCACTCCCTGCCATCTGTCACCTGAGGTAATTGCCTCATTCTGTCTAATGGATCAGTGATGGCACAAGATAAAATGAGTGTGGGTATTTCAAGGGGCACAAGATCCTTCCCTCCTTGTATGTCTAACTGGTATTAAGCTTCTAATGGCTACTGAAGAAGTTTACCAGCTTGTAATACCAATTCACAACTGATCAACAGATCTAATACTGAAAGTAAGTAAAGTTGCCCTCAGTCCCACAAATTGCAATTGGGGTTCTGCAGTGAAACCCATACGATTTTGTAATCCTACATACTGGCATAGGATACACATTACCAAAGACAACTTCAGGAGATTTTGATTATTATTTTAATGTCAGGGACAGAAATCAGGCAGGATCCTAGTTCAAATTGTATGAATGCACAGGGTGAGATTGCCAATGCCTGACTATAAAAATTATGGAACAGTCCACTCAAAACCGTACAAGTGAAACATAGACTCTTTCATATATTATGGATGTAAGCTGGGTATATGCCCTTCCCCATGTTTATGTAGCAGTGGAGGAAATGGAGGAAATGCAGGGAAGGTTTATGACCAAAAAAATAGCATTAGACTCTGAGCAAACTGAGACAATTCTGCACAGATAAAGAAGTTCACTCTAGATTATTAATTCACTATTAGCAGGAACACATTATCAAAACTTGGAAAAGCCCACTTCTACGGTATCCTCTGCTACACCAGGCTGTCAAAAGCAGCAAGTCATGAGTGTCAGTTTTGACAGGAATGTTTATGTTGTGCATTCCATCTCTGACTCACATGCTCTTTTATATAATCTCTACCCACCCTCTCCATCTTGGCCCCGGCCCCAGTCAGGTGCTTAAATAATGAGCTGAAATATGATCAGATGATCAAACCAACACAGAAGCCAAAGTGAAGCATGAAATCCTTATCCAAATACTTTTTTTTTCCAGAATCAAGCAACTTATTCGCATTTCAACACTGCGAAGTTTTACAGCATCACAGACAGAGGCTGGAAAAGTAAGTTTCAGGGAGATGGCTGGAGAGGTGGGTTGGGGAGCTCTTCTCCAAAAAAAGTAAACTTTCCAATCTCTGGATTTATGTTTAATGCCATTCATAGAGAACTAAATGCGGTGGCTTTCAAGATTAATTTACTATTGCTATGATCAATGTGTACAAGTTATTCTTTCGATTACACTCCCAGAACTTAGTTGTGACCCAACCTTTCCAAGCACTGTCTATATCCTAAACATAATTTCGAAGAAGGTACAACTTTTGTGACCCACTGTGGTATAGTGGGTTGAGTGTTGAACTAGGACACTAGGAGACAAGGGTTTGAATTCCCATTTGGCCAAGGTAACCCACTGGGTGACCTTGGGCAAGTCACACTCTCACAGCCTCAGACAAAGGCAAGGGCAACCCTTTCTGAACAAATTCTTCCACCTTAGGGTTGCCATAAGTCAAAAATGACTTGAAGACACCCACCACCACCACCAACAACAACAACAAGAAGCTATATTTCTAAATCACAGATACTACTGGTTTTTACTCTTGTAAGAAATGGCTGTTGCTGATCTGTGGGACCAAGATACCTCAGCCAGTATTCCACACTGATAGCAGTGGCCCCGAACATAATAGCATAGAGCAGTATTGATGTATTTATCACAGTGTAAGTATACAGAGAGGAATCTTTGCATAAAAGACTGGAGAAACAGCTGGTTTAGGGTTCTAAAAAAAGAAGTATTTTGCACAAATAAGAATTAAGTCTTATGCTAATCCTAAAAGCACGATAAGCTAGGACTAAAATGGCTAAGTGGAACATCCTACTGCAGATAGGGAACAGCATTTCTGAACAGAAGGGGTAGAATGCCAGTAGGGCACTGCCACAGCACTCATGAGCTGGCAGTCTACCATCCCAATGTGCTGTATGCCTAGGCAAGACTGTAGTCATTCTTTGGAAAATCAGGTTGCAGACTACTTCAGATAATAAAATAAGTGCTATCATGAGCTGTCCCATAATTGTGTAACTTGTGAAACAAGATGACGTGGTGGGAGAATAGGAATTCCCCATGTCATCTAAGCTGTGTTCCATGAAGCAAATTTAACAGTTGCAATTAACAAACACATCATCTTGTAAGAAGAAGCTCATATCCATTTCAGTGAGGAGAAAGTATGTGTGCTGGGCAAACTCAGAATGATTAATACTACATGGAAAAAGACACCCTGAAACGAATCAATACCTAAGTGGTGGTCTGGATTCCTCATATGGAGAAATACAAATCTACCTTTCATGTGTCCCTATATAATTCCACATAAGAGTAACTCACCTGAATTCATCCAGAGCACGCATGACACGGCTGATGTAAACTTGCACTCTTTGACTAGTTTCTGCTATTTTTCTACAGGAGATCATAGCCTTGAAGATAATAATAAAAATAATAACAGATTTAAAATGAAAGATTAATGTGTTCCTCTCAAAAATTAACTAAAATGCTTTTTTAAAAAAACCCAAACAAACAGGAATTGGAACCAAACATGGAATCTAGGTCTTCGTACCCTACACCTCTTGCTTCGTGCCTACGCAGAAAATGATTCTTGAGTAATGTGTTGTCAAGGTCTGAAATACGGTTATGTAGAAACCAGGAGAGACGCTACCTCATTTTATGGAACTATGTAAAAAAGATTTAAATACACTGCTTGGGGAAGGGGAAAAGAAACTTTGGTCTACATTATACATGAGGGGAAATGATGGACCCTAAAACTGTTTTTTAAAAAATATTTCAATTTATTTTTAAATAATGCATTATCTGATTTTATGTGTTGTACATTGCCTTAGAGGTCACGTCAGGCTGAGAGGTGACAAACAATTATTAGGATAAATAAATAAAAATATTGAATGTCAGACTGATGCTATGGAGAGCTTGCAAATTTTAAACAGGAGGTCTCCATTTAAATGTAGACTCAAGGCCCTTTTCAGAATACTTGCTCAAGTAGTGTACTAAAGGCTGACATATGACATTTCAGGTGAGACTAGTTGGTACAGCATCACTCCCACACTGGTACATGCTGTGAATTACTCAGTAATACTCTGGAAGGGAACATTAGCCAACAAAGTGCATGGAAACCTGCCTGACCAATCTCCTCTTATGCCAAGCTGCCTTGAAGGTAGCAATTAAAACCAGAAACAAATCTGCTCCATTGTTTTACCATTTCAATTGCGCTCTTCAGCTTGCTCATATGCGATTCAAATAAAGGGAAGTGAGAAAAGAAGAAATCCTGGAAGTCCCTCTGGGCCTCTTCATTTTCTGGGAGGGTGAAAATGACACTGATGGCAATCTTCTTCCTTCGAATCATAGCAGGATTGAGGCTACAGCTTTCATCTGCCATGTTGAATGTTTCTTCAGTGGAGCTAAAAAAAAAGAAGGTAAACCAAAGAACATTTGTATATGCATTTAAAACATACACACAGAACCATCAACATTCCAGAGGTTTTGGTCATCCTTGGTGGGTTGATATTAGTAGTGGGTCAAAACTGACCTAGTGCATTCCTTGCATTCAACCAGTGGTGTAGCAGAGTCAGTGGTGTAGCAGAGTCAGAACTTACAAGGTCAAAGATCTAGGACTGATTTGAGTAGCAGGGACTATGAAATCATCTGCACACACACACATACACACACCCATACTGGAATCTTCTCTTCCCTCTGAGTTTAGGTGCAATCCCAACCTGGAGGGGAAATGGCTTTTCCCAGCAATGATGTATGATAATGCAATGTTCCTGTTGTAATCCAAAGCATTTGGGCGTGGATTTAACCACTACCTCTTACTGGTAGAGATTAAGACTGTCAGATTTTTATTTATAACATCAACACAGACACCTGCACTTTTGGACTGTTCATGGGGATGTTACTACAGAGACTGTACTGATAAAGGCCTTCCTCCTTCAAATTTTACCCCTATGCCACCATATGCAATTCTTCATAAGATCCAGTTACTCACAAGTGGAAGGACACTTGGAGATGCAAATGGTCTTTCCTTACACTAACAGAGGTATCCAGGACCAAGAATATTTTAGTCAACATACCCATGTGGTTATAATTGAACAATCTTCCTCAAGATAGAATCTCAACTCGGATATTATTACGCCCAGACAGAAATATTAATAGGAGAATCTCCCCCCACCCTTTCTTTATTTTCTTAGAAGAAACATATTACTGAATTTATATCCTGGGCTTAAACAAAACTGTTTTACCACAGAGATCATTTTAATCTAGTTTCCCTTTACAGTTTGAATCCTGTTGCCTGTGTGGTTTCAACAATAAGCAATTAAAAGGCATTTTAAATGCTGGAAGACTGCAAGACTACAAAACTTCACTTTGAGTAGGAATGTATATGGTTTTGCAGTAAAGTGCATTTCAGTGCATTAGGAGTCATGAAAGCACTTTTTCATCCTTTTAAAAAATGAACTTAAAATTTTAACCATGAAATCATTAATAATGTAACTGCCAATGCGCCATGGTTTGCTTCAAAAGCTGTTAATCATCCATTCACTGTATTAAACTATATTTTTGGATATAGTGGGCAGGCGAAATTCCCCCAGAGTTCTTGATGGTACAATAATGAAACAGGAGGTAATATATTGAAGTTTTATGACTTTGAACAGGTGATTTCAGAATCAACTGAATGACAAAGAAATCACAGTCTAGTGACAGGCTTTGGCAAACTAATGAAGCCATCACGATGAACACTGGCAGCAGCCAACCAACCCTCTTGAGCTCATTTGGCAAAACCTCCTCATGAGGAAGTACCAATGAAGGGTGTTGGCAGCATAACAAGAGAAGATGTGCTGAAAGTGAGGCTTCTTTGGGTCAAAGACTTTTTACAAGTGGGTTGCAAATGCTGGAAAAATTAATCCACAGTCCACATGACATGAACCCATA
The DNA here is from genome assembly GCA_948474755.1 of Ctenosaura bakeri. Lineage (NCBI taxonomy): Eukaryota > Metazoa > Chordata > Lepidosauria > Squamata > Iguanidae > Ctenosaura > Ctenosaura bakeri. Next base: position 169,535 of record CAOLHI010002443.1, on the reverse strand, counting down.
AAATACTGCTTTTGGGGCTATATGAAGTTTCAGACTAATTAGGTACTGAATCTCTTAGATCAGGAACAACATGCTAAATCCTCCCAGTAAATTCATTATAGATTTCTTTGTGCGATTGGGGGAAATTATGATTTTACTCATACTAGGTAGCAGTAAGTCTGAGATACCTAAAGGCAGAAGCCTGCTAGGTCTGCATTAGTGCAATTATAAAGGTTGTTAAAATATACTTGCTCCACCAGTCTGTTTGAAGACTCTTGCTTGTAGTTTATGGATGATTTCTTAAAGCAGAAAGACGACAGTATACACAGCATCTGCAAACATCTGTGCAACTGAATTCTAGGAAAGCAATGACTATGAAACTTACCACCTAGGAAAAATGCCATTTTCCAGACTTGTTGTTTGACTTCTTAGCCAGCGACGCTGGTAGCTACTAGAAGAGGAGCTTGGAGAGGGCAATGGAGTCATCAAAAGACTGCTCAAAGATGCTATCAAGAAAGCAGACAGATGTTGACATTTCCTCATTTCACTTCAACAGCAATTCTTTTTAGTCTCATGGAAGTCTGAACCCCACTTTTATTAAAGATATCCCATATGCACTTTCTTTTGCTAGGGTGGAGGGAAAGAGACCACAGTTCTATCTTAAATGTAGTTATAACATGGAAACACATAACAGATAGATGATTACCATATTAGAACCACATGTAGTACAAAGAGATGGTCCTATTAAACTATTCAGTAATCAAAAGAATGTACCCCAACACCACCATTGCATTGCCACAGAAGAAAAACAGAGCTCTCTTCTGTAGTCTGTAGAGATTAGGTTGGAGTTTTCAACCACATCTTGGTGAGGCCACAAAGAACCAAGCAGGTGCAGCACAGAATAATCATGATCCTTTAAAACAGTGCACAGACATTGTCTAAGACAAATTAGCATCCTCAAGAGGCTTACCATCTTCATTAAAAAACAGAAAAGACTATAATGAGTTTTGACACATGAAGAGGTCAAATGTCCTGTTCTACAGAAGACTCAGACCAATTAAAGAGAACACAAAACTTTCATTCCTGAACAGATCATCAGAATTCACAGGTGAAGTGTTCAAATTCTGTAAGAATTAAAATTGTATCTAAATCCATTGGCTCACACGGAATGAAAATAGATTCACTACCTTATGATAATACTTCAGAAAAGAGCAAATAAGTGGAAAGCTACCTGAGCGAGCAATGCCACTGTCTCTGTCTTCATTCTGACCCCTGCTAGGCATGTCAACAGGTGTGCTATGAGCTAAATTAAAAAAAAATTGTTAAAGATTAAACAAGTGTACTGTTTATCATCTATTTTAAAAAGCAAGCGTGGCAACAGCAATTCAGATTCAGGAATGCTATTTTTAAACGTTCCAGATTAATGGCTGGAGTTGCTCTCAAACAGCAAAAATTATAATGAAGAATTAAACATTAAATATTGAAAAAGCCACAAAAGCTGTGCTCCAGTACTGCACTGTGCTCAGTTGGCTTGTTTCTAGGTAGAAAGAATACTAATGCAAAAATACCTGTTTCACTGCAGAGACCCACTACTGTTCCTCATTTCCCCCCCTGCCCATCAGTTATTCACTTGTTCCCTCAAGTTCTTGGAGGAACCACGCAATAGTAATTTCTAATCCTCCTCAAAAAGTGGCAAATTGCAAGGGTGGTTCAGCCCAACCTTCCAAACTACACAAACCCTACAGCAGATTTGAGCCTCCTGAGTTTATTGCCACAGAACTTTCATTAAAGGAGCAAGAACCCATTTTCTCAAGCAGCATGCCTCTCCGTTAGGTACATTCAGGACCAAAATCAAAGGCCCACAGCTTTTGGTGAATTTATTTCTCTGGGGTCTAGGCACATTACAATAGACAGAAGAGTTCCTCAGAAAAGATATCCGAGTCATTGGTTGCCATGTCTTGCTTAAAAATTAGCAAGTGCAAATGAGCTGGTGGGAACAACTTGAGCCACAAAACAATGAGTTCTTTTTTTTTTAACTTTCATGCAGGCAGATTTTAAAAATTCCCACTGAATGTCTTAGCCTGACCTCAATGATAACTGCAATGTGTAACAGGTATAAAAATGTTTCATGTCCAAAGGAGGGGTTGTGGATGCAGAATTAAGCCAGAACACATACTTTCACATGACATGGAGCATTTTTTTAAAGTGGCTATCAGTTCTCCTTGTTTGCAACAAAACAAACACAGAAATGCAATTTTTGCCCAAGATGTTTTTTTGTGCATAAAAAACTGCTTATAACTGATTGATATGACAAAGCCATTAAATGCTAACACGTCGATCTAGGTCTGTGTGAATTTTGCAACAAAACATGCCACTTAGGGGGAATGAAACTATTCTATTTGCTTGGGTGACTGTTAATCAAGAGCTTTGCTCACTGCTAAGTAAGCTCTAAAATGTAAAAGGCCGGACTTAAAAGCCAAGAGTACCTGAGCCTGTACTCCTGCTAGCCAGTCACTTTCAAACCACAAAAGCTCTCAGCACAGAATGAACACATAAACACTAAAACAGCTCAAATTTTAGAGACTGTGCATTCAATAGAAATCTTATTCCCTGTCCCCCATTTCCTTTTCTACTGCAGTGAAGGGAGGAAAACTAGAAGGGTTGACTCTGCATGAACACAGTGACAAATGTACCCCAGCTGAAGTTTGTCAAATCCTATCGGTATAGTTATTTTATCTGAAGATCCTTAGTCTGATTTTAATTAGTCAGTTAAATTCATCTGGTAGGAATACTGACTAAAAGGAAAATGGCTATTAATACAATTGTGAACACATTGTGTTACAATTAACAGTATTTGTATAAACTCGTGCTTCTGTAAGAAGCTTCAAAGTGTAAGAACATCTTTGTTTTTTAAAAATATTTCTTAGAAGTTTAATGGATTTATTCAGGTATAAGTTTTAGCATCCTTTTTCTACTCTGGAGACCTAAAACAATCCTTACAGGGCAGAAAATACTTTCTGTGTGTGCAGAAGAGACTTTCCAGATACAACACATTGCTTTTACCTTCTGCATAATGACAATGCTCACAGATGACAATATCAATTGTCAAATGGGTTCCCACTTCAATTACCAATGCTAGAGTAATTCTAATTCCACGCAGAAGGAAAATTCAAAGTAGTTTAAGCCAACACTAAGAAGAGGGACTAATCTGATTAGAGCACATGCATGATTTGTGATCTATGTAACATTTATTTGATTACATTGTATTTTACCCATTTCCCAAATCCATCACTTCAATTATAAAATATAGACTACTTGAGTATGGTGGAGGAAGTGTGGGGAGAGACTTCCTGGAGAGTGAGCAAATAAAATCATACACACAAACATTCTAGCATTATTATGTGTGAACAACAGAACAAGAAATTAACACCAGCAAAAGACTAGCCTGGAAAAACAACTCCTCTCAAAACTGGAGAAGGCATGCTCATTTCTGCACTAAAAACTACTAACAGTAAAGACATATCATGAAGGACGTTACTTTGAAGGGGGCATACAGCTAATGCAGCTCAGCATTTGGGAGAGCTGGAGTCCTCCCTGAGCTTGGAAAAGCTATCAAACCACAACTTGCAGAATGCTCAGGGAGAATGGCTATACCGCTCAGGGGGGTCTGATAGCTCTAGTGTAAAAAAGTAATATTTCCAACTTTGGGTTTCACATATACAATTTTTGAATACAATAATTAAATTAGAATCGATATCATCTTAGCCCATCCTGTTTCGAGAGAAATTACTGATCCCATGCCAAGAGAATATACAGGAAGCCAAAAATGTGCACAGGAGCGCATCACACTGTTGCCAGCATTCCACACAAACCTGCAAAAAGGAAGCACTCCGGATGAGCCGGAGGGACCCCCCTTCAGGTACACCGTGCAGCAGTTTGTTGCTACACAGCTGTAACGCACCTAAAGATAGCAACATGGAAAATACACAAAACAAAAATCAGATTAAACAGTACTGCAAAAACAGACAAACTAAAATACTATTGTACATGACAAAATACATCTGTAAATGTACTAGAGGTACATGCACATACCTAGACTACCTCCGTTACGACAGGGGCCCGAACCGTTTGGAGTAGAGTTCAGTCTTCCTAAACTGGGATCTTGGTTGATACATTCAAAACTACCTTGCAAACTTGGAAAGAAAACATCCAAAATAGTGATCAGGAGACAATCAAAGTTTTGGCTGAATCAGAATACTTTTCCCTGATCTCCACTGACTATCTAAAACTATTTCTAGTTATGGAAGACAGCATCCATCACCTCACATAAGAAAGAGCTGCTTGGGCTATTTTTAAGTAAAATCAAATCCACAGCATCAGCTTTCTGTGTGTACTTATAATTTTGCATGCAGGAATTTTTGTTCTGCCATATTCCACCCCACCCTCTGTTGCCACTTTTTCAGTAATTTAAATCATCATACACAGACAGTTCTACTGTTATGAATTTGGGGGACAAATTATTTCCATTTGCTAATACATTCTATGTCAGTGGTCTATTCACAGATGTGATAAGAGGCAGGGTTAATCTTTCCCCCTTTTCTTTTGAATTCAGTTCATTCCAAAAACATACAAGTGCTTTACTCCTTCCTGTTTTTCTCCTGGGAGGAAAAATAGTACACCAAAATGAATTTCTACTGAAGGCATATTGCTTATACTACACTTCAAGATGCTTTCCTTAAAAAAAAAAAAAAAAGATTATGTAACTATTTGGTAAACAGTACACCTTGACTCACGTGTGAAATTGAACATGAGACAGGGAAGCAAAAGTATCCAGGGCACATGGAACACGTCATCAGAGGGGGGCAAATAGCTTTATGTTCAGACAAAGGAACCCACACATATAGGTTTCTTCAAGGAAGAGGTTTCAAAGCCAAGGGTGTCCCTGCTTGCTTCAATAGCAATGCATATGACTCTAGTGATCAGTGTCAGTATGGGATCCTGTTATAAAACTGCACTGTTTTAACAAAGGTTGGCAAGACAACAGAAACAGCAAGGACAAAAAACATAACTCACTTTTCCTGTCTAATTACTATAGCCCGAAGATAAGTGTATGACACTTATATTCTACTAACTGTAATCTAGGTTGCTGATAGGAGGTTCCTGCCCTTCCCCTAATTTCTCCTCCAAACCCTACGAGATAGGTTGGGTCAAGACGTAGTTAAGGTCACATGGTTAGTTTGACCACCGAGTGGGATTTAAACCTGGGCCATCTCATTTTTAATCCAGAACTCTAATCACGTCACTATTAAATGTACAGTACATCTTGCTTCTTGCTACTACAAAAGCCTTGAAGTAAATCAGCAGATAAAACATACAAATGGCTACAGTCAATAAAACAGGAAAATACATAATCAGTACAGTCCATAATTAATAAAACAAAGGACTACAGCTACAAACACTCAATCAAATAAAGTATAATTACTTTATTCCAACTACTAAAAGCTCATCAACAACACTGACGTTTACAAATCTTTCAGGACCACCATCTCCAATCTAGAATGAACACTACAAACCCCCCAATAGGTGGTTCTTTTTTGGTGTTTAAATGCCTAAAAGAAAAAGAATCGCTTTGGCTCCTATCAAAAGGATGGCTACGTTAGCATCAGTCAAGCTTCTTTAGGGGAGTGCACTCCATATGCTTAAATCAACTGAAAAAAACCCTGTTGCTGAAAAGCATCCCGTCCCCTTCCCCTGAATCTCTCTTGAAAAAAGCACACACAAAAGGTTTTCAGATGCCAACCTCAATATTTGGATGGAGAATCCTAAACCATTTGTTGCTGTGCTCCTTCAAGTCATTTCTGGCTTACGGCGACACTAAGGCAACCCTGTCATGGGATTTTCTTGGCAAGATTTGGTCAGAGAGGGTTTGCCTTTGTCTTCTTCTGACAATGAGAGAGTGTGACTTGCACAAGGTCGCCCAGTAGGTTTCCATGGCTGAGCAGGGATTTGAACCCTGGTCTCCAGAGTTGTAATCTAACACTCAAAATGCTACATCACATTGGCCCTTCCATCCTGATCTATACAAAGCAAAATTTGTACTTTGGATCATCATCATAAACATCATTATGATTTTATTTATTTATATCCACCTTTTCCCTAGGACTTCACATAAACTTATTGTTAAAATATAATTAAGCTATCAATAGAATTAAAAGCATACATTAAAAAGGAAAATGCAGTGTCTTTTAAGAGCAAAAAAGAACCCTATCCTTGTAAAAGAATCAGTTCTTCAAAGTCTGTTGGAATAAAAAGACAGAAGGACAACAAAGAGGGAGCCAGTCTAGTCTCCCTAAGGGGAAGCAACGACCAGGAAGGCCTTCTCTCCTGTTGTCATCAGACATGCCTGTGAAGGTGACAGGACTAAGAGGAAGACTTCCTCTCACGATCTCAAATTCCATCCAGAAACAAATAATCAAACCAGCATAGTTGGGCCCTTGTGCACTATTATGTCATTCATATAAGCCCCCTTTGGGTATTAAAGAAGGGATGGGAAATGTGTAGCTTTCCACATACTGTTCATCTGAAGTTCCCATAATCCTATGCAATTAGCAATTTTGGTGTAGGCAAAAACACACATTGCCCATTCCTGTTTAAAGCCCTCATATGATGAGGGGAGAGTAGGGACATGTTTGCTGGCCTATCCTCATCATTGTATCTTGTCACAAGATGCCCTCTGAAGGCCTGCAGTGAGAGGACAGTTGTAATTCTGGAGACTCCTTGCAGGGGATCCTTTCTTCATAAACAAAGTAGGCTCCCTCCTGCAGATCTTCTTTCCAATCTGTGGCAGGTGATAGGGCCACAGGAGGGGACGAAATCTACTACTATGCTTCTGCCTTCTTTTCATGTGATTCTAATATCATTAAGGGCTTTACTGCCTGAACTAGAACCACAGAGTCCCCATTAGCAAGAGCACTGTGGTTCTGCCAGTATTTTGACTACAACTAGCAGTACAGCATTTGGAAGTAAGCAGATAAGAGTAGTTCTAGGAATGCGGAGCATGCGTCTCACCAGTTGCTGCTGGATTGCAACTTCCATTCGTTGCTGTGTGCTTTCAAGCCATTTCCAACTTATGGCACCCTAAGGTGAAAACTATCACATTATTTTCTGGGACTGAAAGTGTGTGATGCACCCCAGGTCACCCAGTGGGTTTCCATGGCCAAGCAGGAAATTGACCCTGTTCTCCAGGATCACAGGTTAATGCTCAAACTACTACATGATGCTGGCTCCATTAGCCTCAGCTAACACAGCCACTGGCTACGGAGGATGGGAGTTGTACTCCAGCAAGACATGGCAGGCTATGTGTCCATCATTAATATTATTAATCTTATTTTTTAAAAGAAGCTCCAGAAGGAAGAAAAGAAGGAAACAAACACTAAAAAACTCAAAACTAAATCAGAACACAAAGATGGCCTTACCTATTTGTACTTCCACTGAAGCTTCCTACTCTGGCAGAGAACACTTTACTCATCATGAGCTGCGGGGGAGAGCTGAAAGGATAAACAGTATTATTAGCAACTCAGAAGTTCTAATAGTAATTCCACACTTTGGAAGGACAACAAGCTCACCGTATGTAGTGTATTTTCAGCGTAGATCCTTTATAACTCATTGCTACCGAGCCAAACATCATCTCTCCCAACATGCTGACATCAGATGCTGGCCTAGTATACTACAAGAGAGAAAGGAAAGAATACCAGTGTACTTTCACAGAATTTACCATATTTTGTTTCTAACTCAGCTCAACCATGCTGCACATACTTTGAATCCCAGACAAAGCATAAACTGAAAAGTAAGGAAACCACAGCTTGGAAGTGTTACCTTTTTCTTTTTCAAACTACAACTCCCAAAGTCACTCATTCTAGCAGAATTCTAAAAGCTGCTGTCCAACAAAGGTAACATTTTCAAGCTCTGCGAAAACAGAAATAGCCTCCCTCAGTGGTTATCAAGCTGTGCCTTACCTGCACTCAACTTGCTTGTATACATAGAGTAGAGCCAAACTGGAGAAATCACAGTTCTGTTTGATTTTGAATACATTTTTGAGTGCCCTACTTCAGGACTTTTTGAACGGAGGGGAAATAAGGTACATATGCATAGAAAAAAAGACAAACTTGTTGAGTTTTAAAGTTATAGTTCAAGATACTTTGCCTCCCACCCTCACTTCTAGATAATATTTCCAGTTATTTTCTGGTTTTCAGTTTTATGCAGCAGCAGTTAAGAATCAGGAACACAAACCAAGAAACTGATTTCAGCTTAGCCATGAACTCCTTAGTTGGCATAGCTTGCATCCAAGACTCTGAAGTGAGCTTGAACGGGCCACACAACTTGAGCCACCATGGTGCAGTGGTTAGCAATGGGGCTCTGGAAGATCCATTCTAAAGTCTCCAACCCATTATAAAACTCACTGAATGAACGTGATGCTATCACCATCTCACCCTAACCTATCTCACTGGGCTGTCATGAGAATAAACTAGGGAGGAGTCAAACCATATACATCAACTGGAGCTCACTGAAGAAAAGGCAAAGTATCAATATAATTCATATGCAAGTAAAGATGTGACCTGCAATAGCCTCATCTCCTCTCCCTGGAAAGCTCCTCTACCACCACATTCTCACATGATTTTGCTATATCAAGTGGATAGCACTGGTGACCACTAAGTGTGGAAATTAAACAATTTTAAAGGAACTCCAATGGAATGGTTCCTATCCACCTTATACAATACTATATAGAGAAATATTCTCCCAGTGGTTTACTGAAGCCTATTCTTTCCCTACAAAAAGTTATGAAACTCACCACAAGTAGGGGTAGGACAATGCCAAGTGGCCCTGCTTCTGGCATGATGCCACTGTACAGCTCCACTCCACAGCTATTCATGCTTACAGAGCAAATGCCTTCAGTGGGATGGTGGCTTTATGTATACTGACGTACTCATAGCAGCTACCATAAATGTAGAACCCCGCTCAGCCACAAGCTGGGTGGTGATGCCACATCAGGGCACTGCTGCTGATACAGCTGTGCCCCTGCTTATGTGGAGAGTTTTGCTGTTTTACAAATAGGCATTGAGAGGGATGCCAGAAGAAAGGTGAGATATAAAAACAAATAAGAAGTGAAGCAAAATAAAATAAAGGTGCTGGGATTTTAAAAAATCGGGTTGGACTTGATGGCCCTTGTGGTCTCTTTCAGCTCTATGATTCTATGTAAAGCCAAGATATTCCCTCACAAGCTGATGAAAATGCAATAAGCACTTCATATTTTCTCCCCTTCCCTGCTCCTCAGGTAGCAGCCACTGTGAGAACTGAACAATTTCCTTTCCAGGGCAGTAGACCTGATAAAAGTATTTAAGCAGAGAATGCAGAAAGAGAGAGGATCTCGGTGCAGAAGCTGGTTTTGAATTTATGTGACCTAGATATGCACAGAGATTCCAGCTGTCAGGTTACCTGATACTTTGGAATGTCTTCTTTGACAGTCTGTCTGCTGTCCACCGAATGATTATGAGGAGATGTTGTATTGGACCCCCTGCATTCTTGGCAGCATTTGCCACATGGTTTTCCACAGGCATCCTACCAAATTAAGATTAAAAAAAATGACCAAGCAGAGCCTTCATATTTTCTTGGCCTCTGTATATTTCCACTGAACGCTGTACAACAGTGCATCCTAACACATTAAAATAACAAAAAGGTCCTATGACTCTTTGAAAACAGATTTACAGTCCTCCCTCCAATTTGTGGGTTTGACCCACACATACCTTCTCCCTCATTCTCCTCCTCCCATTCCCTTGTGTTTTGTCAGGTGCAAGAAGAAAAGCAAACACACCAAGGCAAAAGGCAAGGAAATGGGATGGGGGAACCCCAAAAGGTAATGGGAGGGGGAGTGCAGGGGTAGGTTTTTCCACTTTTGTGAGAGTTCTGCCTCCAACCCTGGTGAATGTGGAGTGGCCCCTGTATTAGTGAATCAGCTTTCACTGCATACAGTCTACTTTATCAGTTGCACTTTTATCTGGGTCTTAACCTGCAGACATACCTCACTCAACAAACCCTTTGACAAAGCTCCTTTTACAAAGTTTTTTCATGCTTACCTAGTTTCCCTTTTTTCTCCTTGCCCTGTGTCAAGATGGATTTTTTTAAGCAGCATCAACACTGGGATCATGGTGAAGAAGGGCTACAGAAGCACAGACTTTCAATGTGGGGGCTGCAGCAGTATGTCTGTAGCGAACAATGCAATAAAGCTTGAGCTCGGAAAGAGCGGCATTCTACTCCTACTGCAGCAGAGTGTGCCTGCCTATGACAGACAAGTTAACAGCAACTACTGCCACAGTTCCTTCTGAATATGCATAAGCTCCAAAACAGAGAGAAACGGGAAGAAGAGATAAGCCTGCCTTACCAGTTACTCCCAGCATATTAAAAAAGGCCACAAAATGAGAATCTTAAGAAGGGTGGAAACTGGTGAAAGAAGAAGTGAAGCGTGGATGCATTTTGGAAGACATTTTCAAGAGCTCTCTAGTAGGTTCAATATGATTGATTTACTTATGCAAGGCTTACCTGATGGACTTGGTTCATTCATATGTGCATATTATTAGCTTTAGATAAAGATTTTGATAATATATGTTGAACTGCCTTTCTTTTTTCTTTTCTTTTTTTGTGATGTTGGAACCTATCTCTATTCTCTCCATGTTATTTCTGCTACTGGTACCAAATTTTCAGTTAAAGAAGTAATGCCTAGGAATGCATCTATTTTTTTTAAACTGGGGTGTACCTGTAGTTCTCACTGGTTTCACTCTTTTCAAAGCTACTAAGCACTTTTATTGCAGACAGACATTAAACTTCTCCTATTTTCTGAATTTACAAACAAATTCCAACTTCAGTGGACTAAACCTATGCATATTTAGAAATAGTTTCTTCTTACAAGATCCTGGACTTTTAGCTTGTTTACTAACTGCTTCTTTTAATCACTGTATATACATGCATGCATTTATCTCTGGTGTTTGCCTAGCTGTTCAAGTCACATGTCTGGCTTTTTTTCACATGGTAGTGCAATACAGGCATTTTAGTTTTACATTTTAGTTTCACTCTGGACATCTCTGCCAGTTCTCAGAGAAGAAATGAAGGGCTGAAAAGCTTCCCCTTTCAAAACACTAGAGTTATCCCAATCAAAAATGCCATTTAGACCCAACTCACATCTCTAAGCATGTCTGATGTAGAGGATTATATGAAACAATTACAGCTCACAGTCTGGAAACATCACTTTTTTTCAAATCTCAGAACCCATTCAGGAGTGAGGCTGTTTATCTGAACAACCCCACGGCAGACTGTCAGTGTATCTAAACAACACAGCTACAGCTATCTGATACCATTCCCCTGAACCACAGCACTGAAGTTCTCTACTAAAGAATTTTTAGTACCTCAACAATCTAAAAATTCCCAGGATGCTGATGATGCTATTATATCTACAGAAATATTAAACTGCTACAGCTATTAATTGTAGGTACACTAAGAGTGGCATCAACAGAATGCAAGAGGTTGTAGTAGTATGGGCAAAGGGAAAAAAACCCCTAGAGAGAGACTCCTCAGTGCCAAAAATATTTTTTACATAGCCAGGCTCACTATCTAGTTTTTTGACTGGGGCAGAAACAGAGTAATGGAACTGGGGGGGGGGTGGAAACACTCCAAAATATGTAATTGTATCCTGAAAGCAGATGTTCCAGGGAATATCTTAGATAATATATGAGAAAAGAGAAAGAAATGGAAAGTTAGTATTTTGGCCAGTTCTTCTTCCATGATTACTACCAACATCTGTTACAGACATGAACAACTACTAAGTTTCAGACTAACCTACCACAGTATCTTTTTTTAAGTACAGCTGAAGAAAATCTGCGAATACGACCCTGAGATGCTTGGAGGAATGACAGGATAAAAATTAGTCAGTTAATCAACAGCAAGTTTGGCATCAGAGAAACCGAGTCTGCTGCAGTGATTAAGAGTGTTGGACTGAGACTGGCAAGACCCACAGATTCAGGGTCTCCACTCCACCATGATACGCAACAAGTGGCCTTGCTGCAATCATGCAATCTCAGTCAGACCTACCCACAAGGCAGTTGTGAGTATAAAGTGGAGAGCAGCAAAGCCATGTACACGACTATGAGCTCATCAGAGGGAATACGTGACATAAAGATGACAGTTAAATAAATGAAACTTGCCTTCCTCTGAATAAAGGTTTTGTATAGAACGATTCTCTGCCCAACTCTCTCTTCCTTCAAAAAAAAAAAAAAAAAATCCCACAGAGCACATTGGCTTTTCCACATTTTATTACTGATCTACATTCCTTCTGTGGAGATTTTGCTTTTATGAAAGAGCTGCTTCTCTAATCCCCAATGTGACTGTCACTAGGGAAAAAGTAAAAATGCTGGTTATCATGTGCTTAACACAAGCTACTGACAAGGAAGGCGGGTGGCAGGGAAAACCTTAACACATTTCTTTACTCTGGTCCACCCATTGGAAAAACTCACAACAGAATCTATTAGCCATGCAGCATGATTAATCACGCTTTTGTCAAAGCCTGAAAATTTAAAGACTACAACTTCCACAATCATCCTCCATCAAACTGACTTTTCCAGGCTCTGGCTCTTACATGCAAGGAGTTAGCCTAGGCTTCTGAATAAACAAGACTGCTGAGATACGGACTCCACATTTTTTTCTGGCTCTGAAGACTTTTAAAAATAGCATGAAATTGTTTCAGAGGAAAATGCCTAGCAAAGCAACAAGTGTAATGGAAACCAACTCTGGGACAGATGGAGGTCACATACAACTATGTGACCAACAGCACTGAGCCTTGGGGATCAACTGCAGCCAAAAACAGCTTTTGCTGATGGACTGGGTAATAAGCCAGTTAGATTTTGACTGAAGCTTGCATTCAGCCTTGTCTTGTCTTTCTTCTTCAAAAAGGTCCAAGATTATGTATTGAGAAAGAAGAATCAAAGTGTTCAGGTAGGTAAGGACAGACACTTACACACTGGAAAAAGAGATCTATTGTTTATTTATTTATTTTATTCCATTGTTGTTGTTGTGTTCCTTCAAGTCATTTCTGACTTATGGCCACCCTAAGGTGAACTATCACAGAGTTTTCACGGCAAAATTTGTTCAGAGGGAGTTTGTCATTGCTTTACTCTGAGGCTGAGAGAATGTGACTTCCCCAAGGTCACCCAGTGGATTTCCATGGCTGAGTGGGGATTCAAACCCTGGTCTCCAGAGCTGCAGACTAAAGCTCAAACCACAATGGCTCTCATTTCTATTTCAAAGTTACATTTTTATCAGAAATGGGTTCCTGTTGGGGGTTATGAGGACTGGTGCCCCTGCAGGACCCTCTGGAGAGCCACTCCCCTTGTTCTACCTCTCTGCACAAAAATTCAATTTTTTGTCCTCAAATTCCATCCAGGGGCATGGGCAATATTTTCATTACACTCCCTCTCTCTGGCTGCTTTCGACACAGGAAAGACCTTTTTTTTTACAGCAGGAAGTGTCTTGGAAGTAATTTCTTGTTCACTTCCTGTTTTGCTTCTAAAGCCCTCTCTTGGACCTAAAAATGACCTGGTGAGCAAAAAAATAAAAAAAGGCTAAACTGTTCCCCCGCCATGTATCCTACAAGCCATTTGGGGTCATTTTGAGGCAAAAACTTAAAAAATCAAAAACAAAAACTGAAACACTGGAGTCCCTGGAGGTCACACAAATGGCACAGAGGGGTGCATTTGGCCCACAGGCTGAACTTTTGCCCACCTCTGACTTACAATGCACCCACACAGCAGACATGGTTCTCTCTCTCCCCTCTCTTTATTCTTCCAACAGCTCTACGAAACAGGACAGGCTTACAAAGTGGCACTGGCCCAAGGAAACCCAACAAGCTTTAGGGTTCAGCAGAGCTAGAACGTAGTTCTCCAAATCCCTGTAACCAGTACACCAACGCACATCTAGCAAATGTTCTGTTGTAAAAATTTAAACATCAACAAAGAAATGCACTAAAACATAAATGGTCTTTAAAGGCGTTGATCTTGTGGCTGAAAGTGAATGTTTATAGTTCAAAGAAAGACAAAAAATATTCATACCTGAAATCCTGTCTCATCAGCCTTGTGGACTGCGGTAGAGTCAAATAAGACCTGTCTGCCTCGCCTCTCACAATCTTGATACACTATCAAGCGGATTTCATTGAGGTCAAACCCCGAACAAGATGAGCTGTGAATTGGAAGAAGGAATGACAAGGAGTTATCCAGCACTGACTGTCACAACAACAGTCAATGTATTCACTCTGACTTGATATAAATGGTGTCATTCAACAGAGTGTGAAGAGGTTTATATAAACGCTACCTGCTGTGGGGTGCCCTTGCTAAGATCATGGCCACAAGCATCCTTAACCCTCATGCACCTGGATAAAAAAAGAATCAAACTGAATGAGTTGCTTGATGACCTCAGTGAGAATTCCAATGTACTAATGGTTAGCAGTTGGTTTGAATGTATGCTTGTATTCCCTGAACATACTTACAATTTCAAAGTTCCCCCATCTTCAAATGGAGCCAATCTACTGACAACCAGAATGTATCACCCATGCTGCTTGACATTATGGTTTGCTAAAGAAACAACATGGGACCTTTCTGTACCGATGAATTACATTGGCTGGGACAGAAAAGCGCCCAGTGACAATATTTGCACAAGATGTTTTTGTATTTTTTTTTAAACACAACAAGTGGCTGGCACTTGGGGAGGCTGTTTACAATTCTCCAGGTGATGATGCTGTAGAATATTGTAGAACTAGTTCTTTGTAGAGTCTACAATTGCATGTGACTAAGATGTCCTGTTTTGCTGTACGAGGGTTAATATTTTTTCACTATGTCAGAATCAGAGCCTGTAAAAAATACTTTAATAAATTTGGCCAGAACAGCTTGTCACTTCTCAGAAGTTTAGTACAGATCTCAAGTTGTTCCACCACCAGTAGCATTAACCCAGTCTGTGTGTGCATGCGTGTCTCTGTCTGAAAACTGATCAGTTTCCGTCAGAAACTACTTCACCTGAAAAGCCCAGAAATCTATTTGCCGTAAAACAGACTGTATGGATATCCCATACAAATTCTATACCAAGAGAAAGTTGGGATATAAAATAAATAAACAGTAGGTCCAAACCAATTTTCATCTCTAGAAGAACATTATTTTCAATACTTAACAGTCATTCCACAAACAATGTAGGTTTATATGCCAACACAATAATGCCATCTTGCACTACTAAAACTGTTCAGAATGCACAGAACAATTTCAAATGATTACTCAGTGAGTTCTCTGCAATATCAATGTATAACCACAGATTCTCTAAGATAGATACAGGCCTCCCCTGTCTAGCATACATTCTGACCTAGCCTAGCTGGACCACATCTACTGGGTAAACATGCTATTAGAAATGTTATCTAAGAGGCTTTGGTCAAGATTCTATTGGTTTTCCCCCAAAGCATCTTGAAATTTTAGCGAAGTCTTAGACTTTATTTCTCACAAAGAGAAACAGAGATCTACTTAACTGGAAGAAAATGCTCAACCATGTTTAAAAATGCTTACTTTATACAGGCTGATCATCTTCATTTGACAGAAGAGAAAGACAAAATGGGTAAGCAACATGTAAAATCCCTCTATGTTAAGGGTCTCAAAATGTCACAAACAGTTAAATGAGTTAAATGAGTACACAATAAAAGAGAAATCCTTTCTTCCAATGTGGGACAATAAATATCGTATTTGCTGGCATATAAGACACACCAGCATATAAGACGCACCTCACTGATACACCAGTAAATACTATCTGCGAGCATATAAGATGCACTGGTGTATAAGACGCACCCCATTTTCAAACAGTATTTCTCGGCGGGGGGAAGTGAGTCTTACACGCCAGCAAACAGGGTACTTCATAATCTGTAAGACATTGGTTTTGTAATAGCGTAACCTGAACAAACACTGTCTTTAAGTGATAAACCATCTGTATGATGGAAATAAATTTAAATGATTCTCTCTGTAACTTCTGAAAATGCTTCTCACACAAAATTGTCCTTCAACAACTTTGTTTCTGAGCAAACCCCCAGGAGTGTACTGTAATATGGTTTACTATAAGAAACTGAAAATCTTCCCATCTTCCCATGTTGCTTGACTGAGTAGTTTGAACATGTACAGCCTGCTCTCCTACAAGAGTCAATGTTCATTTACAGAGATTTGAAATCACAACATTAGCACTTTATTCCTGATCATACTTGTAGTTTAGGGTGTCATCTATGGTGAATTCCATTTCAGCTTCATGCCACAACTATCTGATGAGATGTGGAGGCCAAGAGAGAAAGAGTGCCTCATCCAGAAAAGTTCATGACTAATCAAGGATTTTAGTTTCCATTTCCTGTACACAACTCTAGCACTCCAGACACTCCATCACACTTCTTAACTGTTATATCTGTGCCTTCAAAACACTTGCCCATCTTGGTGTACTAATGTGAAAGCCTTCATGTGAGCCACCTTGGGTCCTACTCCAGAAGAAAGGTGGCATACAAATGAAATATATAAAAAGATAAATAAATAAAGTCTTAATTTGTCCTTTTAAGACTTCTAGCAGCTGAACAGTGCCTAGCCACATATTTGGCTGTATAATATCTTTTTAATAGTACTGTTATTTTAAAAATTGTGTACATCGTTCTAAGTCAAAAACCAAAAAGGTAAGCAGTAGTCTCCCAGACTGTTTTGGAGAAATGTTGAAATACAGTGCCAGCTTCACAGTGCTAGATGACATAAATGCCCTCCCTTCTTGAGTCACCTTCTCACTATCTGTTGTCAGCTTTGCCCATTCACTTGGTGTCTTTGGGCAAACTCCACACAGTTCTCTGAGAAGGTAAAAGTCAAGTGGACAATACTGCTCTTGTTTCCCCATTCTCACTTCTGTTCATTTGCTTGGCAACATCAAAACTCCTCCAACATTTCACAGATGAAAAGTGAGGCATATGTGGCCAAACAACATTAGAGTGAGGTCAAGATGGCAAAAACTGAGAAAGACGACACAAGCTACAAGTGGCGGCAAATCACACTTCCTCAGTCTCAGAAGAAAACAAAGGCAAGCCCCTTCTGAACAAATCTTGCCAAGAATACCCTGTGATAGGTTTACCTTAGAGTAAATTGGAAATGACCTGAAGGTGCATGACAACAACTTTTGCACTTTGAATTTAGTTTGTAGCAATTGAAGTAGAATGTATACAAAGGAGGGAAGTGGGAAGATGAGAGAGAGAAACTGCAACATTTTATAAACAGCTGAAAAGGTGAGATGACAAAGGATTAATTGGGACTGTCCCTGCCACATCAGGACAGTTGGAGGGTATGCACCAAAGAGAAATAGCATCAGGAGCAGTAGAATCCAGGATATAGTAGTTTGCCCTTTGGTAGAGTACCCAATGATGCATGCCTTTCAATGACAGACCAGCAGAGATAGCTAGTTTGTGCTGATTTCACAATTTGAAAACACTATTGCCTTAATGAATTTTTCAAGCCTCTGTCAGTCAACCGTCTTCTCTGATTATGTGATTTTACTCCATGCTCTTGGATAACACAGCACCAACTCAAGAAGTGTTGGCTTGCCCACATTTTTAAAAATTGCGCTAGCAAACATTTGCCACAATATTGAGGGAACCTCTCTTAATGTCAGGCAGTGGCCAATCTTTGTTCACCTAACAAAACATGACATACACAGAAATATGACCAGAAAAGGCACACATAGGTTTTTGGTTTTATTTAGGCTCAATTATATATACAGTCAACCCTCCACATCTGGGGGTTTGACTTTCACGGATTCGATTATTTGCAACCCCTGCCCACCCCCGCCCACAACCTGAAGTGCTTCTTTCCCAGGAGCAACCTCTCTCTTAGTTGCTTTGATCAGGGCATGCAGCCCAATTTCTCAGCCCCATAAACCCTTTCCCAATGCCTCTCCACCCAAAGAAGGAGGTGGGCAAGAGACAGGAAGCACAGGGCCACCATGCCAACACAAACCATGTCCCTCTCCTTTCCCTGACCTGCTTTGGACCCAGAGTGCCTGCACATCCCACCGTGCCTTGGCCCCCTTCCCACAGATTCGCACACATTTTGATATTTGCAATTTTTCCACTTTTGTGGGGGTTCTGTGTCCCTAACCTTAGCAAATGTGGAGGGCTGACTTGGTGAGTGTGTGTGTATGTATACACACACACACACATTTAGAATGTGACTTTTCTTTTCAGAATATATTTTATAAGATCTCAAGCAAGATACCTAATGAATTTCAGCACCTTATTCAGTTATTTCCCCTCCATACAAGAGACCCTTCTCTAGACTGAAATTGACTAGTTAATTCATTTTTCAATGACATAGCCCAATCTTCTAACAATATTTACTAACACACTGAAATATTTGCGGAAAGAGTTTTTCTATCTGCTTCACCATTTCTGCTTAGTTTTGTTCTCTTTCATACAAAAGCACTCTGATATATCCATCTAAGATACAACATTTTGAAGACAAAAGATAATGGGCTTGTGTGTAAAATAGCTTTTTTTTTAGTTTAACTTGCAATTTTATTTATTTATTTACTAACAGACTACTCCTAATTAGTAATGATTAGCATATCTCATGTCTCCACTCATACAATTAAGAGCTGCAAAATGCTAGTAGCTGTACTCAGAGGAAAATAGCAGGATTTTAAGAACACAAACTAGAATAACACAATTTCATGCTTTCATTAATTTTCTTTTCACATTCTTGATAGACTGCAATACGAGCAATGGGTCACTATTTAAGGCTGATGAAGGGCAAGATAAGATACAAACACAACATTTCAGATAGTATTTCTCCCATCTAAGTAAAAGTAATTTCAAGTTAGCATACACAAAAGTGAATCATTTGCTAACATCTAGCAATACTTTCAAAAATTGAGGCTGATCATCAACAGATTCCCTGGAAGAAGAGGTTTAGCATTTAAGACTGACAGCTCATTTAAAAGACTGTTACATTTCTCTTGTTACATGTGTTCAAATATAAAACTCCAGCTTCACCTAATAAAGATTTTGGATTAAGCTTTCATACCTGTCTGATAGTTCTTGCACAACTCTTTTCAAATGTTTGGTGCTTTTTTCTGCCAGAAGTGGTTTCTTTGCCTTATCCAACCTGGGCACTGAAAAGTCATTTACCAGTGTGGAAGTGGAACCATGGATTTTCTTTGCTTTCTCTTTTTTGTTCCCACTACTGTTCGAAGTTTTCGATGTACCTCCACACATTTTGAGCTCACTGGTGTTCTCCTCTCTCAGTCACATACACACACAAAATCACAGCTTCTTCAAAATAACCAGTGTGAATGTAAGGATGTCCATAGAGATACTGAGTTGTGACAGAAGAAACTATTAACCATAATCCTTTTTGTTAGGAGAATCAGCAACTAAGACCTGGACAGCATTCAGTTGCTTTTCTCCACATGAAACAGTAGGTCCAGCCGCATCCTGATTGCAGAGATTCACTATCTTACGCTATTAATATTATGAAGTCTTACGATGTATAATTTATAATGTCTTAAAAACCCCTAGCATAGCTTGCTTGTTCCAGTAATTCAGCCAACTTACTGTCAGATGCAACAGCTAATAGAATTGTGAGTATCCTGCTTCCTGGTATACTTCTGTAGCTAGCAATTATTTGATCACAAGACCTAACCAGATGGCCTTGGACAGAGACGTTGCTGCTTTCTCACTGACTCCTGAGTTCCAAACTTGTTTTAAAACTGGCTGCAACACCCTGTTAATGGTCTCATGTGAGCAAGTGTCATCTGACAGCTCTTAGCAACCTTGTGTCTCGACACCATCTCTTCCAATGCAAACAGGAACCTGACTTCAATATCACAGGTTATCAGTAGAGAATGATTAACAAAATACAAGAGGACCAGCACCCTCCCACAATGCTTTTTGCTCTTAATATTATTACTATCATAAGCAACCTGTTTACTACTATAGACAATGACTGGCATACCCTGAGAACAAAAACCCGCTTAAAGAGGACAGCAGAATTCTGAAATTCTAGGGAAATGAGCTAGAGGAAGCTCATTTTTTTGCACCTTACCTCAAACACCACCAGCATTTTAAGACATCTAAACTAAAAAAAAAAAAAAAGTAGCAAAATCCTTCCTTTTATAGCCTCCAGCTCACAGACAAAGATAAAAACAAAAACAGAAACGTTCTTTGTAAGATGTAAAGCAATTTATGTGGGACATAGCAAGAGATTTGTTTTAATTCGCCTTATTACAGATACAGAGCACATTAAATGGCCTTTCAATCTTTGGTTTGTTATTCTCCCCCCTCCCCAAATAATTCAGCTAACCTGATGAGCTAGGTTAAACCACTGGTTCTTAACCTCTTCTTTAGCAGGGACCTCCTGTAAAGATAACTTGTTGCCAGGGCTTCTCCAAAACTTAACTCAAGAGTTAAATATTATTTAGATTTAAATATTCAACTATTTAAATATTCAAATATTTATTTATTTATTTATTTATTTATTTATTTATTTAAGGTTTCTGGAGACTAGGATTCAAATCCCTGCTCATATACTGGGTGACCTTGAGCAGGTCACATTCTCTCAGCCTCTGAGGAAGGCAAAGGTAAGTACCTCTGAACAAATCTTGCCCACCACTCAAAAAATTTGAGAAATTCATTTCAGGGTTGCTGTAAGTCAGAAGTGACTTGAAGCCACACAACAATACATTGTCACTATCAGGGGGAGATCCTTCCCAGCCATAATGTCTCCCCCTTTGAAAACTGACTTATGGCGACCCTAAGGTGATCCTATCATGGGCGTTTTCTTGACAAGATTGTTTCTTTTGCCCTTCTCTGAGGCTGAGAGAATGTGACTTGGCTGAGATCTCCTGCTGGCTTTCCATGGTCAAGTGGGGATTCAAACTCTGGTCTCCAGCATCATAATTTGGGCATGTGCACACACCTGCCACTGTGTCCCTTTTGCGGGGATATGACAGCAGGGTGGGGTGCAGTCACCAAAACTGGCCCAGCATCCCTTCATTTCCAAGGTAACCAAGAAAAAGGAGTGCAGGTGATGGCTTTTTCTTGTGAGAGAAGATGGGATTCAACATGGTGTGTATGGGATAACACTGCCATGGAGATGCAGAAGCCAGGCCTCCTCATAGTGGCTGAATGGCCACCTTCTTCCATTTGCACTCACCTACCCCTTGAAAGTTTCTCTGGCAGGCCTCACTCTCGTGGGCATTCCTGGTCCTCTCCCCACCCTCTTTTTTCTTTCCAAGGTCTTTTTAGATTGTAAGTCTGAATGCAGGGCTCGCTTCTCCTGCTGGTATTGCTATGCAGGCCTTGTTTGCAAATGATGGAGTAGTTTTGGCACCTGCACGCACACACCCCAACACTGCATCCCTGTTGCTGCCACTGCTGTTGACATTCAGCAACAAGGCTTCACAGACCACCTGTGAGGGCTTCAAGAACCACTGGGTTAAACCAAGACCTAATAACTATCTCAAAACAGCTGGTTCAAAACACTGTGCTCCCTGAGGCAAATAAGAAGTTGTCTTCCCACTCACTGCCACCCTCATTGCAGGTATAAAAGCTGACCAGTATGTGTGTGTATGTCCTTTCAAATCAACCGTCCACTTATGGCAATGCCATGATTTTCAGACAGGCAGCTAAATTTCCTACTGAAAACAGGACAGAATCCTCTACTGCATCTGAGGGCAGACAGGTAAGCTTAGGGACTACAGCGCAGGTCATACACATTCAGTACCTGTCAGGTGGATGCATCATGCTACCTAAAGGTAGGGTCAGCTCTGTGTCGCAAAGTCACACAGCAAACTGAATGAAGAATTATGAATTCAAGCCTCCTAATATAGTTCAACCCTCACTCAACTACAGAACAGACTCCTAATGCAGTTCTGCTCAAGAATATCCTTTCCTTCAGTGCTTTTGACTCAGAAGCTGCACAGCAAGTCAGCAACAAGAGTCTATCCATCTTGGAGAGACAGGCATGTTTTCCAGTAAAATCAGCAGTCTCACAAGGTCCTCAAAGGTGAACTCTTGTGATATGGGAGGGTTTATTTAACACCTAATTACTATCACTTTTTGGTTTGCTTTTTCTACAACCTTTATGCAGAAAGATGCCAAAGATACTCCTCTGCCAGACACAAACAGACAGACAGACAGACACACACACACACACACACACACACAGAGTTATACAATACAGACCACTTCAAAGTAGCAGCAATTTTGCAATCGTGGTAATGTGAACGTTCTGACATTAAAACCATTTATACTTTTAAAAACACCCTCTCTGAATCTTGTGCCCTCCAGATGTTTTGGACTACAACTCTCAACATCCTATGCAAATAGAAAAACCATAGATGGCTGGGGCATTTTGGAAGTTGTAGCTTTTAGAGGGCAACAGTTTGGGGAAGCCTGCCTTAGAAGGACTGTCTTCTAGAGGCAAATTTCACCCTGAACAAACAGCAACCAAATCAGCATACCTTTGTGTAATCCACCTGTTCAACTGCAATGCAGTGTTATCAGTTTCTCAAAAGGCTGGTTTTGAAAGTCACATGTAGTAAGAGCATGTGATTTAGATAATCTAACTCTTGTTTCTTTTCATGCAGCGGTGTGACAAAGTTCGGGTGGCAGAAGAATTTTGATAACACGTTAACACAAAAAAGGTGCATGGAAAAGTTGTTTTTTTGGACTATATTTCCCAGAATCCCCCAGCTAGCAGTCAGTGGTAATGCTGGCTGTGAGATTCTGGGAGCTGTAATCCAAAGTAGCAACATTTTTAAGCTATGGAAAAAGAAATCTAATGTGCAGAAAATGAATAGATACTAGGGCAAAAACTGGGAGCAACACTATTATACTTTTCAGCAGACAAGGTTAGGGAAAAAAATCACTCTTCCCTTGCTAAGTGGTTTGGTAAAGAGAAGTTTAGTGGATTTCCTAGACTTTTAATCATTTTAATCCCATTTTTCTTCCTTCATAGAGAATATACATTAATTTTCCAAGCAGACTCATATCCAAAGTCTAACAAAGGAGGGGAGAGTAGCCTGGGAGTAAAGGGATAGAAAAATTCAGGGTGGAATTGGGAAAATGCCCATGGAATATATACTTTTTGAATGAGTAGAATATTTTATGGTAAAGTTTTCCCCACTAAAAATGTATTTTATGAAGATTTTAATATATATATATATATATATAATACACATCTGTCTTATCTGACAGTAGTAATTCCAAGCCATAAATATTCAATCCTAGATGCACTTCTGTATCTAGACAGTGCTGCTTTCTTCATGAGAGGAATATTAAGGGCTGCCATTTCTTGCGAGTAGCCCTCTGCTTTCTTCAGGCAGACTTCAGAGCTAACATGAGATACAAGACATATCTCTACATCCACAACTCTGTTAGCCTAGTCCATCTCTCCAGTCAAAAAACACAGGCATACTGGATAATATTTATTTTATTTAATTATTTTGTTGTATTTCTAAGCTGCCTTTCTCTCAAAATTGGGACTCAGATACAACAGTAGCAGTTCACTCTCTCTCTACATCTAATACTACTTGTACAAAATCAAGATATTTATACCTCTGAGGTTATAATCGAGGACTGGACCAAGAGTTTGTTTGCTGCTTGAACTAAAACAGTGAATGCATGTAGGCTTGCATGCACATACACAAATGCATACTCACTCCAGTTGAGGTTAAAGAGATCAGTGTCCAAAGAAATCAAATTATTTCACCTATTCCAAATCTCACCTTTCTCACTAAATTAAACAACTGATAATTTGCTCCCTTTTTATGATAGCCACAATTTCCTGTTTGAGGACGCTTTCTTACTCTGCTCAATGGCTCTAAGTAAACATGCCTAGTATTATGCCATAGATTTCACAAATAAAATGTGTTTTGCTGAATAAATTTATTATGAGATTAATTTTATGCTGTTAAAATAGGTTTATGTATAACATATACATAAGGAAGTATATAAAGTATAATAAGGAAGTGTGCATTGCTTTTATTTTTGTTTCCACCACAGTTTCAGGGTTCTTTCACTCTTGCTGTCCTTGGGGGGAGGGCTGTTTCAAAAATCAGGAGGGAGTAGTTTCAAAATTTCCAGACATTTTGATAACTAGATCTAGACACAGAATGGCTGAACTTCAGCAAAGTGGCTGTCACATATACATTCAGATTATGTCTTACTTATTATTATATGTACATCTGTAATTAAAGGTAGACTAGAAATTCAATTCAATTTATTGTTGTCAAATGTGCCTTATTATTGTAGTGCTTGGAAGAATGCTGAGTTCCCCTCCTTTACTGCTCCTGTGTTTACAAGGAAGTTACTTTAAGAAGTGGAACATTTTCTACCTAAATTCTCTGAATTCCTCTATCTTCAAGGGAAGTGGGAGGAGAGACACCTGAGATTTATTTACATGATTCAGTGTCTGTAAACTGTGGTATGCTATACCGGTATTGACACTGCTTGGAACAAGTAGAACTGAGAAAATCTTGAGGAATAATTCAAATGCTGATTCACGTCATTTTAAGACATACTTACAGGTCAAACATTTATTGTTTAAATATATCAAACTGACTCAACTCTTAGAAATACTGGCACTTTGAATCCCTGTGCATCAGTATAGGATCACAGGATCCCATGCTGCAAGATAAGAACATGAAGAGTAATTCAATGGTTAAAAAAAAAAGCTATGACAGGTAAGCAGATAAAAACCACAGTGTTAGACATAGTTAAGATAAAATAAACTTCACTAATCTCATGTTGCAATTAGTCCTAAAACAAATTCAAGATTAACTGACAGTACTGTAATTGACTTTTTCCTTTTCTCACCCTCACTTGAGAGGTCTTCTGTGTGTTTAAACAGTTGTGAAACAACGACATCTGTGGTCAGAAAGTATCATTCTTCCTATTGCCAATATGCAGCATTAGATTATTTTTTGAAAAAAAGACAGACCTGTTGAGTTGTCACACAAATATTTAAAAGTACAGGAGATCCATCACAAACATGCTAGCTATTCAACAAGTCAATGAAAAGAAACTTATCCTCACACAAACCATATGGAATGTCTGTTTTCAAGACCACAAATACAACAGTGCGTGTTGTAAGTCTTTTTGTCTGTTTATTTAATAATCTGTGGGTCTTAATGTATAGTGGGCACATTTAGGCATTACAATAAAGAAAATTGTTGAGAATTCTGACTTATTGTGAACCAATTGGTCCTGTTGAAAGCAGGGATGATCTGTGAACCAGAAACCTTTCATCCACATCCACGATGTCCAAAACTGGTACTCTGACTTGTCTCTTCCCCAACAAGCCAGAATATTCTGTGTGGGTGTCATAATAAGCAAACCATAGATGGAACATTTGTCGTTTGTTTAGCCACTCCCACTTGCAACAAGAGTGACTAGTGCATACTACCTTATTCACAACAACTCAGAACTGTCAAGAATTCTGGGTTTTCATGGCAGGATCAGCCATGATATAGCTAGTATCTCTGCCTAAACTGATGCAACAAAATGACACACAGACACACAGTAAGTGATAGCACTCAACAGCATTTACTTCACTTTTGTCAGAGAATAAAACTGTTCATTAGAACAAACGTCACTTCTGAAATATAGTGCTGGGTTCTGCTCAGAGTAGCATCATGTAACAGTAGTTTTTTAAGAGGATGCCTCATTTCACATGGCACTTGTTCCAGACAGATCTGGCCATCTTCCAAGAACACAGAGCTCAGCAGAGATGCTGCCAGGACATATCCAGCAGAAAGCTCTTTCCACACACTGAAAGTTGGCTATTTCTTGCTATGCTTCCTTTCTCTTCCCACTCACTCCCTGCCTTCAGGGCTCTATGATATATTTTAAACCTGGATGACAATATGCATTTTAACTAACAACACTTTCTGATAGCATTGAAACCAACTAAGAAAAATAACCACCCTTCTCTAGTTGTGAACTATGTTAATTTTATTTTTGACCCTCATTATGAGCTGATGACAGCTATTTAATTTCTCCTAATAACTAGAGGAAGTGAACTCCATCTTCTGGACCACACCCAGGATTGGCATCTGATGCCTGGGTTTGGCTACCCTTTTTAGTTTGTACTTCCTAATTGGTGTGGCAGCTTTCATATTCTTGTTCATGGAGGAATATTCATGTTCTCTCTCCCCTGCCATCTCCATAATATTGGGATTTATTTTCACTTTTATACCCTATTCCTTTCAAAAGGAATTTGCATGCACTGGTCAAAGTGATCAGAAATGCTGTTTGATGACAGTTACAACCACTCAATTCAAAGACTTAATTAAATGTAGTTGAAAACAACCCTCAGTAAGCTGGTACAGAAAAGAGTGCTGGTGTTCAGACAACACCTAAGAAGTCCAAATGTGGTACAGCTGCTCCTATTTCATTGAACTATTAAGCCAGCAATCAACCCATTGAGTTGAAGACAGAATCTGAAAACTGCCATTAGGAACTTCTGGATCTTGGCTACAGTTACACAACATAAGTGAAAAAACTAGATATAGGAGACTACAGGGGGAGGGAAGTAGTACCAACACACAGGCAGGAACTAGGTCAGTGTTAGTCAAAGTGATGGTCTGTGGACTGGTGCTGGTCCATGAGCCATTGGTTGCCAATTTGCAACGAGTTTCCAGGAAGGAAAGAAACAGCTGTAGCTAGAAGGCACAAATACAACACTGATCTCTGCCAATTTTTTTTAAATGCTCCCCACTACATCAGACAGCCGAAGAAGCATTGATATAGATCTTAAATATCCTTTTAATCAACACAGTTTCATGTCCTGCCTTCTGAGACTGAGCAATAGCAATGAAAGATAACCAGCTCAGATAAAAAAGAACAGTAAGGGTTGTTTGTACATTTTACGTAAAATGTGTATATCCCTTTAGTGTCACTCTCAAGTATCAAATTAACAGGCTCATGCACATGTATGTACATATAATTCCACCCAACTCGATTCAACGTGCACATAAACATATGCTTTCATGCAAGCAGAAAATAACAGAGAAGAGAGGCCAACATGCCCACCTTCATTTTACAAACAGGTTTCTAATACTAAAAACACTTTGGACTGGTGTTTCCATACTCAACTGCCAATGAATGCTCGGAAATCCTGTCTCAGATGAAACAGATGATAAACTAGTGCCCAGAAATGGATTCAGCTACAATGTTTCCTACAATCAAGGTAAATGAGAGCTGCTAACAATGCTGAAATCAGTTTAGTATATTCATTTTCTAACAGTTAAAAAAATCTGACTTACTTGCCATAGGGGAAAAGCTCCTTTTTAATATTTTGTTTTGTCACAATTAAAGATGTTTTAATTTAAATTTTTGACAATACTCAGCATAACTGAACATTAGTCACAACACTGCAATGTTGATCCTCAAGGGGTATAACATTAATTAATTGTAAAATTCAGCTGTAAAGGATACAGTTGTTCCTTCTTGGAACAACTTCAAGGTGTACAACTAAAATAATTGCTATGGCTTTACTTCCATTTTGTAGCAAAAGTGGCGATAAATTCCAGAAGCAGGTCATCTAAAAGGCATCAGTACAAAACTGTCAGTGGTAGGAAAATTGCTTTTAGTATTCTTCCGCAAACACTTGCACAAGAGGTAGCACAGGAATTCATGACAGGTGATAATAGGTAGGTTCCACAGCAGCTCTCGTGATTCTGCCTGTGCAAAAGGTTGTGTGACCTCTTGCAAAAGCAGATGTTTGAATTCAGTTTCACTTTTCTTGCACAATGTTCCAGTGTAAGATTTTTTTAAAGCCAATCTATTAGAATAATATGGCCTCTGATCTGTAGAAAGGCACCTCTGAAGCCAAAAGATAACAAACAAAAGGCAAACTATAATTGTCTTGAAACACTTTGGTTAAGTTTCACTCTATCTTCATAAGAAGTCTAACGTTCCCTTAATTTACATAATCTTTTTTTCTGCCCCTCGCTCCATCTGCCTGCCCGTTGTCCACATCCTCCACCTTTTCCCTACCTGTGAAGGCCGCAGGCAAGCACATGGAAGGTAAAACACCCACCCACTTTGTTTGCCTGTCCGTTGCCCACGTGGCCTGGCCAGTGACAGCAAGCAAATGGAAGATAACACTCCCTCTGCTTTCTTTGCCTGTCTATCACCTGTGCATCCCACTTTTTTTCTGCCCGGGCTGGTGACAGACAAACAAATAGAAGATAAAACATCCCCTGCTCCATTTGCTTGAATGTTACCCATGCATCCCACCTTCTTTGTGATCATGCGGGGGAACAGGAGAATGGAGGGAGAAAGGCTTTAATGCAGGAACCTTTTCCTCTCCCATTTGCTTACCTTTTACTGAGGTGCAAAGAAGGAAGGCAGCGTGTCTGGTCAAAGGGCCAGGAAATGGGAGGGGAAGAGGGGGGGGGAGGCAAGCAGGCACTTTGTGAATAATCAAGTTTGCAAAAGTCAAACCCACAAATGAGGAGGGAAAACTGTACTTTCTGCTGGAACTCAAAGCCCATCTCAGCCTTCCACTTAGGTTCTTGGTCATGCCACTTTTCCTTTGGATTCACCAGTTTGCCTTCAGGGAAACAGGTACATTATGATTGGCTATGTGCACCACCGTAGCCATTTTGAGAATCTATGCTCTTGCAACTTCCCACTTTACAATGGTTTGACTGCCACTGATTTTACTGTGTGATATTACATTGTTTTATTGTTGTTCTATATTTTTGTTTTCTTTTTATCTTCTGAATTTACCTGTATACTGACTAAAGAATTCAAGTTATTGTGTAGTCTAAACATGCAAGAAACATATAATCTGCCTCATCCGCTCTTTAACCCACAGAGAACTCATATTCAGTTCAATTTTTGCCCTCCCAAAGATGTCAAGGTAACTTCCAAGGACAGCTTTTGGCTGATGAGAATATACAGAGGTCTTCCCATTCAACCCAGTCGCCTGCAAGTATATAATTAATCAGTACACAGGATAAAAAAGTTTCAGTTCCTGGGATGAGTGATTTAGTGAAACAGTATTATTTTCTTTTTTTAAAAAAAAAGTTAGAACACTTTATCAAAACAGTATCATACGCACATACATACACCATTTAACTCAAAGACTAAATCAACAAAATGTACCACAAAGTGTTGCAGTTTTGTTACATTCCATTTCCAGAACAAATGTATGACATAGGTGCCAAGATCCAGCAAATGGTTACATGTATTCAGCAGTGCCTAAGACTGTGTTTCACTAATCAGCACCTTTTTAAAAAATCCATCCCACCACACTGTATACCAAACTGCTTCCTCAACCTGGAGGACAGTATTTGCAAAATTATGATTTGGTATTGGGGTCTTCAATGAAAAAGAAAAGGCCAGGAAGAAAGAGTCAAATGATACTGCTCAGGAAAACCTAAAGGAAAACCAAGTTTTCTTATAAATTGTTCAGGAACTAAACCTGATGAATTTCAAATTGTATAGACAAAGGCTGCTTACAGTAAGGGGGTCAGCAAAAATGTAACTTTGTTGGGATCTTATACTGGGCTCACTTCCAACTTAAGTCTCCATGCACCACCTATTTCCTCCCTTTTTTTCTGCTCCTTGCTCAGCAGATAGAACAAATATTGAACCCAGGCCAATATGATACTGAATATTTACTTACTTTTAAAGGTAAATGTGCAAACTCCAGCTGAAAGCATGCCTTGTTACTTGCTGTTACAGTAGTAGTTACATGCCACTATACTTCCAATTTTAAAAAATCAAAAGAAACAGAAACATTTATTTTTAGCTACTTTTCAAACAATTATCTGAAGGTACAAGGATTAATTAGGGTGGTACAAAACCACTCTCCCTCCATCTACTTTGTTGCCACTTTAACACCCACAGGACAGCATGCAGCAAAAATATGATCCAGCAGTTGCACTGCATATTTTTCTTCCAGTGAGGCCACACCCTGGTAACACTATAAAATTGACTTCTTCAGTTACAGTTATAATGCAAAAGGAGTAAAATTATCCTTTGTTAAATCACAATCATAATGTAGTTACACCTTGTCACTGGTAAAGGGAGCTAATTACCAGTAGTATGTTATTTCTAACCAGGCATTTTCAACATCTGATTTGCTGATTTCTTTCTCGCAAAACTGGTTTTTGACAACAAAGTCCAGTCTAGAAGTACAACCAAGTGCAGAGTACAAATGCTTTGCGTTTGGGTATCATTAGAGCCTAAAATATGCTCTTGATCTAATTAAAGATTCAGGATCAAAAGATTAGGATCAAGACAGAGCCCAAAAGTTGAAGAATTCAGTAATAAATGCAAGACTTACTCACTGTCTTCTTTTTCTGAGTGATTTCTGTCATGATCCAACCCATCTGGCCCTATCAAACCCTCCCTTACTGCATTATTTGCCAGACTTTTTGACCATCATTTTTCTAATCATTTCCCCAGTTGACCAAAGAGATCCCTCTCTTCAAAACTGTAGATAGAAAAAACAGCAAAGCATAGAATTTATACTTCATGATGGTAACAAACTAAAAATCCTTCCTATCAATTCGTCTTTGTTCCTGAACATCCATGGCTTCTCTGCCATAACTCAGCAAAACCTGCCTCTGTCCTTCCTTTCATTGGCAGTGGAATATTGCCAACCACTTCATAAAATGTTCTCACATTTATTTCACACTGGTGGAGTCTCTAATCATTGCAACATGGCCAGAAGGAATGGCTTACAATCTACTGCCAAGTGAATGAGCTCATTCACCACAGCCAACATTTTTGTTACTGGCTAGAGATCCTGCACAGCAGCAATAAAGCATCCGCTTAGTTGCAAAAGGACAGAGTTTGAAGTATTCCAAGCAGTAGCCCATCATTTTCAAAGCTGACGAACATGCAGTTTCCCTAGATACTCCTCTGATGCAGACTTTAATTCAGCAAATTATTATACATATCATTTTGTTATGTTTTTCAATCTGTTCTTCAGCATGAAAGAGGTTATACTGAGGCTGTGGATGAAAGATCAACACACTTTACAAGGCAGGATTTCTGCATGAGAAATGTGAAGGCCAAGGAAAACATAACACTTTTCAGCCCCTGATTCAAATAACCTTACAAGCACCCTGTGTGGAAACTTTCATAGTCAAATTTATGAAGAGTATTGGACAAGTGTATGGAATCTTGTTTACTGTTATATATAGAAAGACTATATACAACATTTCCACAAGCTTATTAAAGGAGAATTTAAGTAAAGAAAAGGCTCAACTATAAATATTTTATCAAGATCAGTCTCAACTGTATGACGTATTCTACTGCATATCACAATTCATCTTCCTTTGAACCTAAAGACTTTAGGATTCTGTGGAGTATAATCTTCGGTGTCCACTAATACAAAAAGGGATATGGCCCACCACATTCTCCAGAGCAGCCACACTCTTGTGGTGTCCCCTTCATTGCTTGGGGGAAAAAAATCAGCCCCAAAATGGAGAATTGCCCTCCCAGAAGACTCCAAGGAATGTGGTTTTCCATTTCAAGGTTATTTCAGGTAGTGCTTTTGGGGTCCCCCAAGATAGCTGTTCCCCCAAACTGCAAGTGACCATCCACTCACTGTTGGTTTTGGAAAAATGAGTTGAGTGTGGCCTGCAGAGGTCCAGGTGCATGGAAAATAATGTAAATGTAGCTCTTGGATTTTCTGCAAGCAGTCCCATAACAGTGCCCACTGTGCCAGGGGAATCTGACATAGCCAAGGAAAACGTATTTTTCTGTCAGAGGTGTGTAGGAAGGCAATTTTTACTGTTGGAACCAGAGACAAAAATGAGAATAGGGGGGCTGAAGGACTTGTGAGGATAAAGGTTTTCACAGGTAATGGCAATATTGACTCCTAATTAATGAATTTTAATTGGAAATTATGTTGTAAAGCTTTCAAAAAGGCAAATCAAATTAAAATACAATATTTCCACATGCAAAATAGATTTATAAAATAAATAACGATGACTAGGAAGTAAATGCATATTGTGCAATTCATCCTATTACAATGATTTGTACTATCAGTAGTCTAATGAATTGTGATTTCTCTGCAAACTTGTGTGGAAACTGTCCACTTGAAATTTCTTCAGATATATTATTTTCAAAAGCCAAGATGACTAAATTTGCTTTTCTCTGGCAAAGCACCGAATACCAGTATCACTATGTGTCAAAGTTATTAATGAATTTTCACACACAACTCTAAATGCACCAAAGGTTAGCCCTGCAGCACACAAAGTGCTCATGGACAAAAAGTCTTCCTTGTACATGTAGAATGTTGTAGTAAGCTCGTGGAATGTTCATGTTTTTTAGGATGTCTATGTTGTATTTCTAAACGCTCAACTGCAATGGTAGATATTTGAGGATCAAAATAAAAATTAACATGGAAGGGCAGAATTCTCAAGACAGTCAGGGTGTTGTACTGGTTTCCTCATTGGACTATAACTTTGGAGACCAGGGTTTGAATCTGTGGAACCCCATTTGGTGACCCTGGACAAGCCACACTTTCTCAGCCTCAGAGAGGCAAAACCCCTCTGAACAAATTTTGCCAAGAAAACCATGTGATAGGGTCTCCAAGTCAGATACAACTTGAAGGTACACAACAACAACAAGACTTCTGATGAGGTTGAATGCCATCATTTGCCCCCAACCCCACATCACTTCATTCTGACTCCTATGTTCCTATTTGGTACTTTCCTTATCCTGAGATATGCAGATTGTTGTTTCTTCTTCTCTCTGCCAATTAATTACACTTTTAAATACACATATGCACATACCATTTTTGCCTTAAAATCTCTACTCCACCACGCTCTGGTTTGTAGCACAAGTAGAAATAATCAGTCTCCATCTCTTTTTCTTTCTTTGCTCCCTGGCTTCCATTTTGAAGACAGAAGTTGGCTCCCAATGCCTCCTTTCATTCCCCCCACACATTTTTTTTCAAATTTCCCTGCAAGAATAGTCTAATAGTATATTGTTACTCAATTGTCTATTTCCAGAGCTCCTGGAAAAAGTGCGAGAGCAAATGGGAGAGATTATCACTGTGGATCTTCTTTGAAATGAAGTACAAAGGACTGCATGAAACAGTGATGAGGGAAGCCTAAAGTCATCTCTTGAGGCAATTCCAACATTTTATTTCAAACTGTTTACATCTCTCACTGACCATCTCTTTAAAACTGGAGCAAGAAAAACAGAGGACACACACTCTGGTATATTTATTTGCAGAAGATGAAAGTATAAAGAATTATCATATTTTTGGTTAAGGGAGGGATTAACTAGGAACAAAATTGCCTGCAAAGACTTAAAAAAAGGTTTTCCTAACTCAAGAAGAAAATATAGATGCGTTTGGAAGGGTTATGACAAGAAGAAACATTAAGTGGAAGAGAACACTGCAGTACAAATAGTTCAGAACACCCTACTGTGGAGGCTGCTTAGAGAAAATATCCATTACTTTATCTCAGTTGGTCAGCTCTAAGCAGGACTAAGCCTCAGGCAGATCAAACTCACTGACAGCTGCCATAATTTCTTATTTTACCATTGCCCACCACTTTCACAAGCATCTGGACAAGTTCTAACATCAGACAGGCCAAGATGAATGTCACCTTTCCAGAATCTCTGATGGGATTTTTTCAACACAGGATGGTCTCAAGGCAAGCAAGTTATCAACTAGGAAAGTGGGGCAACAATATAAACAATCCAAAACCAAATTAAATATGAAAATAAATAAGATTATGATTAACTTATACAGGACACAGAATAACAAAGATCTCAACACAAATCAACTAAAGCCTGTAGGCACTGGAATACAGCTTAATCATATTCAATATGACAAAAACAGCTGCAAAATAAACATTAGCTAATACGTACAATATTGCAAAGGTAGCTAAACAATTAGCAATAATCTGAACTTTAATAAACAAATACACTAAGAAATTAAAAAACATAGAGCAGTCCATTTCAGCCTTGTAATTAGAGAAGCCAACCATATGTAGTCCACCAGACATTTATCATTGAAAAAATATGATGAAAACTAGTACTAGCTGTAAATGAAGAACTGTGAAATGAAGAGCAATAATATAAACGTGAAGATGTTTTAATGGATCTTCATAGTAGTTAAAAGAAATTAATTATCCAACTGTCATGAATGGAAACTTCCAGATGCCTGAGATGCTGACTTGTATAAAAATTGATCATAATAAAATACGACTACAACCAATTTTAACAAATATATAATCCACCTACCACACTGCAGATGAGACTAACAGTATTAGCCTTTATAAAGTCACATATACAACTGTGAAAGTAACCCATCTTTATGCAACTTCAGCCACGTTAATGAGAATAATACACAGGTGGTTCTGATAACAAGGCTGCTGAGCTGTTAGAAAGCTAAGTAAAGGCACAAGTCAGATATATGTGATCATGACTGAAATAAGGAAACAATATAGGATCATTTCTCTTAAAAAATAACTAGAAAAAAAGAATATCTAGCCCACACAAAAAAATCTAGCCAACACGGCAGACACACAATTTTATAAATATCTTGATAAATCCAGGTGATCATTTAAGCCAACGGGTGCAATAAATTTAAATCTGTAAGTCCAAAAGGCCTCTCTTTGAAGGACCCTATTCTGTAAGGAGATCTGGTCAAAGGGGTGAGGCTGAACTTGTACTATGATAAAAAAAACTTTTAGGTACTCAGAAGAGTATTTATATCTTATAAAATGTTCAGTTAGTAGACTAAGTTGTGATTTTTAATCTTACTATTGTGTTCAGTAACTCTTGATCTGAGGGACCTGAATGTTTGATCTACATATATTTTTGAAAACAGACACAGAACCATGTATACTCTATGAGCTGAATTAAAACTAGTAAAAGATTTTAATACAGTATAAACCTTTCTTCAGTGACAAGATGCATGCTGATCTCTAAATACTGCTGGTAGCAGGAACAGTGTCCACACTTCTAGTGACCCATAGTGATCCGAGGTATCTAATCATGCTGATTAAAGTCTGTGTGTATTAATGTATCACTGTTAGGAAGTTTACCACATCCAAGGATATCTTGAACTAATTTGTTGTTGTTGGTTTTGCTGTGTGACTTCAAATTGTTTCTGATGACCCTAAGGTGAACCTATCACAGAGTTTACTGGGGCTGAGAATGTGTCATGCACCCAAAGTCACCAAGTGGGTTTCCATGGTTGAGTGGGAAATCAAATCCTGGTTTCCAGGGTTGTGGTCCAATGCTTAAATCACTACACTATGCTGTCTCTCTTTAAACGAAATGCCAATGTTTAAAAATAATATGTTTTATCTTATGAGATCTTACAAAGGGAAGAAACTAAATGAGTTTGACTTGAGATTCTTTTTGTACCAGTTGCAATAAGGAAGATCTTTCTATTTGAGCATATTTTTAGATATAGAAATAACATGTTTAGGAAAGCCTCTATCTGCCAATTCTTGTGAGAAATTATCAGCCTTTACTTTATAATGAACAGGCTGGGTACAGTTTCTTTTTTAAGTTGTAAAAACTGAGAATAGGGTATATTTTTCTTCAGATGATAAGGGTGACAACTAAAATAATGCAAGATAAGAGTTTCTATCAGTGGGGAAAATATGCCCTATTCTCAATTTTTTTGACTTAAAAGAATTAACGTCATAATTAATAGGGGCTGAATTATCCAGATCAAAATATACATTTCACATTTGCTCAATTTATGCTTGTTGCATCTGCTCAGTTTTGCTGTTTAGAAAGAAACCCAGGAGTCTGCATGAGCATGTTCACTCATCTGAAACACTGGAACAGCTGCTTCAGAAAATACACTGGCACCTAGCTCTTTATGGAAAAAATTAAGACTTGCCACAAACAGACCTGTTAAAGGCTCTGGATAAAGATTCTAAGTGCAAGGAAAAATAATCGCATATTTTTTGAAGCAAGTTCTCTTATTTCTATACTGGATATTTAGACAGGGGAAATGAGTACCCTGGTATTGGGAGGACAAATTAGTTGCAAG
This sequence comes from Ctenosaura bakeri, assembly GCA_948474755.1. Taxonomy (NCBI): domain Eukaryota; kingdom Metazoa; phylum Chordata; class Lepidosauria; order Squamata; family Iguanidae; genus Ctenosaura; species Ctenosaura bakeri. The sequence continues at coordinate 133,422 of CAOLHI010002443.1, read as the reverse complement.
ACACTGGAGTTCCCCAGTATCAGAATCTGTGATTTTATACAGCATGGTGATGGTGATCAGCAAACTCCTCATTGCTTCATCACCCTTAAAATGTCTTCCTTGCTGACATGTTTTGGTGACTCATGCATAAAACTCATGTGGTTTCTGAGGCTAGGTTACACTAGCTATAGCCTTGCTCAAGATGTAAGGTCACTCTCATGACACAAAATCTGGTCAGCACTAAAATCACAGAAAGCAAGGATAGCACAGGAAGTACCATCTGCCACTATGTAATAATGTGAAATCTTTTTGCCTGAAAGTCAATCTCCTTAATACAGAAAGGCATTTCATTCTAATCTTGCGCAAGAAAAAAAATATAGCCAGCGTAGTTACATTTCAGCAGGAAATATCAAAGAATTCTGATCATAATCTGAAATGGCAAACTGAAGAATAAAGGACTATTTTGGCATTTATTAAACATATCAGGCAAACATCTGACATCCTGAAGAATACTCAGCTTGCCACAACCTGCTTGCAGTACAAACACAGTCCTCTTCATACTACCACAAAATTGTAGAGACGCTCTGGTTTTCCTGCTTTCCAACTTGCTAAACCTCTTTGAAAGTATCACAAGAAAAGAGCCAGACACCATAAAGTAAAGCCAAACGTACAATATGGATTCCCTGCACCTTCTAAACTTCATACAGAATGTTGTATAGCTCAACCACTACCACAAACAGCAGCATGGGTATGATTATGAATCCATCAGAGACTGAAGGAACGGTGCAGCTATGCTTTCTCTTTTTGTTCTTTAGATGCATCAAAAAGCAAACTAATCTGTCATGTGCATTAAAAAAAAGGCAGTACAGTACAGAATGCCTTGACATATGTGTTCCTGCAAAGTGCAGGTTGCTACATGGATCCTCCAAATGAAGCTGCAAAATAGGTAAATACACACTGATGACATTTCACCCAAGATCAATAGTAGCAAGGAGAGGAGGGTCTCCTTGAATACTGCAAGCAGCTGCCTCTTCCAGTGGAGGCTACTGAACAGTAATTAACACTGAAGCACATGGTGTTTTGTAATTTTTTAATTTTGGTAAGTTGAAGCAACAACCTACTTAACTGAAAAGTGTGTGTGCATATATGTACATATAAAGAAAGAAAGAAAGAAAGAAAGAAAGAAAGAAAGAAAGAAAGAAAGAAAATTTTCAAGTGGGAGAAAGCAATGAGAAGTGAAAAGTTATCCCAAATTCACATCCCAATCCCTCCCCTCTTTCCTCTCACTCACAGCATATTTAGCATTTCAAAAGGTTAGAAACTGGCAAAGGATCCAGACACCACCCAGTCACAAGATCTGACCAGCCACAATGAATGGAATGGGATGTCATGTGAAAGTGTGTTGTCTACAGATGTGATGTCATCAGTGTGGCCTTGGCCAGCTTTCCTCACAATGCAAGCGAATAGATTCTGAAATGACTAATTTTGGAATCATCTGATTATTCAGCAAATACTGAAAAAAGGAAACAGCAAATATAAAAGGCAGTCTGACGCTACAATCTGAAGTGGTTACATTATTTTGTTTTACACCTTAGCCTTAAAACCAATTACTGCTGGTGAGGAAAGGAATTCTTAATCTTTGATCTAAAACTTCAGTGGAGAAGACTGTTTTTCACTATCTCTTCAATGCAAGGCTACAGGCTAAAAACTCATCAATGAAATAAAATGATAATATCTTCACATTATGTCCAAGGAAACCATTTAAGATTTTATTCATATGAAAGCATTCAAAACAGACACTGTATTTGGGTCACTTTGGAAGAGACACTTGATTTGGAAGAACCCTAATACTCTCCAGATGACAGCAGTTATTTTGGGATTGTGAAGCTTTTTCCTTTCTGTGTATTCCTAGTAACAGAGAACTACCCCACACAAGTCCTGAGTTGCAGGAAGTGATTGCTCCAAGACACAGGAGCAATACATTCTTGTATCGCAGCCTTCAACAACTCAGGGCCCCTTTAGTTACCAGACTGCATCTCCTCTTTGGCATGCCCTGCTAGCATGATGGCTGTTACTATCCAAAACATCTGCAAGGTGTCAGGTTGGGAAAAACTGTTGCAAAGATTCTACTTAGGTGTTGTCGTGTGCCTTCACGTCATTTCCACCTTATGGAAATACTAAGGCAACACCTATCATGGGGCTTTCCTGGCAACATTTGTTCGGGGGGGGGGTGTCTTGTTGCTCACTTCCAAGAATGAAAGAGCGTGATGTCCCAAAGGTCACCCAATGGGTTTCCATGGCTGAGAGGGGATTTGAATCCTAGTTTCTAGAGTGTTGGTCCAGTGTTGGTCCACTGCATCACGTTAGCCCTAATAAGGCATCCTCTAATGGAAATATGAAATTGCAATTACAACCTTCCCTTTGTACATGATTCTTGTTACATTAGTGCTGGGCTGCCCATGGTTTATTTGACACACCGGTCTGTGAGAGGTCTATACTTCCACTGTGATGTAGTGGCTACAGTGGAGCACTGAGCCTTGAAGGGACAGGTTCTAGTCCCCACCAAGCCTTCAGGGACCTTGGGCCAAATACTTTTCCTCAGCCTGGTCTACCTCACAGGTTGTGACTTTAAAGCAGGGAGGAAGAAAGCCACATGCAAGGTGAGATTAAAATGTAAATCTATCACCATCACTGGACAGAGTCCCATTTTTGAGAGACAAACTATGTAACTGGATGGCTGCTGTTCTGTATTCCTTTCATGTTTATGTATATCTTTCAATCAATGTGGTGTTTGTCGTATAAAGCTCTGTTCAATCTGTTGTTTTGCCAGTTCAAGTACAGCCTTCAAAGAGTCTAACTATTCTCTAGTTCCACCCATTACAAGCTATTCTCATTTTCCATCATCCTATCTTTCTCACCAAGCTAAAGATGGACTCTAAAGAGGAAAACAGTTCTCAGTTTACAGTTGAATTTTATACACCCTCAAAAATGAAGGCTCAAACTATTCCACTTCTTTTGCTTCCAGCATCCCCAAGGTTACTCTGGATGAAACTTAAACCATAAAACCACTTCCCATTTTCTACTTGAATGCCTGCAAACAGTAAGTTGGTTTCCCCTCTCTACCTTCCTTTCTCCTACCCCATCTGGTGATCTTGAAAGTCTGCACATACTTCACATACTTCTGACTGGCCCAATAAAGGTATCACACTAATATGAATTTGAGATCATTTCCCCTTTCTTCCTTTGACTTGAGGAAAAGGAACTCATACAGTTACTGTGCAAGTACAGCTGCTCTTCTCAAGTTTTATACTTGGGAGGGAGGATGTTCTAGCTGTATGCTACAGCCCAGCATCCTTGTTTCAGAGAAGATGTCTGCTGGCATCCTACTCCAAACATCCCTTGGTAATTGTTGGGCTCATTGTTTTTAGCATGATAAGTCATTTGCTATAACAAGTTGTAGACTGGGCTACAAGATATATCAGCCTCCATTTTCTGAACCATGCAGCTTACAAGGAACCTGATTCAGCATACTTGTTCTCGTGTGGTTTTGCATCATTTTTCAAAGTCCAAGATGAGTGAAGATTGAATTCTCAGAGAGCTCTAGTGCTTCACCAAACTACAGGATTCAACAGCCTAGCAGTGAAAGTGGAATCATAATGCTAAAATTGTGTAGTGTGTAATGGCTGCAACTTACATTTAAAGTTCTACAGTCTGTCATATCCTAGTACTTTCACTAAGAATGCATGATACTTCTGGTAATGACTACAGGACTATTGCACTATTTTCCCAGGCAAGCAAAGTCATGCTCAAAGTTCTACAGCAAAACCTTTTATCATATATGGAGCAAGAAGTGCCAGATGTCCAAGCTGGGTTCAGGAAAGAAAGAGGCAATAGGGATCATACTGCAAACACAGATTGGATAATGGAGTACACAAGAAAATTAGCCTGTACTTTATATATTACAGCAAAGCATTTGACTGTGTAGATCACGAAAATTTGAGGATCACTCTTGAAGAAACTGATGTACCATAACCTTTGGTTATTCTCGAGGTATAACCTGTACTTAGGACAAGAGGCTATAGAATACAGAGAAAGAAAATAGTTTCCAATAAGCAAAGGGGTCAGGCAAGGCTTCATTTTATCCCCCTTTCTGTTCAACTTACACTGAACATATCATACATAAATTAGGATTAAATTCAGAGGAAGGAGGTGTGAAAACTGGAGGAAGGAGCATCAACAATTTAAAAAGTGCAGATGATAACCGTACCACTAGCTGAAAATAGTAATAGTAAAGACTTGGTATGATTGCAGAAGAAAATCAAGGAAGAACGTGCAAAGGTAGTTTTATAATTGAACATTTAGAAAACAAAAATCATGGCCACAGGTGATTTATGTAACTTTAAGGCAGACAATGAAGACATTAAATAATACTACATTTTCCATATCTTGACTCGGGTCATTAATTAGAATGAATGGAGACTGCAGTCAAGAAATTAGAAGACTAGGACTTGGGAGGGCACCTATGAAGGAACCAAACAACATCCTGAAGTGTCAAGACATATAATTGAAAATTAAAGTTAGGATTGTCTGTACCCTCATATTTCCAATATCTATATATGGTTGTGAAGCTTGACAGTGAAGAAAGTTGATGGGAAGAAAATCCACTCATTTGAAATGTTGTGCTGGAGAAGTGTTATGGATACTACAAACTGCTAAAAAGACAAATCAATGGGTCCTATAGCAAATCAAGCCCCTGAGAAACCAAAATGACTAAACTGAGACTGTTGAACTTTGGACATAACAGGAGAAGATATGACTCCCTAGAAAAGACAATAATGCTTGGCAAGGTAGATGGCAGTAGGAAAAGACGAAGACTGCACTACAGATGGACAGACTCGGGCTATTACACTGTTATAGTGCTACACTACACTATGCACTACACTGTTACAGCACTTTCAACATCCTGTGGAATTCCGGGGTTTGTAGGTTACTGAGGTCAAAGAGCTCTCTGGCTGAGAATTCTAAATGCTCCTCCCTAAACTGCAAACTGCAGGATTCCATAGGATGTTGAAAGTGGAATAACAGCACTATAACAGTGTAGGGTGGAAATGTCTTCAATCAAGGACGTCATGCCCAAGTCTGCAGGACCTGCAGGTCCAGGGCTGTTGATGTAAGGGCAACTTGGAAGGCTCTCATTTCTGGGGTCACCTTAAGTCAGAATCAGCTTGACAGCAATAACAACAACCCTCTAATGTTGGCTTCTAGTTCCCATCATCCCTTGTCACTGGTTATCCTGGCCAGGGCTGGTGGAAGTTACAGTCTTCCATCATACGGAGGGCCACATCCTTGCCCTCCTCTAGAAGCAGACATTTCTCACTTGAAACTCAGGCCATTTCTGCACTACTTGCACTTTCAACATCCCATGGAATCCTGGGGTTTGCAGTTTAGGGAGGGGCATTTAGAATTTTCACCCAGAGAGCTCTTTGGCCTCAGTAAACTACAAATCCCAGAATTCTCCAGGGTGTTGGAAGTGCAATAATAGTGCTATAACAGCATAGGGTGGAAATGGCCTCAGTTCAGCGAGGAAAGAGCAGCACTTTACACACAAATCCTACTGGGGTCCATGAGCCAGACCTCCCAGCTAAACTCGCAGGGGACTGCCGCTTTAAGAGGACTGACATGCCCGAGGAGCATCCCACTCCAAAGTGGGAGTGGTGCAGGCCCGGCTCTGCCTAACAGATTTCGCCCAGGAGGAGAGGCTGTTATGAAACAGCCGCCGAACATGTGCACCATGGCCATTTCCACACTGCACTGCTATAGCGCGATTATTCCACTTTCAACATCCTACGGAGTCCTGGGGTTTGCAGTTTAGGGAGGGGCCGGTCCCTCCCTAAACTGCGAACCCCAGGACTCCGTAGGATGTTGAAAGTGGAATAATCGCGCTACAGCAGTGCAGTGCGGAAGCGGCCCCTGTCTCAACCATTCCAAAGCCCTCTCCTTCCAAACCAGGCGGCTCCCGGAGGAACTGGGGGGGAGCAGCGCTCCCTTCTCAGCCCACTTTCTTCCCAACCCACCCAGCGGAAAAGCGATCCGCCGGCGAAGCCCTTCCAAGCAACAGCCCGGGGACGGTAGGCGACCGAAGCAGCTCCTGCCCGCCGCCCGGGACGCCTCCGGCCGCGTGGGCTCGTGAGCTCGCTCAGGGCTGCCGAGAACGCCTCTTCCTCACCTGAACGCAAGGTACTCCCTGGGCGCCCCGCCAGGGGCTGAACCCGAGTGGCCGCCGCCGCCGCCGCTGTTAGTGGAGCCGCCGCCCCTTTTGCTGAAGAGCTTCTGGAGCAGAGTAGGGGCCATGCTGAGCCGCCTCTTTTTACTCTTCCCCGCTCAGGAGAGCATAGGTGCGGGACCAGGACGCGCCGCCCGAGAGCCCCCCTCAGCATCCGCTCCCGGCACTCGCTCCTCCGGCCTCTCCAGCGGCGGCGCCAGCATCCACGGCAGCGGCGAGCCGAGGCGCGCGCGCTCCACTAGGCGGGCTTAGTGCAACACCCCTCTCCGCCGTGCCCCCGCGCGCCTCCTCCCTCCTTTCCTCCGGCAGCGGCGGCGGCGGCAGCAGCAGGAGGCATTCACGGAGGCCGCCCAGTCATATGACCGATTGGGAAAAGGAAAGCCAGCCCGAAGCGGGGTTTGCCCAGCCGCGCGCACAGCTCCCCCGCGCGGCCGGCTCGAGCCCCGCAACCTGGGATCCTTCTCGGGCCGGGGGATCTTTCCGAACGCCTGAGCAACGCACGCACACACACACTCGCCCGCGCGCGCATCCCCGGCCAATGTTTTGTCACTGGATACTCGGGGATTCCGAGCTTTCCCCGCCCGTAAAGCTCCCGGCCGCCTTCTTAAAGGGATACGAGCCCTTTGGTTTAATCCTGGAAATGAACCACAGAAAGAGTGCTCGCGGGATAGTTGGAAAGGAGCTGCAGCTGGAAAAGGAGTGAAAGGGGATGGGGGGGTGGAAAGACGATAGTGGCCTGATTTTAAGATTTCTTTTCTAAAAAAGCGAGGCCATGTCCGCACTAGACTGTTATAGCGCTATTATTCCACTTTCAATGTACCACCTGGGCAGCAGCACTAAATACTTTACCATAGTCAGTCCTCATGAGAGTCCCTTGAGGCTGCTTTTGTGACCTTTGACCTCACAGAGGGTCCTTTTGCTGACCTTTAAAAGTGTTGACTTGCTTTTCCTGAGACCCTTCAGGAGTAGTTCACCTTTAAGAAGGTGTTAAGTCTCACAGACATGCTGTTTATAACTGTTACAAGAATGAGATTCATTGCCCAGCAAAGAGCCCAAATTAGCACAGCAACCTGAGCAAGGAGTTAATAAAAGGCAAGTTTTATTTCTGCACCAGAAATTGGTCAACACCTTGCGGAGGTCCAAAGATGAGACAAAACCACATTTCCCTACAGCCACATTATAATAACAATAAGCACTTGGGTTTCCTCGTGTAAACATTCAGAAAACAATTAACCCTTAGTTCAAAGAACATCCTCTCTGTCTGGCGTCGGTCAACATTAAACCGTCCGAATCTGTTTATCATTTTCAGGTAGCATGTGGTACTTTAACAGAAGCATAGGTTTCTGATTTCTTCAGAGGCCATTTCCGCACTAGCCTGTTATAGCACGATGATTCCACTTTCAACATCCTCTGGAATCCTGGGGTTTGCAGTTCCGGGAGGGGCCGGCCGGCCCCTCCCGGAACTGCAAACCCCAGGATTCCAGAGGATGTTGAAAGTGGAATCATCGCGCTATAACAGGCTAGTGCGGAAATGGCCAGAGAGTCTGTTACCTTAAACAAGGAACATAATTAACAGTCACAAAATCAAGGAGGAAGCTCTCTTCTTACCCACATGTTAAAATACAGGATGGAGCCAAGGCTCATAATCTACCCTACCTGACCCCCTCGCTTCTAGGGAATGAGCATCTCAAGACTTTTTGAGTTCAGATTGGGAAAAGGGATTTTCTAATTTGGAGAGTGAGGGGGTTATTATTACATAACCACACACAAAACGTGCAGTAAATAATTCAATTCCTCGTGGAAAAATGTAATTACAACTCAACATGAACGTTACTACTATGGCAAGTGTAAAACGCACAGACTATTTAAAAATTGCAATAGCATACCATCCAACATTTTACATGTGGCCAAGGATGGTCAATATGATTATATTTGTTACCGTGAAAGCTAGGAATCATACATACAAAGCTAGGAAAGGCTGCAGCAGTTTCTTTTGCCTGAGTCTACAGGGAAGGGCAAGATTCTGCTCCCTCCTCTTCTCCCCTTGAATGCAGACGTTTGCATTTTGAACTCAGGCCATTTCCGCACTCCACTGTTATAGTGCTATTATTCCACTTTCAACATCCTGTGGAATTCTGGGGTTTGTAGTTTACTGAGACCAAAGAGCTCTCTGGCTGAGAATTCTAAATGCCCCTCCCTAAACTGCAAACCCCAGGATTCCATAGGATGCTGAAAGTGGAATAATAACACTATAACAGTGTGGTGCAGAAATGGCCTCGGTTTGTACCAACTGAAGTAAAATGAAGACAGAAGGGGAAAATGGGAGGAAGAAACAGAAACTTTGACATTTTGAAAGCAGCTGAAAAAGCAGGATGGCAGAGGATTAATCGGAACTGTCCCTGTCAAAACACAGCAGTTGGAAGCTATGCTCAGAACTTATTCATCATTATTGAGAACATTATTCATTGCTGTGACTAAATGCTTATTTCCCACCGGCGGGCCCCATCACCACTAGTTGAGACTTGGGCCATTTCCGCACTAGACTGTTATAGTGCTATTATACCACTTTCAACATCCTTTGGAATCCTGGGGTTTGCAGTTTAGGGAGGGGCCTTTGACGGGGCAGTTTAAATGGTTGGAATTAGGATTTGAGCTTGGATCCCTAAACTACTTTGTATTAAATAAAATGTATGTATAAATATTCACATGTAAATGTACATAGAAATAGAAAACAATTCCATTGTGAATTAATAAGGAATAATTTAGAAACTGTAGATAGGATTCTGTAAGGGAAAATTAAATATCACACAATGGTAATTTGTGAATAACAAACAAGTGGATCCATTATACTATGCATTAACTAATTATTTACAGTTGATCATAAGAGTAGCGGTACAGATCTACTAAACCAAAATTTATTTTATAGTACATATTGGCTATAACAAATAAGGTATTGCCCTAACTTCCTTTGAATGTACATTTAATACAAGAAAGGGGGAAGAAAAATAACTTTATTGTCCATTTTCAATGTGTTCATCTCTCAGTATCTTTTAATTTTTTTTATCTTTTTAAATTTTTCTTAATTGTATCTATATATCAAACTGGTATGAAGATATATATATATATATATATATATATATAAGGGTATGAAGATTTTTATATATATAAATATAAGATATATTGGCTTGTTTAAAAACAGCGTTAATAAGTGCTTATTCACTTAATATTTTTATCTACCTCTCTTTATTTAACCTATTATTGCTAGATTCCTTGTATATATTTAATTGATTAGTTCATAATGCTTCATATCTATGTTATTTATATTTTTTATGTTTACTCAAAATTTCTCAATAAAAAGAATTAAAAAAAACTTCTTTGCCTCACAGCATGTGCTTCAGGTTGGTTGTGAAATGCTGAGGGCTGCAAAACCAACATGAGAGTCCAGATGCAGCCACTGGACTGTAGTTTGCCTTCCCTTGTTGCACTGGTTCCTTGGCTGCCTGCTGACTTCTGGGTCCAATTTAAAGTGCTGGGATTGAATTTTAAAGTCCCAGATCAGGGATGGGAATTGTGTAGCTCTTAACTGACTGTTGGACTACAAGTCCCATCAACCCCAGCCAGCAGATCGAAAAACAAGGTAGGCTATGTATGAATAGTTCAGGCAAAGATTTTTTAACCTTTTTTTTCTAGCGTAATCTATTTCTCTATCACACATAGTGGATATATGCACAGTGGCAATATTCACAACTGTAACAACTTTTGGTGTCTGTAAACGGAGCCTCAGCTCTGAGTCCCTCAGCTACCACTGCTGTGTTGGAAACATTAATCATATCCTCAGAGAAGCTAAAGACAGCAAGTCTTCAATGTTTACTGAAAAGTTTAAATTTGATATTAATGAGTGGAACAAAAGGGTTAGATTGTCCAGTGCAAATTAATCAATGTAAAACTGTCCTAGTTTCAGTGGAATCAATTAACCATTGGAACTGGTTGATTCAATTAATCAGTGAATTCAGTGGGAAACTGCCTTCGCTGACACTTGTTTAGACCAGCAAAAATCTAAGTTTTGGGTGTTTGATGTCATTCCACCTTTTTAGAAAGAAACCGTCAACTTGAATTATATTTATGATATAATGGCATATGAAGCAGGCATGTTCAGGTATTACTCTTCTTTGATTGTATTTGTTACAACATACTACTGTAATTTTGGTTTAGAAAAATCTTAGGTATTTGTAAACAATATATTCTTGTGATGTGTAATTTAATTCAATATTATTAAACCTTTCTGTTGTCGAAAGACTTAACAAGGCTGAAAAGAGAAACTTTAATCTATTGCTTAGAGCTCCAAGCTCCTGCCTCTTTAGCTATGTAAAAACATATTTTATAGATGCCAGTTTCAAAAATATGGTCAGCTTAATAGGATGATTTTAATTCTGTTTTAAAATTTTGTTTTAGCTGATTCTTTCTGTGAGTCACCTTGGGTCCCACTGTGGGAGAAATGCAGTATATAAATGGAATGGAATAAACAAACACCAATGTATATGCCTACCTCTACCTCATGCCCTCTATGTTTTTCTTCCCCCTTTTATTCTTTCTCATTCCCATCCATGTTTACTCTTTTTAGTTTCTTTTTCTTTCTTTTAAAATTTAAACTAGGGCCATTTCCACACTATTAATATGCTATTTTCAGCATCCTGTGGAATTCTGGGATTTGTAGTTCACTGAGGTCAAAGAGCTCTCGGACTGAGAATTCTAAATGTCTCTCTCTGAACTGCAAACCCCAGGATTCCATAGGAGGTTGATAGCGGAATAATAGCACTATAAGTGTAGTGTGGTAAGAGGCTAGGACAGTATCTGTAATAACAGCTGAAAGCTGAAACGAGTGTACAAGCTTTTGATTCCATTATATCACATACCTACAAAGTGTACTAGGAATTGCATACAATCCAAACACTGCCCATCCTCCCTGAACTGCAATCTACATTTTAAAAACCTGCTAACCCCTGAAGACATCTGGCAACTGGATCCAGCGCTTGTAGTCTAAGCAGAGTCCTAGAATTCATGAGTAAGAGAACTACTTTCTTGCAGGAACCAAAGGCTCCCAAATACATGTTGAGATTCCACAGTTGTCCCCATCAGATAAGATGTTACAAAAAGCGAGTGGAAACTGGCTTGGTTCTAAGGCCATTTCCACACTACACTGTTATAGCGCGATTATTCCGCTTTCAACATCCTACGGAATTTTGGGGTTTGTAGTTTACTGAGGCTAAAGAGCTCTCGGGCTGAGGATTCTAAATGCCCCTCCTGAAACTGCAAGCCCCAGGATTCCGTAGGATGTTGAAAGCGGAATAATCGCGCTATAACAGTCTAGTGCGGAAACGGCCTACGATGTCCTTTGGCCGGGGTCCCGGCGTACGCTGGCTGCACAGAGAGCTGCCAGGAGAGGCCCGGCGCTCTTTCCCGAAGCCCGTTTCGGAGCTTGGCGGGGCGTGGAGAGAAGGCCCGGCCCCGCCCGCCCGCCTCTCCAGGGGCAGGAAGGCGGAGCCTCTCCCTCCACCGGACCCGAGCGGCGGAAGGTCGAGCCGAGGAAGCCGCGCCGGGGGCCTTCTTCGCGTCGGGTGTCGGCCGAGGCAGCATGTCTGAGGCGTCTCCGGTCCCCAAGCCCTCCAACCCAAGCAACCCCCGGGTCTTTCTCGATGTGGACGTTGGGGGAGAACGAGGTGCGGGTGGCAGGAGAGAGGCTGGGGGGCCGGCGGGGCAGGGAGCGAGGCACGGCGGGCGGGGGGGCTCCGGGGTGGAAGGAAAGCGCCGGGCCGGCTGAGGAAGAAGCGGCCGAGGCGCGTCCACCTGAGGGAAAGCGGCGGTTGCCCAGTGGCGCCTCGCGCTCCCTCAAAAGCGGCTGGCCTACTAAGAGGCCTCCCTGCCGGGCGGGTGCGCGGGCGGTCAGGCGGGAAGCGAGGCCGGGAAGGACTGCGTGCTGCTGTCCAATGTTCTGCATTGCAGCTCCTGCCGTCGCCTAGAGAAGGGGGGGGGCTGAAAACAGAGACTGGGTTGTTAATGTTATCGTTATTATAACCTCCCCACAGCCCTTCCCGAAGATTATTCCCCGTGCCGCCTTTTTACGTGCGGGACTAGTTTGTAACACGTGTCGGTATCCGAACGGGAAAAGCCTTTGGTGGGGACTGGACCACGCAGGGTTAAAAACCTGCTTCTGTTCCCCACTGTCCAAAGTCCCCCACTGCAGGTACAAAATAAAAAGGAAATGAGGTGCCGGGGCCTGCCCTTCCTGACGTTTAAAATCCCCGCGCAGACCTTATCTTGGGTAGGGCCCAGGAAAAGTTTTTGATTACAGTCCTGTGGCCTTCAAAGTGTGAGAAGGCACAAAGAGGCTGAGCTTTTGTTGGTGGGGCCTAGTCTGTGAAGAGTGGGGTCAGAAGCCCTTTTCTTTTTCCTGCCTACACTGTAGACCTATTGATAGTACACAATACATGTGTTGGGTGGCATAGTTCATTTATTGTCTGCCTAGATGTGGATTCTTGAAATACACATCCATAGGTGATAGCCTGTGTGGTGCAATGGTTTGAGCTTTGAACTACGACCCTGGAGACCAGGGTTGGATTCCCTGCTTGGCCATGGAAATCCACTGGGTGACCTTGGGTGCATCATACACTCTCAGCCCCAGAAAACCCCATGATGGGTTTGCCTTAGGGCTGCCATAAGTCAGACAGGACTTAAAGGCACACGACAACAAGAAGGTGATAGTCACGATAAGAAAAACATTAGTTCCATGCACGTCCTGCTCTTATTGCCCGTGTGGATGCAACAGAAGACTACGAGGACATTCAGAAAGCCAACTTTGCTAACCTTCTGTGGCCATTTCCATACTACACTCTTATAGTGCTCTTATTCCACTTTCAACATCCTATGGAATCCTGCGGTTTGCAGTTTAGGGAAGGGCTTTAGTCCCTCTTTAAACTGCAAATTCCAGGATTCCATAGGATGTTGAAAGTGGAATAATAGCACTATAAGAGTGTAGTGTGGAAATGGTTTGTGAGATTTTTGTAATTTTGTAATTTTGATTTATTGCTTCCTGCATTATGTATAAACTTTAAGGCTGGAGCTCATTAAGCTGTAGTCTGCCAGCACATAGAGAACTGAATTAATTCACAGCAGAACATATGTTAGCTATATTTTGATTCAAAAAATAGTGTACCTGCACAAATTAAAGCGAAAGATGCTCCTGTTCTGATCAAAATGACAGGTGGGACGTGTAGAAATTTTCATTGGGTAATCAATTCACTTGTCAAAAAAGTTACAAACATGATAATATAGTTATGAAATACACCATCATACTTTCTGTAGGTTAGAGCTTTTCCAACAGGATGTGTACATATAGACTAAATAGCAGTTGCTGTTATTAACAATTAACATTGGGTGACATATAAGTTAAAATATACCACCCAATGTTAATGTTATATGTACTTCTTCATAGGTAGCATCTTTTATTGGTTCAAGACTGAAATCTGTTGTTTAGCCTGGCGTAATAGCTGAAGTTTTTGGCTGCCAGGTTGGACATCTGGGTTCAAATTCTTTTTATAGTACTGACTAGATTTTATAATAGAGTGGATTCATTAGGTAACATCTTGAGCTGTATGGAGAAATGGCACAATACTAATACAATAAAGTAAATACAGCTATAGCTGTCTCTCTCTTTCCAGCTGGTCGAATTGTATTAGAATTATTTGCAGATATCGTACCTAAAACTGCTGAAAACTTCCGTGCACTGTGTACTGGAGAAAAAGGTATTGGCCCAACAACTGGAAAGGCTCTTCATTATAAAGGATGCCCCTTCCATAGAAGTAAGTTTATATTGTTTTTGTTTCAGGGACTTGTTTGAAGTACTTCATAGTAAAAGTGAAAATTATACTTGCTTTAATCTATTTCTGTTTGAAAACTGGTTTCTAAGTCTTTAGTTTAAATGAGAACATGTGCGGTGTATAGTTTATCAATCAAGAAAAGAATGACAAAAAGGAAAATAGGCAGCCTAAAAGAGCATTATAACCTGATATATCTAAAGCTTGGCTTGTATCTTGTGCTTAGCTCCAGAAGAATGCATACTTATAGTGGAATTCTGTATAGGTCAACTTAGGCAGAGACCTGCCTGAGTTTAGTGGGGTAAGAGTATATAGCCTTGCAGTCTTAAATGCCTCTCATCTTTGATGACTGTAGTTAGTCAGTATTGTAAAGCTGGTTTATTATTGTGATCCATCTATGGACACATATAGCTCCTTACAAGATAGAAACCAATAAAACGTAAATATCAATAGTCAAAGTAGCAGCAGCAGAATAAGCATCATAATCAGAATAAGAAGATGATAATAAAACAGACTCCAAAACAGGAAAATAAGAAGCCAGGCACTACAAACGATTTTAAAGGCAAGGCACATTTCAGATGCCTAGGAGCTGCATAGTCAAATAATGAAAAATTTAGATTAATGAGTTTGAATGACATTTTTTTTTTAAGGGATCCTTCCAGTGGTGTTCCAATATACTCCATTTGTTATTACAGTCATCCCTCCACATTTGCTAGGGTTAGGGGTGCAGGACCCCTATGAAAGTGAAAAAAAACTTGAATAGCTCTTGGCCCTCCCAAGCCATATACAACACACAGAAAAAGTATGATCACCATATTCAACCAACCATGGATTCCTTTGAGGCATCAGGATTCCTTCACAAGGCAGAAGTGGTTGGTTGGTGGGGCTTACTGCCACCTCTGCTGCTGCCACACACCATTTTTAATAGGGACTTACATGCCTTGTTTGCAGTTTCTCAGTCTCATGAGGTTTGCAGTCTTTATTAAAAATGGCATAGAGAGGCAGCAGAGGTGACAGCAAATAATCTGTGAATAATCAAACCTGCAAAAGTGAAACCTGCAAATATGGAGAGCTGAGTCTATTTTTAACTCAAAAAGGCCCCTCCTACTTTCTGAGACAGTGCTTCTTGAACTGTCTGGTGTGGTGAATTTGCCATTTTTCCCCCTGTATACCAAGGGCCAATACCATATTTATGAACATTGGCTACAGTTATTTCTTTCTTTCCTGGAATTTCTCCAGAGGTTGGCAGCAGACAGCGTAGGGACTGGCACCTATCTGCAGATGACCATTTGAGGAGTGTGCTGTAGTGGACTTGGGGTATAATTTCAGTGCACCCCTCCTTAGCTTTTTTAGAGGATCAGGAGGAGGGCTTTTCTCAAAACCAGAAACTACTTGCTTACCAAAAGTCCATTTTAGGATCTTTGTGTGAATGAGAATTTACATCTTTTAATAACTTAAAAATGGAGTTTAGATTACATTTGCCAGAATATATTTCTTGTATAGTTCTTTATGATGGAGTTGCAAAATTATTTTCTAGTTGGAATGGCAACAGTTTCTGGATGGAAAGAGTTTTGTGGATAAAAGCGAGTGAATTGCTTCTTTTATTGAGGGTGGCATCCTCTTTGGAGCATCCACACATGTAATTTTCCATTACACATATGGATGTCTCTCTTTGAGTCCTGTAGGAGAGGGTGGTCCCTTCCTCTGCAATGCCCAGAGCCCCCTCCCCCTGCCAACTTACTGAAAAATGGCTTGTGAAGCTGCCCTGCATAGCCATTCCATGCTTTATGGCAAGCAGGCAGAGTTGCAGAAGTGCCTCACTACATCCCCATGATCAGACACAAGCACTGAGATCCCCTCTCCTCCTCTCCTGAGATCTCAGCATTACTGTCATTATTTCATGTCTGGCTATGAGTGTGCAGCCAGATGCTTCTGTGATCCTACCTACTTACCCTGAAGAACAGAATGGCTGCGTGGGGCAGCTTCAGAAGCTTTTGCAGTTAAGTTGAGGAATGTGTATAGCTCAGCTTAGCATAGGTCTGCTGATATGCTATGCTACGCCATACAAGATTGCAGCCCCTGCATTACCTCTAAAGTGCAGAAAATGGGTTACAATCCAAATATGTCTTAGAGGATTCTGTCCACACCCCATCCTCTCTGCAGTGCACCAAGTTAGTCTGGGGAATGGGAAGTCTTTGTGTATTTCCTTCTCGTGGGCCTCTTGGTGAACTCACATAAAGGGCTCTCTGGCATGCTGCTTGTTTGCAGAAAAGGGGAAAAAGAGTGTAAAAAGGCACTCTTGCATTGAGAAGGATCCTCCAAAGACCATTGCCTACAGTAGCTGAAATAGTTTCCATCAGAAGTGTTGACCATTTCTAGATAGGACAAAATGTCTATATGCAGTTAATAAAGGATTTGTAACTCCTTTATTACATTGCCAGATTGGGTTGTACCCTGGAATGTTCTCTAGCCTAATGCCATTTTGCGTGTTGATTTTGTAGTTATCAAGAAATTTATGATCCAGGGTGGAGACTTCTCACATCAAAATGGAACAGGTGGAGAGAGTATATATGGAGAAAAATTTGAAGATGAAAACTTCCATTATAAGGTAATAAGTTTGAGAGAATGGTCATTTACTATTATTTTATTTGCACCATGGCACAGCTTTTCCATCTGTGTCTTTGTAACATAAAGATAGCTGTAGCATGATTGTATAAATGTTAAATTTCAGCTACTTTAACTGCAGGGAATGTTTCAGTCCACTACCTACTCTTAGTTTAATTCTAGTTGAGTTCTTATATGGAAAGTAGTTAAACACAAATAATATGCTTTTTTACTTAAATCCTTCACATCTTAACTATCTGAAGACTGGACTTTTAGTGGAGGCAGTGGTGGTAGGAGGGAAAAAGAACTGCTAGCATTGGAGAAACAGGTTGCTTGAAGCCAGATTTTCCTTGCCTTTCTTCACAGTGCTGGGAAAACACAACTCTTAGCATAGTTCACCAACAGACTATTTGGTCTTAATACTTATTGGCAAGTTCCATTGTATATCAGTTTTAGTGCCCTCTGCTTGAGAAAAAGACCCTTTGGATGGATACAGGATTTTCTTGGTAAGGCATATGCTGTAAATAATGCTAGTTGGGACTCCAACATCATTTGGGCAGACTACAGATTTCAAACTCCAGTTTATAATATTAGTTGTTACATACATGTTGTCTTATATTTTTCCCCAGGTTATGTAGGATTATAATTTTTAGCAATGTGTTATTTTAGTGAGAGTTAACATTGGTATTTTCTTATACAGCATGATCAGCCAGGTTTACTCAGCATGGCGAATGCAGGAAAAAATACCAATGGATCCCAGTTCTTCATCACGACTGTGCCAACTCCCCACCTTGATGGGAAACATGTGGTCTTTGGTCAGGTGATCAAAGGCATGGGTGTTGTAAAGTTACTAGAAAATGTTGAAGTGAAAGGAGAAGAACCTGCCAAGGTAAAGTAGGTCACCATTATTATAAATCTTGAATTTATGGAAATATTTCTTAAAAGTGCTTAAAAGTATTGGCTTGCAAAGAAGAAGGCATTCTGCACCAGTCAATTACTGAACAGCAGTGGGTGAGCTGGATTAGGCTAGGATCTATGTCCTTGTGTTAAATATTATAATACAAGATTTATCTAGAAAATCCGCACAACCGACTGGCCATTTCCAGCAAACTTAAGGGAGGCCTACGTTGTTGTCCTGTTTCTGCATATGTAAAGGAGACAGGGCATTTTTTTGAATTGTGAGGTGGCTCAATCAAATTCCGTGCTAGTAAGTGAAAAAGTACTAAATTGAAGGTGAAAGGGAAAAAGAATATTTATATCTTTCCAGAAAATTCAAAGCAAACATGTATTTGGTAATATATTACTTACACTCCAATTCTTTTTGTAGTTATGTGTCATTGCAGAATGTGGAGAACTAAAAGAAGGTGAAAGCTGGGGAATCTCCCCTATGGATGGTTCTGGAGATACTCATGCAGACTTTCCTGAAGATTCTGACCTTGATTTAAAGGAAGTACGTATCCTAATTTGTTCCCATGTGTTAAGAAAGATGTGTTACTGTATTTTCCAGCATACAGTGTGCTTCTCTGTCAGTTTAGAAACATTTCTTGGTAATGTAGTAGAAGTTGAAAAGATGTCTAATTAAAAGAGGATCTTTTGCTTCTACTGCATCGTAGCAGCAGACTCAAAATAAAAAAGTACTGTTTCTACCAGATGTTTTTAGCACATTGGATATCTGTACTCAGTCCCATTTATAACACTTTCAGTAGATCTAAATGTGGCTACCTATAGCAGACTTAGTGTCGTTGCCTATGCAAACTCATTTTCACTACACACTTACTCCACATCCCATACTGTGGCTTTTTAACTAGCAATATGTGAAAGACAGTTTCTAAGTTGGCTCATTGGAAATATATTTTTGCAGGTCTTCTCAGAAGCCCTTTTTTCCTCAGGTACAAAATGATACAATCTTACAAATTCAGTAAAACTTTCTTATTATTGTTGCAGGTTGACAAGATTGTGACTATAGCTGAAGACATAAAAAATATAGGTAACACTTTCTTCAAATCTCAGAATTGGGCAATGGCAATCAAGAAATATACCAAGTCTTTAAGGTAATGTTAGATAACTGTTCTGTCAAAATTTGGTTGGGCTAACCTCAGTATAACCAGTTACAGAAATGAGATGTGGACAGACAAGCACATTAGCAAACTATCCTTGAACTTCCAACATAGGCTTTCCTGATTTTATTTTTGCTTATTATGGAGAGAACATTTATTTAATAGTGAAAAAGTGCTAGAAGCAGAAATTTGGATCCAAAATAAATTGGTTGCACTTTGATGCTATTGAAATTAATAGGTCTTGGATTCCACTACCTTAGACAGGATACTGTTTTAACGTGCAAGAACAGTATTAACCTGTTCCACTTCATCAAGTATTGATTCAATATGGTAAACTAGGTACGTAACAATAGCAATGTTTTTAACAAATTGCTTTTCAACAGGTATGTTGAAGCTTCTAAAGCTGTAACAAAGGAAGCAGATTCAGCAAAACTGAACACTGCAGCATTGACCTGTTACCTTAACATTGCTGCATGTAAACTGAAGCTATCAGAATGGCAAGGTGCAATTGAAAACTGTACTGAGGTAAACATTCCACCTCCCCTGCTTGAATCAATCAATTTAAAATATCATTATTTATTGATGATGCAATTCTTATTCGTGGTTATGTATTTAACAATCCGGGGGGGGCGTTTCTGCACTTTTCTATGGATCTGACAAGATGTATGGGCTCTAAAATTTTAGACACATCCAACAAAATTCACAGTAGCTTTAGAACACACTGACTGATCGTATGCATTTTTCCTTTAGTCTTTCAACTTTCTACCTTTTAACCACACCCACGGTTTCCTTCTTAAGCCTGCTTTACGTATGGCACATTGCATCCCACACATATTCTTTTGTGTTTATATGCTCCCACCATGTTCATGTGTAGCATGAGCATGTGTGTTCCTTGACTACAAAGCATTGATTTTCTAATGTGCCACAGATGAGCTAATGCATGTAGTGTAACTATTTAAGCTTGATGAGTGTGGAATATTTATGCAGAAAAGTGGTTCATCAAAGATACTGTAACATGTAGAAATTAAAGCCATTTCTGCACTAGACTGTTACAGCGCTATGATTCCACTTTCAACATCTTATGGAATCCTGGGGTTTGCAGTTTTGGGAGGGGCCAGCTGGCCCCATCCCGAAACTGCAAACCCCAGGATTCCATAGCATGTTGAAAGTGGAATCACAGTGCTGTAACAGTCTAGTGCAGAAATGGCCTAAGTCTTAATAACAGGAAACTGATTATGTGACGTTGTTCCTGCTGCTGTGTGGCTTCAAGTTGTTTCTGACTTATGGCAATCCTAAGGCAAACCTGTCACAGGGTTTTCTGGGGCTGAGAGTGTGTGACTTGCCAACAGTCACTCAGTAGGTTTCCATGACCGAGTGAATTGAACCCTGGTCTCCAGGGTCTTAGTCCAACACTTAAACCACTATACCATGCTGGAGGTCAGCAAACTGTTGAGTCCCTTTTAGGAGTTATTACAAATTGACTGATTGTAGTAGTAGTATTACAAATTTACTGTAGTAGTATTACAAATTGACTGATTGTAGGCTGGAATAGATGCCAGAATATTTATAATGGACTTTAAGAAATAAACAGACAGTAAGACAGTTAGTTGTGTTCTCCAGTACTTGAACATGCAGGAAGATTCTGTTGCTGTAAAGAAAAATGGCCCTGTTTGAAATAAACCTCAACAGAGTTACATAAGTTACTCATTCCTGCAGGAGATTTCAGGAATTTCTCTTAAAGAAGTGCTGCTACTGATAACCACAGAAACCGGTTCTGCTAAACTGAAGTTTGAGTGAGATTATGACTATTGC
Source organism: Ctenosaura bakeri (assembly GCA_948474755.1). Lineage (NCBI taxonomy): Eukaryota > Metazoa > Chordata > Lepidosauria > Squamata > Iguanidae > Ctenosaura > Ctenosaura bakeri. Next base: position 112,816 of record CAOLHI010002443.1, on the reverse strand, counting down.
AGTTGTTTTACAGGCTCTGGCCATAGATCCTGGAAATACCAAAGCACTTTTCAGAAGGGCTCAAGCCTGGCAAGGAACAAAAGACTATGATCAGGCACTGGTAAATATGTGTATTAGTTTTGGATAACACATTATATCAAGCAAGCATCTACTATTTTGCTCATTTTTTACATTTTTCTTTTGAAGGCTGATCTTCACAAGGCTCAAGGCATAGCGCCTCAAGATAAAGGTAAAACTTATAACAGCACATTCAGGCTACCTGTGAGCTAGCTTAGTTCCAGTAAAACTAAAAACAATTTCTTGCCCGTTAAAGCTGTATTTGTATCTATTTTTTGTATCTATTTTTTTTTAAATATATCACCATCAGTGGAATGGGCCAGGGTAGGGGGAAGGAATGGATTAGCTACTTTGGAACATAAATTATGAAGGGACATATTTAGGACTTTGGGTTGATCATATTCCTAAGTTTGGCCTAAGCTTGGCCCAGGGAAAATAATGATGTATGTAGTTTACGGAAAGGGACCTTGCATTCCAATTAGCTTACTGGTGAAGTTTTTATACAGGTGAAAAGGCTAGTATCTAACCATATCATATGCACTTTTTTTCTTTACCTACAGCTATCCAAATGGAAGTACAGAAAGTTAAGCAGAAGATAAAGAAAGAAAAGGAAAAAGAGAAGGCAGCTTATGCAAAGATGTTTGCTTAAGTCAAGAGTGTTCTCCTTCCTTAACTTGTGCACTGATAAAAAAGCAGAATTAGTATGAGTAGCAGTGACAGCATGCTTCTTACTGTCATTTATACTGATGCTGTTTCATATGTTTACATCTTTGTTTTTTAAAAAAGGTTAACAGATTATTTCAACTGTCTTTCACCACTGAGTTCAGTATTAGGGCACTAACAGTTATTGTACTTAAAAGTGTAAGGAAAAACTTATGTAAAACTTCTGAATGGACAAGTGCAAAGAATCTGGGCTAAACTCAGTACCATATCTAAATGTAAGGTCAGCAGGTTGTTTCACCCCAACTGTAACTTTCATTACTGCACCTCCAAATGCTGTTAAAAGTGGTGTTGAAGAAATAAATTCAGTTTGTAAGCATCATATTGGGGAAGTTTTCTTTATTAATTTAACAAAATGTTTACGTCAGATTGTTCATAGTAGTCTTCCCTCGTATAGCACTGAAATCTATTGTAGAGGTATTCTCTAAGCTGCACCATTAAGACCAGTCAATAAAATTTAAACATCAAGGAAGGAAGACACAGAACAGTTATAGAGAATTTGGTACCAGTCTTCATACTCTTTACCAGTACTGAGGTTTTGGCAAACCATACTAGACTGTATTCAGATGAGTCTTATCCCATGTTGTCTTTTGTGTGAGTACACTCAAATAAGGCTAGTACACCTGGACGCATTGACTTTGGATATACTGCTTAAGGCACCAAGTTCATTGAGTACTAATCTGAGGAGCATTCCAACACACTGATTCAGCAGCACTGGCAAGAACATTTCTTTCCATGTTGATCAAGATTACATTCCGTTATAAGCCGGGCCTCCTCCACCTTCAGGTACTACCCAGTTAATATTTTGGCTGGGATCTTTAATATCACATGTCTTGCAGTGGACACAGTTCTGAGCATTTATCTGCAACCGCAAGCCTTCTCCACTTTCCACAGGAACATATTCATAAACTCCTGCAAAATGGAAGACTGACTTCAGTGCAAAGGGAAGTAGAACATTGAGGGTTCATTATCAATTAAGAAAACAGTTTTCAAAGGGTAATAGAAGTCACAGTTTTTAAGACAGCTAGGAAGTGCAATATTAAGGCAAGTACTGTAATGTTATACTCTCCCCAGCAATAGGTACCTGCAGGGCAGAATCGTTGCTCGGGTCCATCATATATAGCTAAGTTATGGTTGACAGGAACAGTGTCATCCTTTAGAGTCAAATGAGGTGGCTGGTCATGCTCATGATTTGTACCACTCAGAGCCACTGATGAAAGCAAATCAAAACTGATTTTCCCATCAGGTTTTGGGTATTCAATAGGTGTGCAGTCTTTGGCTGGCTTTAGTTGCTTTGCATCTGTTCCTAAAACAGTATCATAGGGGGAAAACAGTAAATTAAAAAAACACTGAAGAATAAACTACACTTATATAAGTAAGATAAAGGAGTGTATGAATTCCCCTTAGGCACAACCTGAAAGGAACACCTTCTCTTAAAAGCCTAGCTTCTTTCAAAGAATGTTTCCTTCATATAAAGTGCTGCACACGATGATGATGAATCCACTTATTTTACATTCGGTATTCTGGGTCATTTCCCCCTTCCAAAGATTAAAAGGAAGGAATACTGCGAACACATGTTATTGACAGGCAACTTGAAGATAAAACAAGCAACCACCTTTGTATTATGAAAAAAGTCTCACTTTGTTGCATCTGCACAACTTATTCCCAAGCAGCCTATTTGTTTCATTGCCTCATTTGCTGGTGACAGTGTACTAACTGGCTGTATCTAATTAGGAAAGATCTCATTGTTATGGTAAAAGCTCACTAACTGTAAACTCTGTGCTTCAGTAGAGAGTGAAAATCTCCACAGTAGGAAGTAGAGGTAGGAGGAAAATGAAGAAAATGACATTTCCTACACTTTCATTGCTACAAAAGCAATGGAATATTCTGTTTAAATGCTTTAAAAAGGTTTATTACGAATAAGGTGCAAAAAGGACTGGAACACTGTTTGATGAAGAAAACTAATGCACCTGGACACTTTTAATTAAAAAAACCTAAATAGCTATAAAGTTATGAATTACAAGATGGCTAGAAAAGAGTTCCCTATAATGACAAAACTTGGGATTGCTCACCATTTGGTCTGTCTGAATCTACTAGAAGAGTGCTACTTATTTTGTAGCTAAGTAGTGAATGGATTTTTTCACCATAAAATATAGTGGTAACCACTAGTTTAAATGGCTTTTTAGGCAGCGTTCATGGAGGAAGGCACAATGAGTAACTATCAATCATACTTCACTACATAGAACACCTGTGTAGAGGTAGTATGGTTCTGATTTCACCAATGGCTTGTCTATGAATATGCAATTGGGTTGTCACTGTTGGTGGAACACTGGTAGGTTCCAACAGAGCAGTCATGAAGTTATTTGTGTATAAACAATCCTAATATAACAAATGTCAAGAAATACTTGCTATGTTAGAGATACGCATTTCTAGTTTAAAAATTAACCTGGATGTTTTAGGGTCCAAGGCTCCTTTCCTCTTAGTATCCAGTAAAATATGCCAGTGTAAATCATTCCTCCATACACACCCAAGACACTATGACAGGAAGGGCGAATATTCCTAACTGAATAGAGCTCTTTCCATACCCATGATTTCTTTAGATTGTCTTCATATTCAGGTACATGAAGACCTAGGAAAAAGGATTATGAAAATTGGCATTGTTAACTGCTTTGTAAAGATTGCAAACATAAGTTTTCTACATCATAAAAAGGTTCAGAGAGTGTTTAGGTCAAATATTTAAAAAAGAAGGAACTTCAATTATACTGAAAGAGATATGTATAACAAAGTTATGAATAAACCTTATATTGTCTAGTATTGTCTGCTTCTCTTAACTACAACAAAAGGTGTTATGTCTTACCTCAAAAACCTTTTCTGTGACTTCTAGCAAAAGATGTACATGTTACAGGTGTAAAAGTGATGAGCTATCCTAACAGCACTGTACAAAATTATGAAATTAAATGACTGACCAGGTGCAACCTGGGTCCGTTCACTGGTAGAAGAAGCCTGACTGCAGATCTGCCGCCCACTACCACTCTCCTTGTAAACCCTCAGTATCTACTCCACAGCACAGTTAAGTGGCACAGAAGGGGCTAAAATGGAGGCAGAATGTCCTGCTGAGGGTGTCCAGGGTTGCAGGGGGCAAGACATCACCTCCTCTTGTACCTCCTGAAAGAGCTTTTTCTATCAGTGCATGTCCCCAGAAATACCATGATCAATACATATAACACCAGGATATCAATATGGCAATGGTGCTCAGAATTTTGACTCTGAATTGATGTACTTAGGAGCTGGCAATTACAGGAAATACTTACACAGACTTAAAAAAATGTGGTAAAGCAACTGATACAAATATATGCTTCACACCTAAGTACATATTTTCAACCCACATATACAAGGTCTTTAATTCTGAATTAATCTCTTCTAGAGTAATACTTGATATCAGAGAGCATGACACATTCATGCACAAGAATTGATAGAATCAGATAAAGATATTCTGAAGCTATTAGTCTTCACTTGACAAATTCTTCTTGGTAAATTATGTATTAATTTCAATATGCTGATGAAGTTTTAGACTGAGACACTACTGACAATTTATTTGCCTTTAAAAAGTTCATTGGTGTGAAGACTGCCATAGATCACTAAAAATAACAGTAAATCCCATGCCACCTTAAAAACTAGACACATTTATTATGGCATAATCTTTTCATCAGATACATGAGATAAAACTCAGCATTTCAGGTTATATATACATATCTGAGAATCTTACCTATGGTTTTTGATTGAAGATTTTCACTAGTTAGTTGGTTGAAAATGGCTTCTGAAGCCAGCATACCACTTTTCATTGCTGTGTGTGTACCTTTAATCTTGGGAACATTCATGAAACCTGGGCTACAGCCAATAAGGACTCCACCAGGAAATGTGAGTTTGGGTATAGACTGAGAAGATAAATTCACTGATATTAAGATTATTGTATTCACACATCACTAAGTAATAAGGTTTTTTCCCCCCAGAACTGGACAGTACTGTATATTACTTAAAAAACTGGCCATATATTCAGATGTACTAGAATCATAGAAATTCAGAGTTGGAAGAGACCACACAGGCCATCCAGTCCAACCCCCTGCCATGCAGGAACACCATCAAATCAATCCCGACAGATGGCCATCAAGCCTCTGCTTAAAAACCTCCAAGGAAGGAGACTCCACTACACTCCGAGGCAACAGATTCCACTGCCAGACAGCCCTGACTGTCAGGAAGTTCTTCCTGAGGTTCAGGTGGAATCTCCTTTCCTGCAGCTTGAATCCATTGCTCCTTGCTAGTATTAGGTTGATAAAAGCAACAACTAGTATTAGGTTGATAAAAGCAATGTTATTACAATATTTATGCCTTCTCTTTTCTATAGCCCTATGTTGATAGATCAAGAAGTACTGGTTGATGTCACATTCCATAGCTGCTTCTACTCCATTTGAAGTGGGGAGTGGCTTTTTTCTGCCCAATGCCAGGAACTAGTGCCACATTTGCACTCAAAGAGCTACAACTGTTTCTTTCTTTCCTGGAAACTCACCATGAACTAGTAGACAATGGCTTGCACACTGACACCAGTCCATGGACCACCACTAGCACTGACATCATTCACATTATGAGATTGGATCCATTTTGTACTTGTGTGAACCAAGATCAAACTTGCTGCATACTGTTTTTCAGATGTCTTGGAATTCTGAAGACATGCTAGTGCTGTATCATGTCACACCAAACCAGGAAACTCATCCTATCCCCTACTGTCCCAGCACTTCTCCCATCAACATCTGCTCATTTCCCTATTTCTTGTGACAAATTGAAAATTCCTCTGGTATCAATGTAACTGGGATTATGACCCGTTTCCCAGGAAACCTTTAGCATGGACTGTTGCTGGTTGAAGTCTGAAAAGATATTTCCAGGTATGTTACAATTCCTGAGTTTGTTGCACACTCCACAGTTTAAAGAACACTGCGTTAAATTATTAAAATTTCCAATTAGAATGAATTTTCAATTTTAGAATCAAGTAGCACAGCCAAGAGTTTAAAGGCAAATGCATCCAAAGCTACTGAGAAAATGCAATCTTTTGTTTTAAAAAAAGAAAAGGAATATGCATTTAAAAAGAGGCAATACCATTGATTTGAAGGCAAATTCTGTCACTTTTATAGGGCTGATTTACATGCAACACCAACTATAGTTTACTGCTGTGTCCATGAGTGGGAAGAAACCAGGATCACACACATTTAGCTTCATTTTCAAGGAATCCCAGCTGGGTGTCATCTAAGCAAACTTGCTTTATAAACAATGGTGTGAAGCTGGCTTATCTAGAAACAGAAATTATGTCTAGCCTATATGTGGCAACAAAACATGTTGAAAATGAAACTGTACACTAGCACAAAGAAGAAGGAAGAAAGCATTTTAGTTTCATGACAGTTGTACTTTTTCATATATAAATGTAAACAAGCAACTAAAATGATGATCAATCCAATAAGATTTCTTTGACCACATGACAACCTTAGATTTTACACAATACAGAAGTCCAAGTAAAGATTATTAAAAATGTTACCTGGAAACCACCTTCATTAAGAGCTCGGGCACCATAAGCAATCCTTTTACCACCTTCTAAAGTAGGCTGTACACTGGGATGGTGTTTCCACCTCTGAAATTCTTTAAAAGGACTCAAGTAAGGGTTTTGATAATCCAAACCAACCTATTCAAATTTAAAAAGGATTGTTAGAAAAAAACAAAGAAAGAACATTAACTGTTTGTAAAAAAATATTAATGAATGACTTACAAGGCAATACAAGCCTCACACACAAATATTTCCTTATTTATACCAATTGCAGGATGTGCTGATCTCATTTTTGGTTTCAGTATTATAACTAAAAGCCTAAAATTATTTCTTGCTATTTCCATGCAACATTTTTGTATCAGTTAATCAGATAAATTAGCATAGGGTGAACCTGTATTCTGCCACTAGGGAAGACCACCAATCTGAAGTGTGTGCAGCAACCTATTTTCCAATAAGGAGCAGGCACTATGGCTTTGATGATTCTTTTCCACCACCCTATCCTTACCAAGGCAAAGAAAAATGCTGCGTGGGCGAATAATTCTGTGGGAGAAACCAATTTAACAAAACAGTGAGAAAGACTTTCGAGGCAGAAATGTTTGAACTTTGCTTTCTCTATCTGCCGACATGAAGCACAGGTAATATCCACACTGAGCAGTATGAGTAAAAGATAAAAGAGGTGAAAACATGGCAATAAGGAACACTAAGGCAACAGGGATTCTACACATGAGAATCTAGAGTATACAATTTAATTTTATTTTCAGGTCTTGGGCAGTAAGCTTCAGCTGAGTTTGTTATTGTTTAAGGTAAGATGCTATTACATGCAATGTCTCGTCTCACCTTTTTTACATTAATTTTTTCAGTCTTATTTCTAAGACTTATTCCGATACTTAACAATGAGGAGGAAAGTTGAAAAGTTTTGAAAGAAATGCAAAAGTCTTACCACAAATCCAAGAGCTACAAGTGGTTCACCTTCATTTAGATGGTACATAAAAGATCCTCCATATGTATGTCTGTCCAAAGGCCAGCCAACAGTATGCTCTACTCTTCCTGGTTTCCATTTATTTTCATCAATAAGCCAAAGCTAAGCAGAGAAAACCAATACAATTCAATTCATCAGGTACTCTGCTATGGTTGTTTTCAATGCAACATAGGTAGGCAAAAGCTGAACCTCTCCCCCAAATGTAATACTTTTTCATTCTATGTGACTGGATTTACTTTTTCATTCTATAGGACATGGAGGGGGAGAATACAAATTATTTTTCATAAAATCATTATACATAGAATATTTTTTGGCCAGAAGACACCATTGTTTAAAACTGGCAAACCACTACTGGATACTAGTATATTTTCCCATTTACAGTGCAGTGAGCCCCTTGATATAAACAATCTCTGCATCCGCAATTTCCAGCTATTGCGGAGCATTACGTTCTCTATATAAAACAGCAATGACACAGAGATGGATGTGCTGAAGCATCCCTGAACACATTGCTGCCTTTTAATAATACGGAATCTGAGCACTGATGTTTTTTGCTATTTGCAGGGAGTCCTGGAATGGACCATCACAAATATGGAGGGTCCACTCTACTGGCCGGCCCCTCCCAAAACTGCAAACCCCAGGATTCCAGAGGATGTTGAAAGTGGAATCATCGCGCTATAACAGGCTAGTGTGGAAATGGCCTAAGATCTATCATTAGAATTTTAAAATGGTATTGATATTATTGGCCTAATTACACTAAAGGTATCAGATCCTGCATTCTCTTGAAAACTAAGCAGTGTCAGCCTTGCATAGTACTTGGATGGAAGATAATCAATGAATACAAGGTGCCGTAAGCTGTATTTCAGTGGGAGGAACTGGTAAAACCACCTCTGAGCATTCATTGCCACAGAGAACCCCATGAAATTCATGGGGTTGCCATAAGTCGACAGGCCAACTTGAAAGCACAGACAGGCACACACAATTCTAATAGTAGTGCACACATGAATCAGATCATACTATGTATGGTTAAAATAAAATAAAATGCAGCATATGCTAAGAAAAATATGTATACTGCTTCTCTTTTATCTATCTTTCCCAAATGCTGTAAGCTTGTTAAAATGTCTTTCAAATGTGTATGGTGTGGAATTTAACCAACACAGTATTAATCTCTTTCAGATCTAGCAATCTCATGGAAAAAAGTGTATTATACCACAAAAAATCTAGGCCGGCCCCTCCCAAAACTGAAAATCCCAGGATTCCAGAGGATGTTGAAAGTGGAATCATCGCGCTATAACAGGCTAGTGCGGAAATGGCCTTAGTCTTTCTAGAAGGGGAGGCTCCACTGCCATGAGGAGAAGAAACCAGTTTATGATTTTGCTTCCACCATTTGAGCAAACGTTATATTATAAAAGAAAAGCCAAACTATATCAGTGAAATATAGAGATAAGGCCTATTTAGCCCTGTAATACCTGGAAAATCTTTCTGATTTTGCTGTGCCTTGATTCCCCCTTTACTCAGGGACACAGTCAACTAGTCTTAAGCCTAAAAGATTACCTTAAAAAGAAACATTTGGACATTTCATTTGGATACTATTTGTAAGGGAGAGTTGTTTAACAATTAATAAACTATAAAAAAAAATGCCAGCCTGAATTAAAGAAACCTATGCTTGAAAGTAGAATATGGTGAGTTCTACAAAAAGTAAAGGAAAGACAGCTACATTGAGATTTGGTGGCAGAAATCAGGTTTAATAATAATATACAGACAACTTACTGCACAGCAAGTAATCAGTTACAATGTCAAGCAAACCAGGTAAATTATGTAACCTCTCTTATAGTTTCATGCAATTAAATATTTTGAAAAATTTAAATGCATATACCCGATAGGGATGGAAATAATTTGAAGATGTTCAAGGAAAACAAAATGAGAGAGGGGCTTAATGAGTGTCCAAAAATCTCAAGGAGGAGGATCCTCCTCAAGCCCCTTTCTTGGTTATTCATCCCAGCCCTCAAATAGACTCACTTCCTGATACCCCTCCTGAGATGGGTGGTGGTGCGATAGCAGCTGCACAACATTGGAGGAGGGACAAAGCAGAAAATCTGGAAGGCTACTGTGCCTGATATCCATGGTTGGCTCTTCCATCTTCCCAATGTCACTCTACAACATTCTAGATCTGCAGCTTCCTCCCAAATGTCAGGTGGGGTAGGTAAGGGGGAAAAGCAGCCAATGACATGGAAGATTACAGCCTCCTAGATCCATTGCTGCCTTCTTCCCCCTCTCCTTGTGTCATATGGGGGTGGGCCTCTGCTGCAGGAGATTTTCTCCCCATGCAAGGCCTCTTCAAAAACTGCATAGATTTTTTAAGACATTTAGGAAGAGCAAGAAAACTGGTTAAATTATTCCTTCTTCTTTGCAGGAAGGAATAATTTAACACCACACATCTCTAACACCCAGACAATGTCTCATATAATATAAATTAAGTAGTAGTGGCATCCCTATGTTATAGGATTCATAGAACCAATTCTTGAATTAGGACCAATCAATAATACAACAATACCTCTTTAAGTCCAATTCCATATGTCTGAGGCTGGCAATTCTCCCTTAAATTGTATTTATCATACAACTGCTTTGCAAGATGCCCATGACAGCCTTCTGCAAACATTGTGACTTTGGCATGCAGTTCCAAACCTCTTTCAAACGTAGCCTACAAGACAAGATAATGTACCACTATCACATGGAAAGCAAATTTAAAAATCAGTTGGCAAAACATAGTCCAACACAGAGTCAAGATCGTGATGCTTTGATTCTTTGTTTCTTTGAATTGCATGCACTGCTTTTTTCAAAACAAAACATATTGTGAGCAAGTGGGACATATTTTCATTGTGTCATGCTGTACAGTAGCCTTAAACATTAAAAAAAATGGAGTAAGAAAAAGAATGGATTGCTGTTCTGTGCTACTTGTATTTGGACTAGCTGAAACTCTAGCGAGTATGATTGCTAGGTCCACACTAGAATGCTAAGCACACTAAAATGTGAATGGAAGCTATGCATCTCCCAACATTTGGGACTGTGCTGTAACCACAGTATGATTGGCCACTAGCATCTCTGCTTGACACTTTATTGAACTGAACTACAAATACAGTAGGTCTCCCATATCTGAAAGGAACAGGCCAAGCAAGGTAGTGAGGAAGGGCGGCAACTCCACCACCCAGCTCCTACTTTGTTCCTGGTGGAGCTGGGCTCCCTGGAAGACAAATCCAGTGGGAGACCTAGCTGTTTGGAGCCATGTGCCTCTCTCAGCCAAGGAAGGAGCATCCACCTCCTTCCTCGGCCAAGAGAGGTGCAGGGGAACCATGCTGGGCTTCCCCCCACCTCTCCCATCTGAGGAAGGAACATCCGTGTCCTTCCTCAGTTGAGAGACGCACAGGAAGCCCAGTTGTGCCTTGCTGTGCACCTCTCTTGGTCTGGCTGCGTAGAGCAAGAACCTCAGCTGGAGGTGGCAGCCATGGCCCTGGAGCAGTAGTGGGTAAGTGAAACTGGATACCTGTCACTAAGTTAAGAGGATATACTGTAGTACCATAAAATGAAGGGAAGTCTGCAGCTCAAAGTGTAAATTGGCCTTTCAAGTCATACTATCAGCTTATTACTGTTCTATTCAGCAATGTCTTACATTGGTCAAGACGTCATTAAAAACAAAAACTTAATTATTACTTTTTTAAAGTAAATAACCTGTTGAAACAGTTTTGTTTTTACACTCTTCAGACACTATTGTTTCTTCCACATTTTATATCCGACTCATCCAGATCAGCTTACAGCAGAATATTCAGTTCCCATAACCAAATGTCATTTAAATCCCTGTTTAAACAATGTCTTCCACAGAGCCTTTGGGATAATAACACAATAGCACCTGTGCTGAACTTAACCCTGGAACTTTACTTCATACATTTCATTAATTTGTATCTAGCTTGAAGCCTACCTTAAGCTGCAGACCCAAAGCAATGCTGTTTTCTTACCTCCAAGGATATAACAGAAACTTTACAATGTCTCTTTTATAAGGAGCTGTTAGATATGGAGTGCTACAAATAAACAAGCATTTACCTTAGGTGCCCCATCCTTTTGGATACCAACATCATTTGTGGCAATCCCTTTCACACTTCCGTCTTCATTGAAAAGAACCTATGGGAATATAAACATGGATCTGTAATTTAAAAGAGATGGTATGAAACTGTCATTAGATTGGTGCAACACCAATATGCAGCACCTAACTGCAAAATAATGACACTAAAAAAAAATAAAAATAAACTATTTTGAATGATATGGAACATCCACAAAGTGCTTACACGAAAAATCTGAAGACAGCAACAAAATGCGTTTGTCCAGCTTATGGCCTTCTGTCATGAAAAAGACATTTGTCCAGCAAGTTTCTTACAAATTCTATTTCTCACGCAGTATGAAGATTCAGGTCTCACAGTCAGCTGCACTACGAGGCCTTGTTCTGGTACAGTTAAAGCTGCAAAGAGACTCACTAATGGAAACTCTTTTTTCCCGCTAAAAATTTCCCATGCTAACTAGTACATAGATTAAATGTAGAAATCCTGGTGCAGGTAGGGGGTTGCTTTTGTCTTCCTCTGAGGCTCAAAGAGCATGACTTGTTCAAGGTCACTCAGTGAGTTTTGTTGGCTGCATAGGGATTCAAACCCTATTCTCCAGTGTTAATCCAACATTCAAAGCACTACACCAGGCTGGTTCTCTGAGGCCTTCTCATTAGCTAATTGCAACTTTCTTGGTTATTATGAGTAACAAAATAGCATTTGTCATTGATTAGTGTCTGGGTGGGACAGGGTTGCCTCTCAGGCTGAGCACACAAATCCCCTCCATCTTCTTTTCTATCTTTTCAGGATTCATTTGTTTGGCTACTAGGTCGGATCTAGCAGGGCTCATAGGCCTAAATTCAACAAGAATAGATCCACTGAATCAACTGCTAAAACCACTTATGTAAATCCCACTGATTTAGTAGGTCTACTGTCATTGGTTCTACCAACTGGATTTATGTCATATGTTTTAATACAATACTGCAAATATATAGCAGAATGATCTTAAGTAATTACCTTATCCAAAACAATTTATAGATTCTACTCAAACCAGTTAGCTATCATGAAGGATTTACAATAAATCCAGAAAACTGCGTACATGAACACAAACAAATGGCAACAGCCATGCCATTACCTCAGCTGCTGCATAGCCTGGGTAGACTTCAACACCAAGTGCTTCTGCTTGTTCACCCAACCAGCTCACAAAGTGTCCCAGGCGAACTATGTAATTCCCATGATTAACCATTGGAAGTCCTAGTCAAAAGGGAAAAAAAAACATCTCACAATTGACTTCATGAAAGATTACTCCAAGTCTAATTTAACATTTCCATTCTGTCATGCTCATCAACTGAAACTGCACAATGACTTATACTTTATGACTTAATTATGTGGCATTTAGCCAGTTGTGAGAACCAGTTTACAAATCTTACACAAAGCCTGTATTTCTAAACTGCCTGAAGAAAACTTCCTTGTAATGACTGCTTCACTGGCTACTCATCTGTTGGGCAAGTACAATTTAAAACACTGTTTATGATATTTAAAGCTCTAAATGACTACCAGCCATACTACCTGATGACAGGAGGCTTCCCAGGCTTTGTTATCTTCAGGGAAGGATCTTCTCTCAGTCTTGCCAATCTGAGTACGTCTGACAGGACCACAAGAGAGGCTTTCTTAGTGTCCATTCCCACTGGAGCCCAGGCTGACCCCTCCATATTGTTTTGTTGACAAACTGACCTTTTTATTCAGGCAAGCTTTTGACAACTGATGAAGGGGATTTTTTTAATATACAAGTACTTTGTTTTTTTCTTACCAATGTGTTTCATATTGTATTCTGATAGTTTTCAATAATATTTTTAATACAATTATGGCGAATCTGAGTTTTAACTGTGTGCTGTCTAATCTTGTTGAAGTGTTTTGGGGAGAAATGCAGGATATAAATCCAAACAAATAACCACATTAATAAATACCAATGTTACACAAATGACTGAAACAATTAAATCTTATACACTTTACGTAAATATCTCCACCTGGGGAAAATGGTTACTTATTACAAATGCTTAGGGGACGGATAGTTTACAAGCTTGCCTTCTCCACAATGTACAAACTGTAGTGACTTAAAACTCCCCCATTATGGGGAGGCTGGAATTTCTTTCAGTGAAAGAACAAATCATGAAGGGGCTTTACACTCACAGTTCAAAACTGCAAATGAACAACAGGGGATTTCTTAATCAAAAACTGTACCTGGAAGAATGGGAACTGGAATTCTAGATTTCTTTGTTAGTATTCCAAATGTATCTTCTGTTACAGGAGTATGTAATGGAGCCTTAGAAAAATAAAGTAAAAATCGTGTTGAGAAACTTTCATCTCTTTTTTAAAAACATTGGAACACTGTAACCATTACAGAATCATAGCGGACTGAATCAAACATTTAATTAAATTGGTTACGGATTTCAAAGCAAAGTAAATGAAATGAAATGAAATCAGTGTATTCAAGGGAGATGTGCACCTTCAAAAGGATAAAATAGGAGTAGAGGTAGCTGCCTTTTTTTCGCTTATCACTGAGATGTAAGGAGTATCTGAACTAAACAGAAACAAAGAATAAAGTGCCAGAAAGGCATTTCATTTCATTTTGTCTTCCCTAAACAAAGCAAGGTAAAAGGTTTCAGATAAGTAGGTCTTGCTATCCAAGGATAGCTGATCTCATAGTGCTTATTACTGTCCTCCCATGAAACATTATCAGGCTAATTATAACCTGTAATACAATTTAATATCATTAGGATGCTCTGTAGCTATGACTTAGCTACAGACAACTAAAGCCAACAACTAAAGATAAAGATAAATACAGAAGTTAAGCTCTCACCCCTCGCTCTTTCCAGTCTGGGAAAAGTTCGTCCAAGGCACGTGGCTCAAGGCAAGCTCCAGAAAGTGTATGTGCACCAATCTGAGAAGCTTTTTCCACAAGGCACACACGAATTTCTTTGCCATGTTCCTCAGCTAATTGCTTGAGTCGAATAGCTGCTGAGAGTCCTCCAGGACCTGCTCCAACTATAACAACATCAGCTTCTTCTGCAAATCTTTCCATGTTCACCCCTTAAATAGACCCATATTAGGAAATTAGAGATGGGCTAAACCACTGATATAGAATAAACCATCCCTTCATCCTTAGTTCGTCTGAGGTAACAAAATAACATGTTGATCCAAGACAAAAGAGAGAGGGATTGGAACTTATGTGTCTTTTATTCTACAGGTGTACCAAGAGATGATTAAATGATTATACTGAAGACACACACTGCACTTAGCTCACCAAGGTTATTAAATAAATCTCAGCATCCCTGTTAGAACCTTAGATACGAATGGCAAGCTGACACAGTAGTTTCCAAATGCTTGTTGAATCTGAAAAAAATGCTCAGTATCTCTGGGTACAAATTGTCACACTTACTGGAGTTTCTGGGAGGGTAGTCTAAAAAGCAACTTTTCTACATTACATGGATAGCACAGTACAGAACATTATTGAACATGTGCCCGTAAAGATGGTATCATAGTTTACCTATACTCTCTGTATTTCTTATCAATTGTACAAATCAATAATTTGTTTAAGTTTTGTTTAGAAGATTAATCACATGATGGTAATAAAATTTGTACATGCCAGTAACAAAGGAGGAATAATCAATTGAAACTAATACAAAAGTTAACTGCTGCATGTAGTTATAGAAACAGATTTGCAAGATCTTCCCCTCTAAAAAACAAACAGTAAGCTCATTGCTCACATCTTTCTCTGCTACTGTCCTGCAAGAAGAAATTCTTACCTTTCCTATCTGTTCACTTCTAAGAAGCTCTTAGAATCATAGAAATGTAGAGTTGGAAGAGATCACACGGGCCATCCAGTCCAACCCCCTGCCATGCAGGAACACCCTCAAAGCACTCCTGACAGATGGCCATCCAGTCTCTGCTTAAAAACCTTCAAAGAAAGAGACTCCACGACACTCCGAGGCAGCACATTCCGCTGCCGGACAGCCCTGACTGTCAGGAAGTTCTTCCTGAGGTTCAGGTGGAATCTCCTTTCCTGCAGCTTGAATCCATTGCTCCTTATCCTGGTCTCTGGAGCAGCAGAAAACAAGCCTCCTCCCTCCTCTTAGCTGATGCGGAAAACTAGTCAGGCAGATAATTCCACAAATATATTTTATTTATCATTTTTCATTTACCTTCCCATCGTTTGTCTTTGT
The DNA here is from genome assembly GCA_948474755.1 of Ctenosaura bakeri. NCBI lineage: Eukaryota > Metazoa > Chordata > Lepidosauria > Squamata > Iguanidae > Ctenosaura > Ctenosaura bakeri. The sequence continues at coordinate 97,165 of CAOLHI010002443.1, read as the reverse complement.
CCCGGGGATGAATGGAATAGTGAGTGGTGATACGAGGCACAGTAGTAGAAGCCCATCGTGCTGCGCTAAAAGGCAGAAGGCAGTCTTTTCTTGTTGATTTTAATACATACAGACAACGATGTGCTGTTGCAAAGAAACAACAATTCCTTTTGACCATTCAGACTTTATTTTAGCTCTGTAGTTTTTGACAAGAGTACAAACATATGTTTGACATAGTTGACACAAGAATGTTTGGAGAAATATAATAGATTCACATGTCAGATTCTAGCAGGATCAGATTGATTTGATGGCACTTATTATCTTAGTAAGGATTTACCTGCATCCAGCTACTGTGACCTCAAGATGTGTTAGTGCAAAAATGGATAATCTTTTAAGATAAATCCAACTTTAGAGACATTCTTTGACAGGGAGCACATTTCAGTGACAGATCAGGCAAAGAGGCAGGACCAAAAATACTACATTTTTGCTTAAAGTTCTTACTCCCAATAACAAGCCTTAGGAAAGGCATTTCAACTATTCAGAAGGAAGAAACCCTCATATAGCAGTTTGGATCCACCAATAAAATGATGTTCTAATGATGAAAAGTGCACAGCAATCTGGGCAACTCCAGAGAATCATACTGAAACCCCAGGGCCTAACATTCCCCCTTCCTGTCTTAGTATGTAGCGTGTAATAGCACATGCATAGAAACAACTGCTTCATTGTGTGCAACATTTAGCCCAGAGGATAAAATTCTGACTAATTAGCCATCTTGGATCTTTAAAACATTGGAGACTACATGTATAAGGCAATACTTGATCACTGTCAAATAACAGGGCCTAGCTTTCCAAGTTTAATGTTTGTAACAGACTGTTAGATATCCTCTGAAGATGCAAGCCACAGATGCAGGCGAAACATCAGGAGAAGATACTAATAGAACATGGTCTCAAAACCTGGAAAACCCACAACAACCTAAAGACTTTTAGATAACTTCTATGAAAACAAATTCCTTGCAATCAACATTCACAGCATCTATTTATGTAAATATTTCTATTCTGCTCTCTATTGTGAGATCTCAGGGCAGCATACAATTAAACAATGTAAAAAAGAGCCAGTGTGGTATAGTGATTTAAGTGCTGGGCTACAACTCTGGAGACCAAATCTCCACTCGGCCATGAAAACCCACTGGGTGACCTTGGGCAAGACACACCCTCTCAGGCTCTGAGGAAGGCAAAGGCAAACCGCCACGAACAAAGGTCACTGAGAAACCCCTATGATGGATTCGCCTTAGAGTAGCCATAAACTGGAAATGACTTAAAAGCACACAACAACAACAACATAATAATTCAAAGCAATTGCAGATAAAAACAGAATAATTTAGATCAGATAAAAAGATTTTAAATAAACCATCAGGTTAGAACAGCAGAAGAGGCTAGAACAATTAAAACCTGTACACAAACACTTCAAAAAGCTAGGCCTTAATAAAAAGGCAAGTTTTAACTTGGCAGCTAAAAAGAGACCAGCAGTGGATCAATCAGGGCTCCATGAGGAAAGCATTTCATAAATGGGGCACCACACTGGAGAAGGCCCTCTCCCATCTCCCTGCATCATGTACTGTTTCCACTACTGAGACATAGAGCAGAGTCCCACCAGCAGATCTCGGTTTCTGAGCAGGTAAGATGCAGGTAAGGTAGCATGAAGAGAGAGGTGGGTACCTGTTGGTGTTCGGAAGGTAGCACTCATCATCCAGGAGGTCTTGGAGGGCTGTGCCTCCACTCAGTGCAACCCTCACTCAAAATAAATTATTTTGCTGCCAAAGCCTTCTACAGAACATGGGTGGCATTTTTGCCATTTTTGTTGTTGTTGCTTCCCCAGTCCATTTTAGGCCCAGGAAAGGCCTTTTTTTACAAGAGACAGTGACCTGGAAATAACTTCTGGTTCTCTTCTATTTTTTTTTTAAAGCCCTAATGGCCTAAAACAGCTCAGGCCAAAACTATGGCAAAATTACCTCCATGGCCCCAGAGGGCATGAAAGAACACTGTGAGACCCCCCCTCCAGTCAAAACTAAAAAAAAAAAATAGCCCCTGGGAGCTGCACCAGGGAGCCCTGGTGGCGCAGTGGTTAAATGCCAGTACTGCAAGCCAAAAGGTTGTAAGTTTGATCCTGCTGGGCTCCAAGGTTGACTCAGCCTTCCATCCTTTCGCAGGTTGGTAAAATGAGTACCCAGCTTGTTGGGGGCATGTACAGAAATGTTTCAAAATACATGCTATTTGTAACTTGTTCGCCGCCTCGATCCATATGGAGAGGCGGGATACAAATAAATAAAAAAATAAAAACTACCCTGGGAATCATTTGTGGTCCATGGCTGCATTTCACTCATCCCTGATGCAGAGCAAAGGTGGGTGATTAAACTGCTATTCCTTCACTATTCACCATGCTAGTTGGACTGATGGGAACCACAGCTGGAGACATATATTGCTCACCCTGATGTGAAGTGAATTCAAGCTGATATGCTTCTTTAGAATGCCCTACCTTGCTTATACGTGGCTCCCACAGAAGTCTGTTATATCCAGAATGCAAAAATCCAAGTCCCTAGTCAGTGGTATTGACTACATAAATTGGCCATAGATAACTATATTTTGTAAAGATGGTAAGAAACATGTTTCTCCTCCTCCCAAGTGTAGTGCTGTATGTGCCTGAACATCTCCTTCTCTTGTTTCCCCACCAGTAATCCCTAACTGGAGGAAGGGCTCCATAACCAGAGGCTCCGATTTCCAGGTTAACTCAAGCTACGTCTTTCTCCAAGCATCCTCTGGAAGAAAAGCTGAGGGGGTGGACAAAAAAGGTCAAAACACACCGGCCAAAACAGGATCTCACTTGCAACTGGCAGCCTTGTCTCTATTTCTCTCCTTCCAAGCTGGTTCTAAGTTTTAGGGGAAAAAATTGTAGTTATAGAGCCATACTATAGTTATACAGCCACACTATAATCCCTGATCAGACAGCATAGGACCACCTTTTTACAACAGGGTTGGTCTCTGTCCAAACAAACTTGTTTTATAAGATTGCCCAAGCCTTTCACCTTTGCCCTACTTTTACTCCTGGCCAGCAGAGGGAGAGGAAACTGCGTCCAAGGAGGAAATACAGACACTTGTCCTGGGCCATCTGGGGGTCTCCCAGCCCCACTCCAAAGAGGCTGCTTCATTGTCACTTGTCCCCCTTCCCAAGACCCCAGACTCAGAGGGGATTTAAACAACTGGCAACACCTCTGACTCCAGGCTTTGGCTTGCACATGAGTCCACTTTGATGCAGCACAACTGTTCCAGGCGCAAATTGTTACAACACTTGTTGAACCGCTGGCTTCTGCCAAATCTTAACCCCATCTTCTCCCAACAGGGAATAGGGCCAGTTCCCTTGTGGCAAACAACAATTTCTCCCTTTCCACACACATCCCCCTTGAGAAAAAAAACACTCCACTCCTCCCCCTGCACACAAAAAGGAAGGAAGGTGAACTGAAGAACAGAAAGGGGCAATGGGAGAACTTAAGGATTTTTTTCCCTTCCTCCCTTGACATCCAGACTTAATGCACATTTTTCTTAAGGCGTGCAAGGGCGTTACATTCATGGCATTGTATGTGTTGGAGCGATGGACTGAGATTTGTAAGAGGCCCACTGGGTCCTGAAATCGACTGGGTGACCTTGGCCCATCGCTCCTTCTCAACCAGGGCCTTTTCCGCACTGCACTCTTATAGCGCGATGATTCCACTTTCAACCTCCTCTGGAATCCTGGGGTTTGCAGTTTCGGGAGGGGCCGGCCGGCCCCTCCCAAAACTGCAAACCCCAGGATTCCAGAGGAGGTTGAAAGTGGAATCATCGCGCTATAAGAGTGCAGTGCGGAAAAGGCCCTGATCTACCTCACAGGGTTGTTGTAAGGAAAGAGTAGAGAATGAATGTTGCCTTGGAAGAAAGGTGGGACATAAGCAAATACAGCATCACTAGTAACGGCAACAATTGTTTATTAGACACTTTTTTCCCCCAAAAAGACTCAAAGCAGGAATTAACACCACAGAAGCTACTGAATTATATCACCTAAAAGGAATATACAGAATATACAGGAGTGAGAAGGAATATATAGAATATACAGAAAGGAATATACGGAATATACAGGAGTGAGAAGGTACTCTTAATCTTCTTTTTCTCTTTGCAATTTAAATGTACTTTACCTTGACGGGAAGCCCTGCTGGCAGGAAAAAGCATGGTGCTTCGCCCAGGAGAGTCCCAGAAACCCCTGAGAGCTCCTTTCTGTCCTTTCCTCGCTTGCTTTTAAAGGGACTTTCTTGCTTCCTCAGGCGCACCCACCGGCCCCCTTCCTTCCTTCACCACAAACTCACAGCTCGGGCTTCCATGTTTTCACAGCTCCCGGAGAAGCAGCCAGCAACATTCAGTCACGCCCACGAAGTCCGCTTGCAGTCACAGTCATTGCAAACACATGACGGCAAATGGGAGCGCTTCTCCACCCCGAGAACCCCAACTCCCAGCATGCCCTGCGGTAAGAGTCTCGTTATGTTTGCCTTTCTGCCCGCGACGGAAGTATCGAAGTGCATGCTGGGAAGAGTAGTGCCCGAGTACCTCAATGCCCATAGACATAGTCAAATGACAGACCAATCTACTATCTTTCCTCTCAAAGGCCAAGTAAGTCAGGTTTCTAAAAATGTTTTAAAAACCTTCCGGGTGATACGAAAAGGCGGACAACGCCATTCTAAGCCCGCAGAAAAAGGAAAAGAATGGCACTTCTAATCTTTTTTGGAAGATCTTTTTTGTCCTGTGGCGGGTCTTATTATTTCTATCTCTATGAATCAGCCTGCGGCGGCTAGCATTGGCTATGTGGGGAAGGGGTGGGGCTTAGCCTTTCTTGATCGGCGGGATGATTGGGCGCGTTGTCGGGTGATGTCTTCGTTGGCGTTTCCGCCAGTCAGCCAGTAGAAGCGACACGGCTGCGTAGGGAGTGAGTGGCGGGTATTTTTTGAATCTGAGGAGATGACCGAGGAGGGGGCCGAGCCAGGCGGCTCCCTCGCTAGGGCTGCTGGAGCTACAGCTTGGGGATGTGAGTATCCTCCCCTCGGGCTTGGGAGCCGCTGAGGCGTTAGTCTCCTCTCCCTTGGACGGGCCAACGACCTATTTAAAATTCCCTGGGTTTGTGTGGCTGAGGGGTTGGTTGTTAAGGCCCTCAGGGGTAACCTTATGCACTCTTTCCCCCTCTGCTTTAGTTCAAAGCCACCCAAGGGACGAAACCTGCTGTGTTCCACCACCTCTCACCAATTGTCCTTTTGTTTTTAATTTTGTTTTTAATTTGTTTTAATAATTAGTGTGTTTTAAGGGGATAGAAGGGTTGGTGGGTGGGGAGGAGGGGGTACATTTTAATGTTTTAATGTATTTATATATTTCTGTAATGCTGCCTCGATCCACTGGGAGAGGAGAGATAAAAATAAATATTATGGTGGCGCAGTGGTTAAATGCCAGTACTGCAAGCCACAAGGTTGTGAGTTCGATCCTGCCGGGCTCCAAGGTTGACTCAGCCTTCCATCCTTCCGCAGGTTGGTAAAATGAGTACCCAGCTTGTTGGGGGCATGTGTAGAAAAATGTATCAAAATACATGCTATTTGTAAGTTGCTCGCCACCTTGATCCATATGGAAAGGCGGGATACAAATAAATAATAATAAAATAAATAATAATTATTATAGGATTATAATATCCTGTGAGAGTACAGTCCTCCCTCCCCGTTGGCTAGGGTTGGAGGCACAGGACCCCCCGTGAAAGCAGAGAAACAGTGAATAACTCTAGGCCCTCCCAAACCATACTTAAAAGTGTGATCTCCATATTCAACCCACTGTGGATTCCTTTGGAGCACCAGGGTTCCTTCACAAGGCAGAATTGGGTGGCTGGTGGGGCTTCCTGCCACCTCCACTGCCGCCCCACACCATTTTTAATAGGGACTTGCAAGCCTCATTTGCGGTTTCCCTGGCCGTTTCCGCACTAGCCTGTTATAGCGCGATGATTCCACTTTCAACCTCCTCTGGAATCCTGGGGCTTGCAGTTTCGGGAGGGGCCGCATGGCCCCTCCCGAAACTGCAAGCCCCAGGATTCCAGAGGAGGTTGAAAGTGGAATCATCGCGCTATAACAGGCTAGTGCGGAAATGGCCCCTGTCTCATGCGGCTTGCAGTACCTATTAAAAATAGCGTAGGGAGGCGGCAGAGGTGATAGCAAATAATCTGTGAATAATCAAATCTGCAAAACTGAAACCTACAAATGTGGAGGGCTGACTGTACACAATACAAAATGTTAAAATACAGTACAGGGGAGAAAAACAGTGGAGTCAACCATTTAATATCACATTAAAACACAACTGGAACTAAACTCCATGAGACCACTGGGGCTTGCTCCTGAGCAAACATTCACAGAATCCTGCTTCAGCAAGGTCACATCTGATTGATCTAAAATAAAGTATACAGGTATACCTTAGTTAACAAAGTCTCTGGCACGCTGGGCCTTTTTAAAATGTGTGCTCAGACCTTTCTTTTCCTTTGTCTAGCTGGAAGCTTTTTAGCAGTATTGGAAGGAGAGATGAAGAAACACCCACTTTGAGGGCTGGGTTGTAGTGGAGTGTCTACAGGGAACAATGCAATAAAACTTGATGTGGGAAAGAATGACATTATGCTCGGGTGAGCATGCATTGTAGTTGCGTATGCCTGCTTGCAACAGGCAAAGTACACAGATGCCGCCTCCAAAATCCTTTACTCAGATTGTGAACAACAAAACAGAAAAGGGGAGAACGGTTACCCCAGAATGCTTAAAACTATCAGCCTATAAGATTTGCCACCAAAAAAGGGGGGGGGGAGATATGTGGAGGGTAGTGAAAGATCATTGCTGTATACATTTTAGAAGAAACTTTCAAGTAGCTTCTATAAGGTTCAAGGTTTTTTGTGTACTTATGCAGGGCTTATTTGACCTGGTTCTTTCATATTTTGTGTGCATATTGTTATCTTGGAATGCAAACTTTGCTGAAGCATGTTGAACTGGTAGTCTTTTTTCACAGTACAGGACCCTGTACCTATTCTCTCACGTTCTTTTTGTGGTGGTGGTGGTTGTCATTATGATCATCATCATCATCATCACCACACTTTTTTCTACCTCTGGTACCAAATTTTATGTTAAAGAAGGAATGTCCAGGAAGAAATCTATTTTGTTAATGAAGCATACCTCTTACCTGCACTGCATGCGTGTTCATCATTTATTAGATTAGCATTCACATGTTCTGGGTGAAGAAGCAGAAGAGTTTATTATTGTGAAGACAGAAACTTGGGCATCTCTAGAGACAGTATTCAGTAGTGTAGCTGAGGATACAGGAAACAACTACTCTCCTAAACGGTGGCTTTGACAACGCTCCAGCTGTTAACTTGTAACCTTTAAAAGGGTGATTTGTGTTGTGGGCAAGTTTCTTGTGTCATTCCTGTTTCTCAATATACAAATTTGACAGAAACTCTGAAACATAGCTATCCAATTAGATGTTTACACTGCTTCTGCCAGAGGACTAATGAACCCCTCTTCCTGCACCCTCATACTCTAAAAACCTGCTCCTGAGAAATGACATAACTTCTGGAGTAGCTTTTCAGCTACACTGGGTGCTATGTGAGGAAGGATGGGCTAATCTGTTCTGGTGGAAGGAGTGAGATTCAGTGTATGTACCCAGCTAGACCTTAGCCATATTCTGTTTGGTTTGGTGCTTAAAGCTGTTTAAAATCCAGAGTATAATATATCCAAACAGAGCATGATGTGAATTCTGTGAACTGATGATGTGAATTCTGGTCCATATAAGCTTAATAGTAAAATTTGTCAAATCTTTAAAAAGCGCCGCAGAGCTCTGTTTTCCTGCTAGCAGTCTTAAAATGGCTAAACTTTATGATAGTTGTCAATATGTGAGGAGTAGTTTATTCTGTTAATTTGATTTTGATCTAAAAAAATAAAATCCCAAAAGCAACTTAGATTACAGCTAAATGCCGATGTGTATAAGGGCTATTTCTCTCTGGCAGTGTGTTTTGCTGCATGCTCAGTGAAGAGCAGAGAGGGAGAGCAAATATTTTCATAATAAAAGTTTTTAAAACAAAATGCCAAAAGTACTGTGGGCCTAAACATGATCAGCCTGACCTTCCCCAGGCTATAGCATAGCTGGTGGGAGCTGTGATTTTGTGCATTCCCATGGTAGCCCCCACCTCATACTTGTGCTACCCCTCTCCTCTTCTAATCAATCTTCCCCCCACCACCCAAAAAATAGCCCTTTAAATTGTAATGGATAACATAGCAGCAAATGCTGCATCTTACTCTAATGTAGTTGTATACAATTAAGACCTGTGACACCCAAAAGATTAATAATACCTAAACATTTCACAAGGGAGAAACTGAAATATTTGTCTATAAAAGGTGAAAGCATGATAAACCTTATTTTTCAAGTACAATATATTGTCAAATGTAGGAATATCTTGTTTCCTTGGTGATAAGATGAACATGGGTTTGTAGGAGGAAGACTGGGTCACAATACCTTTAAAGTCAAGTTGTATAAGACTGGGCTTGGTTTCATTCAACAGATTTATTAATTGAATGTCATTCACTGATCGATAACCTTTATCAGAAACCAGGACAAGGAGCAATGGATTCAAGCTGCAGGAAAGGAGATTCCACCTGAACCTCAGGAAGAACTTCCTGACAGTCAGGGCTGTCCGGCAGTGGAATCTGCTGCCTCGGAGAGTAGTGGAGTCTCCTACCTTGGAGGTTTTTAAGCAGAGGCTTGATGGCCATCTGTCGGGAGTGCTTTGAGGGTGTTCCTGCATGACAGGGAGTTGGACTGGATGGCCCGTGTGGTCTCTTCCAACTCTACATTTCTATGATTCTATGATTCTATGATCAGCAAACATACTTGCTGATATTATTAAAAATATTTTGGTTTTAGGAACATAACAAGGAAAATATTAAAATACTTTTAATGAAATATTAAATATTAAAAGCCTTTTTCTTTATAATTAATGGCTGTGTTTACTCATTAAATTGTACATTCTTACAGTGTTTTAGTATCTGACAGGTATTAAATTTTATTTAAAATGCGCTTCTAAACACAGCAAAGAACAGTTAATAAAAGACACAGTGAGACTTGCTTCTGAATAATTGTGTTTTGGATTGCACTGCATTGCAGAGTATTAGCAAAGATCCTGCCCTCATCTGTCACTCAGTACAGTAACAGCCTGCTGAGTGGTTAAAGTAATGAGTAAACCTCTTCTTTTTAAAGATAGCATTCCAAGCTCTGCAGTTTACAGCAGAAACTTTCATTGTAGTAGTTTTGTTGTATGTAGCCAATGGCCTTTACAATGCTTAGAATAAAACGTGACTAAAATTAAAATAGGTTAATACAATTAAAAATGGGTTATTGAAAGATACATATAACTTTAAAGCCATTTATTCATTTTCAGTAGAAACTAACTTGTTTTCTTATTTCAGGTTGCATTTTCATTGACTAAGATTTTGGAGGCTACCTCTGCAGTGTCAGCCCAAGTGGAAGAACTTGAAACCAAATGTTCAGAACATGCTCGATTCCTTAAAATGTGGCGGAGTCTTCTGAAAGAGGGATATGACTCCCTGAAGCCCAGTGAGTGATGCTGGACATCCCTAAAACTCCGTTGTTTTAATTATTTTTTAAAAAAACAAAAAACAAGTAGCTTTCCTGCATATGAAGATACAGGACTCTTTCACCAAAGCTGCAAATTTAATTTTCAATATGCAAAGGTATTTAATATATAAAATGAAGCCTTTAATTTTAAACTTTAGAACTGAAGTATACATATTTGTTAAAGATTGCCTTGAGGCATGTGTACAATGACTGTTGGAACAAATTCTTCAGAACAGGCCTGCACAAGATATATGGCCCGCATGCCATATGCAGCCCATATCCGGTGGCTGCTCCCCAGCCATCTCCTTGCAGGAAGCCCAGCTTTATCACTCATCCATGAATGCTGCAACCGCGGATCTCACGTGTCCTTGGCTTGTTCTTCCTTAGCTTTCTGTTAGGAGGGGTGAGGGACTGGTAAAATAATAATATTTGCTTAACACGATACAGTGCATGAGTAGGAAGAGTACGGACAGAGAGCTATATCCAGCCCTAAGTGTGGCTCCTGAAGCCCTCCAAAGCCCCCAGGCCCATTTTTTTTAAAAAAAGGAGTTAATTTTTGAGTGGTTTTTTTGTTTTGTTTTTTGGCCTGGAAACCATCCCAAAGCTAATAAAAGCACCTGAAAATGTGGTAGATTGCTTCCCCTAATTCATCAATGCCTTCCAAACTTTGTTAATAAATAAACAAATAAATAAACCTGAAAATCAGCCAAAATGGCAGCCAAGGTAACATCACCTTACTTCAGGCATGCGAGAACACTCCTGTGCAGCTCCCTAAGTGAGTATGGTGGAGAAAAATGACCCCTGTTCCCAACATCACTCTCTCCCTCTGGACTAGTGATTCACATGTTGGACTGGGACTCCAGAAGGCCGAAGTTCAAATCCCTGTTTAGCCATGGAAGCACACCAGGTGACCATGGGCAAATCACACCCTCTCATCCTCAGAGGCAGACACTGGCAAACCCTCTGAAGAAATCTTTCCAAGAAAACTCAGAGTCAGCTTGAAGACACGTAACAGCACAACAGCAAAATACTTCCATCTTTTGTGAGCAGGATCACTCTGAACTTGCTATCCTTTCTAGTCAGAATCTGAATAATAAGTTGAGAGACATACCAGGTACAGTTACTTTTAAGAAGAATTAGAATAATGACAAATTTGAGGTATTCATGTAGTCCTAAATATCCCAAAGGTACCAGATCCTGTCTGATTTCGGAAACTAAGTGGGGTCAACTCTTTGTGGGTCTTGGATGGGCAACCACCAACAAACATCAGGTGCTGTAGGGTATATTTCAGGGCAAGGAACTGACAGAACCACCTCTTGAGTATTCCTTGCCTAAGAAAACCTTATGAAATTCGCGGGGTTGCCATAAGTTGGCAAGTGATTTGAACTGACATATACACACACATAAGTGTTCATAATTCAGCAGTGCTAGGATGATGTTTTGGGACCCAGATTGTTCTTCCACCAGTGCCAGTTAAGGAGGGCATCTAGCAGATGTCATTCTTTGTAAAAGTATCTTCCTATGATGCAGAGGAACTGTTAGGTCAGAGTATGTGTTATTTTTTGTTGACATTCAGCACTGGTAACCCTAAAAATAGTCCATGGCATGGTATATAAACATTTTGCATTTACAGCTTTTTTAGGCTATTTTTTATGTATTTCTGACTTTATTTTTGGCTTAGAGATGACCCAATTGTTTGTCTACTGCTGTTGCTAATACGTCCAAATAATATGCTGTATTTGTCATGCAACATGGAGTAGCTCTACACCTTTTAAGACTCCACTTTTTCTACCTAATCTTTTTCTCCTGCCTACAGTGACCTTTTTACTGTCAAAAAAAAAATAGCTTCAAGAGAAAAGTCAACTGATTTTTTCAAATTTTTGCAACAGTAAAGGCTTTCAAAATAAAACAGGTTATTCAAAAGCCAACTGACAAAAGGAGAAATGTGCCACTTTACTACATGTATGAATCATATTCTGTTGTGTAAGCATGCTGAGTTAGGAGAAAAATTTGACAGAAGGCTGACACTGTCCTAAGAAGATGACATTCTCTGTGGATCCACAGAAACTCCCTTCACATTTACAGCTAGAGGTTATTGAACTTCAATGCTCAAGAGTTTATCAAAATAAACACAGAGAAACCAGCTTTCAAGTCTTCTACAAGAGTTTGGACAAGGGAAAGTTTAAAAATCTGCTGGATGGTGCTTTACAAGTTTTCAGCATATTCAGGAGTACCTACATATGTGAACAAACCTCCATTATGAACGTGAATAAAAACAAGCAACGAGCAACTCTACCCGATGAATACTTGGAAGATGTTTTGACGACATCAATTTCAAACATGATTCTGGCATACGATAAACTGATTGCCAACGAGAAGTGTAATGCATCCCATTAGTGAAATGTAAACTGTAAGAAAACAAACATTTTCAAACTTACCAAAGTAATATTTTGTTTCTTAAATAATAAGTATAAAAATTGAAATATTCCTTTTTTGCAATATGGCTTATTTTATTTGCAAAATCGTTTAATAATTAATTAATCATTAATTAATCATTAACTAATAATTATAAATAATGATTAAACCGTTTTGCAAATAAAAATCATTATTATGCAATTATTATAACTTTACTTCAAAAGTGGAATGGGTGCTACAAACCAATCTGCAGCCCGAAGAAGTTAGCCTATTTAATTTCGACCCTTACCTACTGCCAAGTTGTGCAGGTCTGCTTTAAAACAACCCCTCCTTTAAATTCTTGTGATTTGATTATAACAGCATCCTTATATATTTCCTTTGACAAGTATCTGGGATTTCTTTAGTTATGACTATAACGTATATAGATAGAATTCATGGTATAAATTTTGTGGACTGTCAGACTAAAATGTTTAATTGTAAGGATAACAAGTATTTGCTGCCCTTTTTACACTAATTTGGCACTTTCTTCCATACAAATATTCACAGACATTATATTAAAAAAATTATTCCTCTTAATTTTCTATCAGGTTTCCATATCTTAAATTTTTTACTGATACTTGACTCCTTTGCATCTGATTTTTATCTGTTTGGCAAAGCAGAGTCAATCTGATAAAACATATGCGTGACAGAAGATAGTTTCAGCCTTTAATAGCAAAGCATATTTTTATTTATTGTCTAGTTTCTATACCTGTATTCCAGACTTTTATTGTATATAAAATAAAACATCTAATCTTTCATCCATAAAGTAAACAACTGAGGAAAATGACATCTTCCTTCAATTTTCTTTTTTTTCCCCTGGAAACTTTACTGAAGTCATAGGCAAATGAATCTTACTCAGGGTTATTGACTGTTTAATATTAATAAAATAACTGTTTCAAACAATAAAAAACTAAAATTCTTCCTTTTATCTTGATAAAATATATTGGCATGAGATTGGAATGGCTTGTAATCTTTCCTCTAGCTTTTAGCTAAAGCTTTAAGCTTCTAACCAGTGATGCTGATACATTTTGTAGTTTGTGCTGAATTTGGCTGAGAATGTAGGCAACTGTAGTCAATACTTCATTGAAAATAGACAGGGACATTCAGGCTAGTGTTGCCTATCTGTATCCTCTAAAGTCTCACTTTAGTTCAGTAGAACTTTCCCCAGATGAGTGTGCATAGAACTGAAGCCTTAATGCTTTTATGCTGTCCTAGATTAGGGATATAAAGAATATTCACACTTTTTTTCTCAACTTTAAAAAAAAGTGTTTCCACATTTCAAAACTTTTTGGCAAAAAATTCATTTGTACACAAAAACCCCACTGTGATGTTTTTGTTCAAAATATATAGTTCAAATGTGTTTGTAAGTCATATTAGGTTCCATGCCAGGAGGAAGTCAATCTATTCACTAACTAATTTATTAATTTGCGGAAAACAAATTTTCACCAAATATTTTGAAATGTGAAAAAAAGTTTTAAAATGCATGAAAGCTCTTATCATTTTATCTAACTATAGGAAAATGGTTAAAAATTGTTGTTGTTCTATACAAAAACAAAATAAGCAGAGCTTTAAAACCCTAACTTGAATGCAAGTAAGGCAGAGAGAAAATACTTTGAAGTCAAAGTAAAACAAAACTTAACATTGCTTTCCTGATTAGAAAAAAAATTGAGGTTTTTTATGTTAAATGATATCCCTGCCTTGTAAATTCCTGTTACCGCTTAAAACAAAGGAACTCCAAATATCTATTTTCTGTGTTTGATTTAACAAGTCAGTATCTACAAAAACAGTTTAAACAATATACTGTTGACCTTTTGGCCTTTTTTTTTTTAAAAAAAAAACAACACATTGTTACAAGTTCATTCTCCAGGATGTGCTTTATTTGTAAACTCAATAATATTTATAAATATTACTAGAAACTGGAACAAAATAACATTGCTGTATAGGCAAGTTCAAGATACTTCAAAAATCTGTAAACATTAAAGTGCAAGTACGCAACTTTTGTTCTTTTACACTTTTGGATGTCCAGTGCAAACATCAATAAAGTCTTTTGCAATCAAAAAGGCCATTGCCATTCTCATCTTCATGGTGCTTCATCTTGTAAACTTCAAGTTACAAATGTGTGTTTTTCCCATATAAAAAACACTGCTGTGCAAGGATAGAAACCTTGGCAGCTCTGTAAAATCGAATAGCTTAGTTCCTTCTCCAGATACTCAGTAATCCAAGTCATTTAAGCTTTTGTGTTTTACAGTGTAGCCTCAGAAAAAAACACTCCCTTGTTTACATGAATATTGCTCATTTAATGATTCTCTTTTTTCCTCTATCCATAAACTTTGCAAGTTAAATATTACATTTTAATTGTCAAGCTACAAAGCAATCCATTTGTCCCTTTTTTCCTTTGAAGTTTTGCTGTTCCACTCATAAGTACGTTCCATCCACCAGCACATAGGCAGCCAAAAAGAGTAATGTGTCACCTTAAAAACTAAAACATTTATTATAGCATAACCCTTTGTTGACTACACCATTTTGTTGGTCTTCAAGCTGTAACAATAATAACTATATTACTTCCTTCCTGCCCACTAGCCTCTCATGTTAGTTATTCGAGAAAGGCTGTTAACAGATGTGTACAGTCATATCTCCTGCCATACTTAGCATCGATTCAGTCTAGAACACAAGTCCGCTTTCTAGGTGGCAAAATTTCCATGTTAGGAAAGCTGCATGTGCAAATTTTCATAATTATGTCCTCCTTGAAATCATCTTCATGTGTATAAACTTTGCCTTTCAGAGTGTGTAGGAACTGATTCCTCAGAGAAATCTGTATAATGGGCAGCTTTTGTCAGTTTTGGTGAAGTTTCTTCTATAGGCCACATCTCAACCCAAATAAATGATGGTCCATACATTTTCTGGCTACTTTTACTACCAGAGAGTCTTCTTTGCTTGTAATTGTGCCAAGCTTGATGAATCATTTCTTTGAAAGGTCTAGTGGTCAGCGTATACAGAAGAGGATTTAGGGCACTGTTGATTGGCAATATAAAAATCACAACCCAGGAAGTTATAGAACCTAAGAGAGAAAAGAATATTTATTAAAATGTATCTATATATTTTAATGAAGGCTATGTATATTGTAACTATGGGATCTTACTCAACCAGGTGCTCTTAGTATGATTCTATGTGAGCTTGAAGTCTTACCAATTTTCTATTAGAAGGAACCTATGGAAAATTTCTACTTGTAGGAGAGTGAATAGTTATTTCTCTGGTATCCTAACACACATGGAAGTGAATAGGCACCACTTCCTCTAGTAATGAATTTGGATGTTGAGTGCTGAAAGAATTCAAACCAAAATAGAGCCAGATTGAAATTGGCTCAGAGGAATGCATGGTTTGCACATGTACATTTAAAAAAATGTAAGAAATACCCCCAAAAAATGGTCCAATGAGAACTGAGCATGTCAGTAGACATGGGGTGTTGTGTGTCAGCTGGAAAAGAGAAAGAGGAAACAGGGCAAGAGGTATGGTATATTTGAACTTCTAATGAACATCAATGGGTGGGACCTTGAAGAGAAGAGCATCTACTGGGAGCTAAGCAGTTGAGGATACACTGCAAGTGAACTTCTCTTTTTGCCCTCTCCTATTTTTAAAGAGTCTCTAATGTTTTCTTCTTTTCACAGTGAAAGATAAAACAGAATAATTGCAATACCTGGTATTTCCACTTGAAGTAAGGAAAGCAGTTTTAGTATAAATATGGGTATCCAGCATAGTGCATCTGTAAATACAATGAAGAAAAATCGTTTGGCAAGTGTGATCTCTTTCTTCACGTGATTCCGGATTTCCATTGCAGTAATGGCTGTCTGGTGAATGCTATAAAACATACTTCCGTAGGAGAACACTATGATGATGAATGCCACCAAGTTGATACCTGTTGCAGAAGACAAGATGTGTTATAATTTCATTTAGGAACCTGTTACAACAAATTGCAATACAAACTCACTGGATTATGATCTAGAAGATAATGGTATGCCTATGTAAGATATTCCAGACTGCAGCTTAAATAAAATGCATACAAATCCACTCACACCTAAATTTATCCCTGCTTCTCTCCAAGTTTTCTTGATTTAAGGAGCTAATGTCGGAGAAGAATAAGGCTTTTTGTTGTCACTCTTGTTAAACCATTAAGAATTGGAAATCATTGTGGTCAACCCATAGATCCTAATCTACATCCTGTCCACACTGATGTACAGGTTATCAATTGCTATTTAGTTATAAACTGGCATGAACATGGAATTACTTACCTAGAAAAATGATGACAGAATAAATCTGTCCTCCAGTACTTTCAGACTGCTCAGAATGAAGAGGGAAGCAGACCCCATTAGTGCCATAGTAATTTTGAAAAAAATCTCTATTGCTTAATGGAATGAAAGCCACTACAAACCCTATAAGCCATATGAGAACCAAAATTGAAATTGTTCTGTATTTTCCTGGCTTCAAGAATCTAAAAGGGTAAACTATGCAGATGTATTTCTCCAATGTCAGGTAGGTTAATAGTAAAACTGAGACTTCTGTGGATAAAATGGCTAAAGATCCCACCAGCTGGCACTGGATACTGTCCATCCACAACTGAGCATGCTTATTGTACTCGCCACGATATTTCAAGTCAAAGGCAGCAATCACAAATAAGTATATACCCATGAGGCAATCAGCACCTATTAGAAAAAATGTATGTTAGTATTTTTTTATTTGTGACTATAGTATTTTATTTTTAAAACACTTAGAACAATAGAAGCCTTTGCAGAAGGTTAGCTTGGGAGGAGTGGATGGGTGATGAAGTGCCAGTTAGCTGTTAGAGAGCATTTTCACAGTGGGACATATTTATTTATTCAGCTATCTGTATTTTTAAATATATTGCTGGCAGTGGCTATGTTGGTGGTAATGACTAATACGGGACATTCTGGGCAAAGCTTGGAAAGCTAGGCTATTTGTCACAAAATCTGAAAAAGTAAATCATTGCTGTTGACATTACCAAAAACATTTGAGTAAATCATGGAAGAAAGTGAAAAGGGAACAGAGTTGGAAGATCAGAATTCAAAGCCCTGGTTTTCCCAACATGCCTACAGAGACGCTCCCAAACTACATCAGCAAGAAACTGACATTGTTATTTTGCAATGAAAAACAAAACTCTACTTCATCCCTGTATCTTATGATATATTGACTTCTGTTTGTCATACAATTTTTAAGATCAGAATGCCTTTGTCTCCAAAGTAGCAACTCCAACAGCTTTCTTTCCAACTTGATTTTTACTACCAAATTCCATATTTGTAAATAGGTGGAGAAATTCAGTATAAATATGAGTAGTAGACTGAAATGATTAGCACATTTACAAATACTTTGCTAAGGCCAAGCCTGAGCATTTTCTGCAAAAGCTACACAACCTTATTCTGTCTAGGCTTTGGTTGATATGGTTAGGCACTTGGGGCCTGGGATTTAGTACCTATTTTATTTTGATTTTATGATATTCAGTTTTGTTAGATTGTAACAAAATTATTCTTTTCATGATGTTTTAATGGAAGAGAATACTCACAGCAGAGAGACATTATTGACAGAACATGGAACTTGTTTTCTGATCGAATGTAAGGCCTCATGCAGATCACAAAGATGTTTCCAAAGCAAGTAACAGCAGATACAACCCAGACAAATACTCTCTGAATAATGCTAGCCAGCAGGTTTTCAAAGGATGAGATTCCATCAGTATTTGGTTTGCAACTGCGCACATGGGGGGCATAGCCACAATACTGAAATTTTTTAAAATATCTGAAAATATGAAAAAGAGTGTGCTTTTCAGTATCAAGGCACATGGATTTGTAACAGAAATAAAATCCTTCTAGCACTTGTCAGACAACCTAAATTTTCAGTGTATACCGTAAATGCACATGAGTATCAGTTATACAGGAGTTTATACCTTTTGCAGAAAGAACCATTACCCATGCTTTCCAGCAACAGCATGTTCGAGGATTAAAGCATTCCTGTTTCTATATGCAGAGATGCATATGCTTGTGCTGAAAGAACTGCGTAGCATGAAATACAGAGGGTCAGTTTGCTGATGAGGTTCAGGTGGCTCAAGTTTGGTTTTCTATATCTAAAGTTCTAGTAGAAGCTGCTAATGAAATGTGGGATGCTGCCTTATACTGAATCAGACCAGTGATCAAGCAAGCTCATTGTTATCTATCCTGATGGTCAGCATCTCTCTTAAGTTTTCCCTAGCACTAAGTTTTCTGAAAATGTAATGCTAGAGAATGAAGTAGGGATTCTTGTCCAAAACATTTGAATGGCCAGAGATCCCCCACCTCTGCTGCAGATGCAAGTTAAAGATAAAACCATTAGACTGGACAGTTAGACTGGTCTGGGGAAGCTGTGAAGCAGTAAGGGACATTAGATGTCATCTGTCCTGCCTTTAGGTCCTGCCATAGAAAGAGTGGGGAAAGGAGGACACTTGCTGAAAGAAGCATCTTCCACCTGCTGGCAGAGTCTTGTTTTCTCCTGCAACAGTACTGTCAGTCAGACTGCTTGCCACTGGTGGTAAACATTTTGAGAATTTTACACAATGTATTATCCAGGAATATGGTATGAATAAATTTAAAACAGGATAGTATGACACAAGATAAAGTTGTTATATTAGCATAAAATGAGTTGTTACACTAAAACCACTACAAAAGTTATAAAATATCCAGAATTAATTCATGATGTATTTTATGTGCTGCAGCACAAAATTATGTGACTATTTATTTGAATGATTTGAATGATTGATTATTTGAAAAACATTCTGATCTGAAGGAAGAGATATAAAATGTATCTGAATGGGATCATAGAATCATAGAAATTCAGAGTTGGAAGAGACCACACAGGCCATCCAGTCCAACCCCCTGCCATGCAGGAACACCGTCAAATCAATCCCGACAGATGGCTATCAAGCCTCTGCTTAAAAACCTCCAAGGAAGGAGACTCCACTACACTCCGAGGCAGCAGATTCCACTGCCGGACAGCCCTGACTGTCAGGAAGTTCTTCCTGAGGTTCAGGTGGAATCTCCTTTCCTGCAGCTTGAATCCATTGCTCCTTGTTCTGGTCTCTGGAGCAGCAGAAAACAAGTCCCCTCCTTCCTCTACGTGGCATCCCTTCAAATATTTAAACATGGCTATCGTGTCCCCTCTTAACCTCCTCTTCTGCAGACTAAACATACCGAGCTCTCTAAGTCTATCCTCATAGGGCTTGGCTTCCAGACCTCTCACCATTTTGGTCGCCCTCCTCTGGACTTGCTCCAGCTTGTCAATATCCTTCTTGAATTGGGGTGCCCAGAACTGGACACAGTATTCAAGATGGGGTCTAACCAAAGCAGAGCAGAGTGGTACCAGTACCTCCCTCGATCTAGACACCATACTCCTATTGATGCAGCCAAGAATTCCATTGGCTTTCTTGGCTGCCACATCACACTGCTGACTCATGTTCAGCTTGTGGTCTATGAAGACTCCTAGATCCCTTTCACACGTACTGCTATCCAGCCACGTGTCCCCCATCCTATATTTGTGGATTCCATTATTTCTGCCTAAGTGTAGGACCTTACATTTCTCTCTGTTGAATTTCATTTTGTTCGCCCTGGCCCAGCTCTCCAATCTATCCAGGTCATTTTGAATTTTGATCCTGTCCTCTGGCGTATTAGCAACCCCTCCCAATTTGGTGTCATCTGCAAATTTGATGAGCATGCCCTCTATTCCTTCATCCAAGTCATTGATAAAAATATTGAACAGCACTGGGTCTAGGACAGAACCCTGTGGCACCCCGCTAGTCACTTCTCTCCAGGACGAAAAGCAGCCATTCGTGATCACCCTTTGGGTTCGGTCGGTCAATCAATTACAAATCCAACTAACGGTAGCCCTGTCCAGCCCACATTTTACTAGCTTCGTTGCAAGAATGTCATGGGGAACTTTGTCAAAGGCCTTACTGAAATCGAGATATGCTACATCCACAGCACTCCCTTCATCTATCAAGCTAGTAACTCTGTCATAAAAAGAGATAAGATTAGTCTGGCATGACTTATTTTTGAGAAATCCATGTTGACTTCTCGTGATTTCCGCGTTGCTTTCTAAATGATTAGAAACTGACTGTTTAATGATCTGCTCCAGGATCTTTCCGGGTACTGATGTCAGGCTGACTGGGCGATAATTATTTGGGTCCTCTTTTTTCCCTTCTTGAAGATGGGGATAACATTTGCTCTCCTCCAATCTGCTGGAACTTCTCCTGTCCTCCAAGATTTCTCAAAAATTATAGCAAGCGGTTCCGAAATGACCTCTGCCAGCTCTTTTAATATCCTAGGATGCAATTCATCTGGCCCTGGAGACTTGAATTCATCCAATGCGGCCAGGTATTCCTGTACCACCTCTCTACTTATTATGTGCCTCATTTCCTCTGCTTCCTCCCCTGCTCCCCAACCGCCAGGTTGAGTGCTTGTATCCTTCTGGGAAAATACGGAGGCAAAGAAGGTGTTAAGTAGCTCTGCCTTTTCTCTCCCCCCTGTGAGTAATTAGCCATCTTCTCTGCGTAGCGACCCTACTGTCTCCTTCTTTTTCCTTTTGCTGCGGACATATTTAAAAAAACCCTTTTTATTGTTTTTAATGTCTCTGGCCAGCCTAAGCTCGTTCTGTGCTTTAGCCTTTCTGACTTCCTCCCTACATCTCCTAGCTACTTGCTTAAATTCTTCTTTGGTGGTTTCCCCCTTCTTCCATTTCCTATACATGTTTCTCTTAACTTTTAGCTCAGCTGAGAGTTCTTTAGTCAACCATTCTGGTTTCTTCAGATGCCTTCCATTTTTCCTCCTTAATGGCACTGTTTTAGACTGTGCCTTCAGTATCTCCTTTTTAAGGAACTCCCATGTCTCCTGAACTCCTTTCCCTTTCACTATTCCTGACCACGGAATTCCAGCCAGCAGCTCCCTAAGTTTACAGAAGTCCGCTTTTTTAAAATCTAAGATGAGTGTCTGGCTACCCTTATCTTCTCCTTCCCACTGAATGCTAAATTCCAACAGGGCATGGTCACTCCCCCCTAAAGATCCAACCACTTCTACCTCATTCACAAGGTCTTCCCTGTTGGTCAAGACCAGATCTAGAATATTTGATCCCCTTGTGGCCTCTTCCACCTTCTGGACCATGAAGTTGTCTGCAAGACAAGCAAGAAACTTGCTGGACCTTGCTGTCTTGGCAGAGTTTGACTGCCAGCATATATCCGGGTAATTGAAATCTCCTATTATTACTGTATCCCTCCTCTTTGAATGTGCAGTCATTTGGTTGAGGAAGGCGTCATCCAAGTCCTCAGCCTGGGTTGGAGGTCTGTAGTAAACCCCCACCAGAATATCCCTATTGTTTCTCGCTGCCTTAATTCTTACCCAAATGCTCTCTACCTGGCTTTCTGGGTTTAAGTCCTGGATCTCTTCACAGGTGAAAACATCCTTGACATACAAGGCTATTCCTCCTCCTTTCTTGTTTGGTCTATTTTTACAAAACAGGCTATACCCCTCTATTCCTGTATTCCAATCATGAGACTCATCCCACCAGGTCTCAGTGATGCCTATCAAATCGTATTTATTTTCTTGTACTAGGAGTACAAGCTCATCCTGCTTGTTTCCCATACTCCTTGCATTAGTGTAGAGACACTTAAGTCCCTGGGCCCTTCCTGCAAGTCCTGTACTATTGATTCTACTCCTCCCGCCATTGGCCACTTGTACTACTTGTCCAGTATCATTTGGGCCTTTTCCCCCTGTGTTCTCTGAGTCCTTGCCCTGAATAATATTGTCCCCCTCCCCAGTGGAACTTAGTTTAAAGACCTCTTAATCTTCCTTGCAAGACTGTTAGCAAAAACATTCCTGCCAAGTTTTGTGAGGTGCAGCCCATCCCTCGCCAGAAGCCTATGTTCATGGAAATTCAGGCCATGTTCCAAAAACCCAAACCGTTGTTGGCGGCACCATGTGCGGAGCCAGTTGTTGACCTCTACTATTGCCCTTTCCCTACGTGCGCCGTATCCTTGAACAGGGAGGAGAGACGAAATGACCACCTGCACACCAAGGTCCTTAAGCTTTGTCCCCATACGTTCGTGGTGCAAATGCAGAGTGGTATTACCCTGTTCTTAGGAACAGATTCAAAGTTCCTAGCTCCCTCTGGCCAGGAGAGTGACTTCCAAAACCTGACATGTTTAAATGAAATCTCTGGTTTTATGTAGGAGAATATACATAAAAATCCTACATAACTTTTTAAAAAAATGAGCAGCATTGCACAGAATGAAGAAATGCTTCTCTCTGTTATAATAATTTGCTATGGGAAATTGTTAGAATTCTGATACATATCCATGATATTAAAGTAGTGTATTTATATATAATACTTACATGTGGGAAAGCTCTGTAAGTGGGTCAAACATTCTTCTTTGGATATTTGTAATCTCAACACCTTCTAGGCTTCTATATAATATATATATATATAGAGGAAACAAATTTTAGGTATATTAGTAAGGGGAAAAGTTTGGGAAAAATTGCTGAAAACATGAATATGTACAAAGTAAAGAAAAAGTGGAAACCCCTGGATATAGTTAGTAATAGTCTTTCAGTTCAGTTCACAGTCAAGCCCATGATGTACATCTGTTTTGACTAACATGATCCCATATGTGTCCACTTAGAAATAAGGCCCACTGGAATAAACGGGCCATGCACTTACGTATGTCAGTGTAAAGAGTGTAGCCTTATTTGGCTTCACTGGCTATTTCCAGTGAAGGTACTTGGTGGGATACTAGCTGTCTTAGAATCCTATGTATTTTTAGATAACAATGCCATCCCAGTTTGTTGAACTGTTAATAATAATTCAACTTAAAAAAATATTCTAAATACAGCAAAAACTTTTTTCTTACGTGGTCTCTACTTTGCAGCTATTTATAACACTTAGGAACTACATGAATAGATAATTCTGAAAATCATTAAATGTAACATATTTTCCTTTTCAAATAAACTTTATCTCATAATTTATCTTTAAAAGTTTCAATTCATAGGCTTAACATAACAAAACATCATAAGGACAACACACACTTACAGTGAATTGAGTTTTATAAGATAATCAAACTGGTCTGCTTGTATTTTCTGGAGTGGGTTGTATGAAAGATCCCTGCCAAGAAGAATGGAATAAATCATAATTTAAATTACAATTTTATAGTTAGTTTACATGTTTTAAATATTACCATGCCTCAGTGACATTAAGTGCTGTATAAAAACTATCTGTTAATTTTTGTTTCAGCAATTAAAAATTACAACTTAATTAGAATTTTCATTGAAGGTGAACTTCTATCATAAACAGTCCCTTTATCTACTCAGTACAGGGAATTGTACATGAAGAGAAATTTGTAAACTGGCAGAGAACTCTGATCTGGAAGCATGAAAATTATTTTTGAATAAATAGCTTGAAGTATTTACAGTCAGCCCTCCACATTTGCGAGTTTCTCTTGTGGATCTGATTATTCACAGATTCTTTGCTGCCACCTCTGCTGCCTCCCTATGCTATTTTTAATAGGGACTGCAAGCCTTGTGAGACTGAGAAATTGTGAATGAGGCTTGTAAGTCTCTACTAAAAATGATGTGGGGCAGCAGTGGAAGTGGCAGTAAGCCCCACCAGCCACCCACTTCTGCCTTTTGAAGGAACCCTGATGCCTCAAAGGAATCCACAGTGGGTTGAATATGGTGATCATACATATTTTTGTGTGTTAAATATGGTTTGGGAGGACCTAGAGTTATTCATGTTTTTTCCACTTTCACAGGGGTCCTGTGCCTCTAACCCTAGTGAATGTGGAGGGATGACTGTATTCATAAATATAAAATGATTGGATTTTCTGGATCAGGGTGTTTCAAAAATATTTTTTAAAGCTGTAAATATGAAAGCCGGTTTGAGCATTGGACTATGATTCTGAGACCAGGGTTCACATCCTTGCTTGGTCATGGAAGCCCACTGGGTGGCTGTGGGGAAGTCACACTTTCTGACCCTCAGAGGGAGGCAAAGGCAAACCCTCTGAACAAATCTTGCCAAGAAAACCCTGTGATAGGATCTCCATAAGTCAGAAATGACTTGAAGGCACACAACAAAAACAACAGTAAGTATAATAATATTATTCAGGGGTCCGCTGACACCTCGGAATTATGTCAGTGGTTCCTCCAGGAGAAAGACTGAGCTGGAATAATGGAATCTGGTAATGCCATTTTGTTAAATTCAGCACAGTGACATCTGAGCCAGAATTTTCTTTCATAATTTATTAAAAGAACAAATATGTCAAACAATACGCAAGAGGTCTTAGTGCACTTTTTCATTCACTGGTTGACTGAAGGAGCAATCAAAGGCCTATTCTAATATGATTTCATTTTTTTCCAGAGAAAGAAACAAAAACATTTAATGATCAACAATATAGCAAGTGAGTTATTAAAATATTCTTACAGTTTTGAGAGTTCTTTCAGATCTTTAAATACTTTTGAAGGAAGCCATTCAATCTTGTTATTAGCCAAATCTCTGTGGGCAAAATAACATAATTTGGTTCACACTATAAATGTATTTATTGTATTTATATGCTGCCTTTTCTCCCAAAGCGGGCCTCACAGTGGCTTCCAAAAAATAAACAAAACAAAAAACACCCCCCAAAAACCAAAAAATTTAAAACATTAAAAACATACAAAATTATAAAAGCTTACATTTTTTTAAAAAAAAGAACAACTTAATAAATAAGCAAAAACTCCCCTACTCATTAAAGGGCTGCTTGAAAAGAAATGTCTTTGCCTATGAAAGAAAAGGAAAGCCTCCCATGGGAGAGAGTTCCACAGGGTAGGGCATCAAATTTTATAACTTGAGCAACTGAATTCTATGTTATTTCCAAATAAAATGAAATAGATTGCCATTTACGTGGACAGCAAAGTTGGTAAGTGAAATAATATCAAAACGAAAAAGGAGGAAGCGCCTATTAGCTGCTGTAATTTCATATTTTATAAAGAGCCAAATTAGAAAAGGCATTAAATAAGAGTAGCTCTGGCGAAGCCCATTTGTATTGGATGTGGATGTACAAGCAATCTTTTCCTTGTTGCCCTCATAGCCTGGCCACCAAAACTCTCCTTTGTGCCAAAGCAGAATTGTGCCCTGGATGCCCCAGTCCCAATCTTTCTTACACACTCCAGCTACAACTCTTTGGGGCTTTTATTTTTGGAATGACAGGGCAACATAAGGTAAGCAGCATCATGTACTGCCTCATTTCACTTACTCAGAGAATTACGTAGCGCTTACAGCATACTTTATTACAACTAGATGTACTATATAACTAAATACAATGATCAAAACTGCTTAATTTCTGAAGGGAAAACAACAATAACCCACTTACAGTTCTACTAATCTGTGCAGAGCAGAAAAGCTATTTTCATTTAGAAAGCTGATTCTGTTTCTTCTCAAAACTCTGAAATAATACAAATATATATTCAGTGTATTTTACAAAATGATTTTCAACAATTGTATTCTCTAGGCCGTTAAGACAGTCAGGCCAAGCCCTTGTCTGTGTGCCTCCAGCACCAGAGGCTAAGCTGTTTATAGGGATTCCCTTCTGTGTTATTACCCTCTGTTTTTCTCCCATGGATTCCCTTCCATGGTATTATCTTCTGTTTTTCCCCTAAGAAGGCCAAATATTTAAGAATTTTTATTTCTTGATCAATAAAAAATAGTTATTACTTACAGCACAGTTAAACTTCTACAGGATATGAAAGTACCATTTCTTAAATTGTGAATATTGTTGCCCTCAAGGTCTCTGGGGAATAAAAGAAAATACCACAATCAGTTCTTAAGAGCAATGTGTACAGCATTTGATAACACCTTTCTGAACTTTTTTTGAACTTTTGAATTCATCCTTCTTATTTTCAGTACTACTGTATTTCCCCACAGATACCTGGATTTTAATGAAAGAAAACATGAACAGTTTTAAAACCATGAACACTTGCTACATTTCATTTTCTGCTTTGTAGAAAGCCTTTGTGAATAAGAATGAGAAGCTTGTGATTGTAATTAAGCTCTATATTATGGAGGACAAAAAAGAAGAAAACAACAAAATGGACTCACAGCCAATTTAGCCTTGGCATATGTTGGCAAAGATGTTTATCAGGCAATTGGGCAAGAGTATTGTACATCAGATCTCTGGAAAAAAGAATAACAGTATTGTTAGGCTGATGGTAGTGAAAATGTGAGATCATTTCTGAAATATAAATTGCTATGATTGATATAAGTTTATCTTACTTGTTGGTTGCAGATTGATATGGGTTATCTTATTTTAAAATTACCTTCTATGTGTTAATTTTTTCATGTACATGTGATTTTTTTTTTTGTGAGAACCAAAAATCAGTACTCCGCTTGGAAATGTAGATAGCACACTTGTAGTCTGTACAAGTGATTATCCATATGTGAGGCCTGTTATCACCAGTGTTAGGCATATGGCTTTAACTCAGGACCACATTGTGAACAGCACAATCTATTAGGATTGAGCAGTGAACCTGTAGCATGTTGACAGGTGCTTGTTTGTACACCTTACAAAGACAAGTGAAAAGAAATCCTTGGGTAACAAGTGGTTCAAATAACCATGATAAAGTACGTGTGCATTCCACAGCATTTCTGTTATATTTATTTACATTTTGGTGTGGTTTATACTTCCTATACCAGTGCTGATACTTATTTACAGAGGGCCAATGGTAAGGAAAAAAATGAGCAAAAGAAGCTGATACTGCCATTCCAAATGAGAGGTTGCCTTGACTGCTGTGAAGTAAAGTTATTCCAGAAGAACAGAGCTACTGTAGCACATCAATCCTAACAATAAATACCAATATACCACTTGAAACAGCACTCTTTTAGAATTCTCTTAATTAATTCAATAAATTATCTATTCTATTTAAGAACTTCAGAGTTTAGCTAGAAGACCAGAAGACCATTATATTCCTTCACAGCCAACCAAATGTCTATGGGAATCCACAAGAAAAATATGTGTGTTCTCTAGCAGCTGGTACATTGGGAGGCATAAATAATTAGTTTGGAATTGGAATGTTTAAATCCTTGGTTTGATCTTCAATCTTGGGAGAATACTTAAAGGGATATATGAGGGTATATGCTTAAAAGGAGAGCCTGGGTGCTTTAAACATTGGATCCTAGAGACCAGGATTCAATTTCCTGCTCAGCCATGGAAACCTACTGGGTGACCTTGGATACATCACACACTCTCAGCCCCAGAAAGCTTGTGATAGGTTTGCCATAAATCAGAAGTGAAGGTACACAACTATAACAACAACATTGCTTAAAGAAAACAGATCAATGCACATTGTAATCTGTACAGTATAAAGGGCATTATAGGAAAAACAGTAGCACTTTAAAATTTCTTGTAAGAAATCCAAAGATGGAACTTAAATTGGGGACAAATTCCTGCTCTGTAGCTTTCTTGGAGCAGCATACTATGCTGCAATAGGTTATTTTATATAAACAACTTTCTTTTTATAGGCAACACCATCTTTCCTAAAATTAATGGCATGAACTGAAACATTCATAATCTGTGTCTGTGCAAGAGAAACATTAAGAGAACAGAAATACAAAGAAGACATTGCAATAGTAAGGACCCAGTAATTAAGCACAAATTCACATACTGCTATATGAATATTAAAACTCCATGGGGGACAATTCCTTTCTATAATGAGCGATTTCTATTATGAGCAATTACTAATAATTTTTAGATTTCTTAATCAGCTAAATTGTGCTACTTTACATTCTGTCCTCTAGTAATAGTTGCTTTTAATTGTAGTCTCATTAAGAATGGGAGAATGGTCAGAGAGAAATATGCCTTTGGTGCATTCAGCAGATTAAATATTGGTAAGGGAAAAAGTCTTTTTAAATAGCACTTATAATCATGGTTCTAAATACCCTAAAGGCACCAAATCCTGTCTGATCTTGGCTGCTAAGCAGGGTCAGCCCTGGTTAGTAATTGGATAGGAGATCACTAGTGACTACCAGGTGCTATAGGTTACATTTCAGAGGAAGGAACTGGCAAAAACACCTCTGAGTATTCCTTGCTTGAGGAAATCCTATGAAATTCATGGGTGCACTATAAGTTGCCAGACAACTATAAGATACATGCATACACACAATTGTAGAAACAAATAGTTATTCTCAATTTCTGGAAAAATAATTCTTAATTCATTTCATGTTAATTCAGCATCTGATGCAAACTTTGCACAACTTTTTTTTAACAATTTGTGGTCATTAAAAAAAAATACTTACAGGAGAATTAGTGAGTTCAGCCCATAAAAGGTTAATGGAGTGACACGTTTCACTGTATTGTTTTCAATTATACTGTAAACCAGGAAAAGGTACATCTTAGACTAAAAATTGACATGTTTCCTCAAGAATTTTAATCTGTATCCATTTTAAAATATATAAATGGCTTGCCATTTTCAGGAAGCAACTACTAAAAGGAAAACCATATCAATACTTCCACTTTCAAGTCTATGGGACTACAGCAGGTTTCCCCAACCCAATACAGAAATAAAACTCACAGAGTATGTAGCAGTTCTACTTTAATATCATCTAAGTTTGTGGCTCTGATGGGAGTGGCCACACTGCAAGTATTGGCCTTGCGAATAAAGGTGAGAGAGAAGTAATAGAGGTCTTTCTATTAATATCCTCAGGTTGTTAGAACTCCTTGACAAGTTATTCTGTTCTTAACTCAAAATGATGACAGAAACATTTTTAACTAGACAGATTCAAAGTACTTTTTTGAAAAACGGAGTCATGCGAACAATTTTCTTGTCTATTTATGCAGTGATTTGATTAGCTCTTTGTCATTTCAAAGAATAGTATTATGAAGCTGCAGTATATCACAGATCCCCATAGGACAAAGCTTCATTTGAAAAGGCACAAAGGAACAATTTGTCTTCAGAACACTGACAGGTCTGTTTCCGACATCTCCTGCTGGCTTCTAAATCATGATTACCAGTGAAATGAATTTTCTCTTAAGATAAAAATGGTAACAGTGTCACAATTTCTAGCTGACCTACTCTCCAAAGAGTGTAGAAGCAGACCCAGTTAGAGGCATGAATGAGGCAGACAAAACTATCAAACTACATTCCCTGACCAGACTGAACATTAGTTTGAGGTCAATTTCTTTAAAAGACAAAACAAAATGAAACAAAATTCATTCCCAAGAAAGAACACATCCACAAAAGCAATGTGGACAAATACCAATCAATGTTTTTAGTGGTGCACCAAATTTTCATGAGTTTCATTTTCATTTTCTAAGTAAGATGCCACATCTAGAACTGCAAAAATCTTCTAAAGGAGGAGTGATCCTCTAGGTGTAAAAGGCCTTTTTTTTAAAAAAAAAAATGGCAAAATAGAAATCTTGAGAAAGCACCTGCCAAGATATGAAGGAGAGATTATATTGTAAATTTCTTCCTTTGTCTATTTGCACATAAGTTTCACTGAATTCAATGGGACTTACTTCAGCCCTTTTTACTGTTATCTTAAACCCTGTGATTAATTAAAAGAACTCTGCCTCTATCATACTGCCGACAGTTCCAGGGATACATCACTAACCCAGGACTGGTTTCCTTTGAAAAAGTGTCACTTAAGTCTTGAAATGTATTGTAATAATTGAATTTGTTTACAAGTGTGCACACCAAACAAATGTGGAGGAAGTTTGTTAAACACTCCAGTATATAACTAAACACCTCTGCTCCCACTTCAGGTCTCCAAAGGGAGATGGATTTCACCCCAGATATTGCTATCTTATGGAGTCCCTCTCCCTCTTCCTCTGAAAAAATATTGTGTATATTGTTTATTCTATTGATGAACTCAGATTATCTGTAGCTAGGGGTGTTGAGAAAAGGCTATGCTCTCTGGTATCTTATCACTCAGAGTAATCAACCTTTTCAGTGCCAAGAGACATATTTCTACAAAGACAAATGGTTGGAGTTGCATATAGCTTGTGATGGGTAGGTTCAAAGCCAAGTGTGGGTAGGGTCAAGCAAAGAAGTGGCCAAGGCACCCCTTCTCTGAATCTCTCCCCCCCTCTTTCCCTCTCCGGCTCAATTTCATGCATTTCTCTCTCAATTTCTCTCTCTCTCAATCATACAGAGAAACTCCTCACAGTGATCTTAGTGCACCCAAGAAACAAAACAAAAAGCAGTGTAGAAACACCAGCCTTGGTTTCATTGGGATCAAAGCAGGGTGAAGAGGTTATAAAGCTTGTTTGCATTGGGATTACTGACGGGAGAGAATTTACAGCATCTCCTATCCCCTCCCAGTGCCAAAAGTGGGCTCATTTCTTGCTGCATGTAGCAGAGCAGGAAAAGTAATCTGTTCCCTGCCATGCAGATAATGAGTGACCAGTTGGTTATTAGAGCACTAGGTGGAGCTCATAGGCCACATGGATAGCAACCAGGGGAGGCAAGTTGTCTGTTTGTGTCTTAGACCTTTAGAAAGCTTAAAGAAGTTAATCTAACAGCTACCTCTCATGAAAACAGGTCTGGTGGTGGTTTCACTAACAAATGAAGTATTTAGAAACATTGGTAGAGCTACTAAGGAGTCTCCAACAGTACTTTTGGCTCCATTAACCTTCTCCTTTCCAAATTCACAACAGTGCAATTTCCCAATGAATTTTCAGATGTCAGAAAACAGCAGCATCTAACAATAACATGAGGGTGGAGATGAGAAGGAGATTCCATATAACTGATATTTGAGGAGGCTCAGATTTGAGTATAACACAATTCTACAGGTTATACATATGCATTTCCATCTTAAAGAGTAAAGATGCTTACTCAGAGTTGATTTCCTCTGAGTCAAATAACACTTATTCCCTAGTTATATTTATTTGGGATTGCAGGATTAATCTGATACAAAGCCAGTACATACAGCCATTCAAGCTTATGTAGATCTTCAAAGACATGGGGTTTCAAAAAGGTTATCTTGTTGTGACTCAGATATCTGAAATAAGACCAAAGACAGCACAATGGTAAATAGCATTAGAACATCATTGAACAACTCTTGGTTATTCATTTTTTTATTCTTATTTTTGTTGTGGTACTTGATTATTCCAGTAAGTTGTTCAGAGTGGTATCTGAAATCCCTTGTTAGAACTGGATTTCTCACAGCTATGTCAACTGTTCGTAGCACATATCCTACTGACTTTGTAAACATCTCTAGCAGCGTATCAGATTTGTTAGTTGACACTTTCTTAGAGAAGATCAGTTGGATGATTTTGAGAATTTTATTAGGAAAGGACAGCTGACACTTTGTGTGTGACAGTGAAGCCCCTGAAGGTGGTTCTTGAAATTATTTTAGTGATAATGTATGGATTATTCTAGTGGTAAACTGGAGAAATTATACCTACAGCTTTGTCAGATTGTAGAGTCCTCTGAAAGCATGTCCTGATACAATGCTTATGTTATTATTTTGGAGATACCTGTGAAGATAATGACAACAGCTGACCATTAAGAAGTCTTTACATAGCATAAACATGTCTACACTTTTTTTTCTTAAATTCTTCATCCAGTTTCTCAGAGCTCCTATAAAGACTATTTTAAATGTATCGTTGCTGTTGTGAGCCTTCAAGACATTTCTGACTTATGGCAACCCTAAGATGAACCTATCACTGTTTGACCAAACATATGGTGAAAATAAAAGGATAGAAGGGGCAAGATAGTTTACACTGCTGTATATATTTCTCATCCATCCATTAACTTTGGGCACATATGTGAGCGTATTGGACGAAATGGAACTGCAAGTACCTGGACGACATTTAATTCTAATTTGGCTACCTCCTTGGAAATGGTATATAGTCTTTTGCATCAAAAAATTTTGGGCTCTCAATACTGGAGACCACTGCTATGTTTGTTGTAGGGACAGGGAAAAAGATACTTCTTCTTGCATGCCTAGTAACGAACTGAGTTGACATAGGGCTTACTCCTGTCAGCCAATCAGCTGGTATTCTGGAGATGGATCTTGGCATAAAGCAGAGGGAGAATCACATCCTTACTAGTTCATTTCCAGGCTAGAATTTGGGGTCCCAGCTCTGGTTTTCAATATGATCTTTGCTACATTTCTCTGCTCCAGTTTCAGTGCTCATTGTCTTGGTATGGGCAAAAGTTTGCTACCAGCAAATTAGGTTGGAAGGAATATTACCCACAATCATGACTAGATTGCACCTTTCTCCTAGCAATATTTATTTCTGTGGCCATCTGAACTTCTTACTGTATTGAGAAGGCTTTCAGGAACTGAAGATATTCGACTGACTCCACTATAAGTGGGATTGGGCTCCCTTTTGGAGGATCCCCTTAAATCAATGAGGGAGAAATTTTGGCCCATAGAGTGCATGCAGCCCTCTTTTTTGTGACCTTTAAAACTCCACCCTACCCCACTATTTTCTTTTTCAGATTCTAGAAAATTTTCTGTTTTCAGACTGTCCAAAAGTCACCAAAACGTTGTATACAGGCGTCTTTCAGCCAAAAAATGGCTGAAAATGCCAACTGGAAGTGACACTTTGGTACACTTTCCCCCATGATTACGGTTGATTCAGATGTCTGTCTGACGTAAGGACGCATACTCAATGCCCTGCAAATGTTGTGAGCAATAAACAATAAAGTTGTGGCCATTGCAAAACTACACCAGGCTGTACATAGTTCTTGTTCTTGCCCTTGCATCTTAGACTGCAAGCAGTATAGTAAATTGTAATGTCCTATTTTACCCTAAAGAATAATTAATCAATTTATCTGTGGCATAAATTTGCTTCATCGGAGGCCCATTCTCCGTCTCCCTTACACACAATGAGAGAGAACCAAACTTCATTCACCATAAGGTATGTACATAACCAATTATTTTAGAATAGGCTGCATTTAAAAATAATTTAATAACTATTAAATCACAACTCATTTTCACAGTATGACTCTGAGAAGAAAGGATACCTATCCCTATATAGACTTTGACCATGTTTTGCTAAACCTATCTCCCTTGCTGTGTAGGTCTATGCTATAAAATCTAAATTATATTTTACAAATATGATAATAAAATCCACTTTGGTATGAGTATATTGTAAGTAAAGGAATATGAATGACAAACATTGTCCATTAAAGGATTCAGCTGTGAACAATACAGATAAAAAACACTATGAGAGACATATAAATATTTTCAAATCACTGAGTTCTAACAGAGGGCTTTCCACTCCATATCTTGAAAACTCACATCATCTAGGTACATCTTATTAAATTTCAACACAGCTTATATGTACGTAGGATGATTAGAATCAAAACTTTACAGTGCAGTCTTATAGTCTCTACTCAAAAGTAAATCTAGTTTAATTTAGTGGAGATTGTCCCATGTAAGTGCACACAGTTTGCAACCTCAGGGTGAGTTCACACAGTTGGTTCAATGGATTGTAAACATCTGATAGAGCTACCATCTCTCAACTGTCAGAAAGCTGTTCAGCAGAAGACAGGAAAAATCATGACAGGAGCATACTAAAGTATTCAAGTCATAGTCCTAATTATCACATGAGAAATATAAGCTGTGAACTCACCCTTAGTCACTACATCACAAAACAATAGGCTTTGTGGTTGATATTTGCAATAGGTGGATATTTGAAGTTAAAATGGTGTCTTACAGATATTTTAGATCCTGATAGTTTTTGAAACCATTGGCCACCAGCTTTGTCAGCAGATTCCCTTGTAAGGATCTGTAATTAAAACAACAACAATAATATTAATAGACTAGCACATTTACCCAGTGTTGCTTGGGATTTTATTTTCTCATTGGTAGCACTTGTTAGAAATATCTTAGGAATTACCTTACCTTACCTTAGGAATTAGATGCAGTTGAAATACACAGATTTGAGATCCTGTGTCTCTAATTCCCCAATCTGTCTTGTCCAGTATGTCTAACTTTTCCCCATGTTCCTCAATCCAATCTGTATTCAGAGTTGTTAACATAAGGTTTGGGTTCCTGAAGGAATGCACTGACCTCCTGCTTGCTGCTCAGCCTCATCTCCATAACAACTGGCCTGAGTTCTCTGGCTGAAAATTCTAAAGGCCTCTCCCTCAACTGCCAACCCCTGGATTCCATAAAATCTTCACAGCCAGCCAATCATATGAGGCCTTTGCCTGCCTGATGCAGACCAACAAACAAGATCACTCACAGACTTTGACTTTTATATAGTAGACTAGCATATTTATGCGGTGTTGCTCTTAAGAACTCACCAAATTGTCTTCTCCATTTCCTGTAACTTTGCTCCATATTTCCCAGTGCAATCTGTATTCAGAGTCATTTGCATACACAGTTTGGGTTCCTGAGGGAGTACACTGTCTTCCTCGTTGCTGCTAGGTCTCATGTCCATAGCAACTGGCCTATTTCCGTACTTGTAAATTTTCCCCATATTCCCTAATCCAATCTTTATTCAGAGTTGTTAACAGAGGTTGGGTTTCTGAAGGAATATACTGTCCTCCTCCTTGCTGCTAGGCATTGTCTCCATAGCAGCTGTCCTATTCCAGTACCTATAACTTTTCCCCGTAGTCCCCAATCCAATCTGTGTTGTCTGGTGACATTAATGTACTGGCTTTTTATTTTTTTTGCTTTCTGTTGAATTTGTGCAATGCCTTTACTTTTTCTGGAAGCATTTTTTGTTTTGAATTTCAACTTTAAGATTCCTCATATATGGAACCCATACAATCGACTTACTGTGTGAGATGAGAAGATCTTGTAACTATGGCCATTTCTGCACCACACTGTTATAGTGCTATTATTCCACTTTCAACATCCTTGGAATTCTGGGGTTTGCAGTTTACTGAGGCCAAAGTCCTCTCTGGCTAAGAAGTCTTAAATGCCCCTCCTTGAACTACAAATTCCAGGATTCCATGGGATGTTGAAAGTGGAAAAATAGCACTATGACAGTGGCCTTTTTCGCATTAAGGCTTGTAGCGCAAGCGGGGGAGGGCGGCTCGCGCAAGAAGCCTTCTCCGGGAGGCTGCCGTTTCCCCCTCCTTCCTTCCGCAGGCGAAGGAACGAGCGGGGAAGCGGCAGCCTCCCGGAGGCGGCGGCGGCTCGCACGTCCGCCCCCCCTCGCGAAGCAGGAGGCTGCCGCATCTGCCCCCCGCGAAGCAGGAGTCTCGCGCGTCCGCCCCCCCTCGCGAAGCAGGAGGTGTCGCGTCCGCCCCCCGCGCACGCGAAGCAGGAGGTGTCGCGTCCGTCGCGCTAGCTCCCTGCCTCTCCCCTTCCTTCCGCAGGGGCGGAGGGAAGGAAGTGCGACCCAGCCGCCTCCCCGACGCTCCGCACAGGAGGTAGGTGCGTGTGGGCTCACGGGGCTGTCGCGCGACAGAAAGCCCGTGTGAAAAGGGTCAGTGTAGTGTGGAAATGGGCTATGTTGTGTATGTCACTTTAATTTTTCTCACATAGGCCTCCCAAATGTTTTCTGGCATCCTTATTGATGATAGGCCCCATCTCCATAGCAACTGGCCTGAGGCCCTAGAGCTCTCTGACTGAGAATTCTAAAGGCCCCTCTCTAACTTGCCAACCCCAGGATTCCATAGAAGCCAGCCAATCATATGAGGTCGTCTTGCTTCACTTAGCCAATCATATGAGATCTTTGCCTGCCTGATGCAGACAAACAGACAAAATCACTCACAAACAGACAAAATTTGACTTTATATAGTAGATGAGAGTCTACATTGACCTGCTTTCAAATATACCTACAGCTGACTGCTGCCACGACCCTGATGGGGCATGATGCTTTCATAGAAAATAGTTGGAGCTGACTATCTAATATTAGTAAAAGGCACCATGGAATGGAAACAGTAAAAAAGGGGATACAAAGGATTAAAATAAATCAATTTTTGCATAAACAAGGTGCATTGTTTGTTGAACAGCTACATTTCCAGCCATGCCCATCTATCAGTAGTGCTCTGGCTAATGGGTGGGAAAAGGCATTCTTCATACTTTCCCCTTTTGCAATTCCACTGATGTCTGTTTATTTCATTGAAAAACTAAAAAAGAAAGGGCCTTCTGAATAAACCGTGGTCCCTCCATTTTTGTGAGAGTTTGGGGTGCCGAAGCCTCATGAAAGTGGAAAAACTGCAAACAAGTCCCCTCTGCTTCACCTCCCATTCCATTCCCGGGCTCTCCCTTTCCCATTCCCCTGCAAAAGGGAAGGGAATAAGGGTGGGGGAAGGCTCACACCAGCCTTCCTTTCTACCTCCAGAGCTCTCCCTGCCATTCCTATGCATTTTGCCCTGGCACTGAGAACTTGCACAAGCCTTTTCCTCCCAATTCCCTTCCATTTTGCCTCAGCACGAGTTCTCTATGCCAGTGCAAAAAGCATAGAAGTGGTGGGAGGAGCTCTGGAGGGGAAAAGGAAGACTCACACAAACTTTCTCCCACCCCCTTTCCCTTCCGTTTTGCCTTGGCACAAGTTTTTTGTACTGGGGCAAAATGCATGAGAATGAGAGGAGGAGAATGGGAGGGAGGCACATGTGCTCGTGAATAATCAAATTCACAAACTTCAAACCCATGAATGTGGAGGGAGAACTGTAGTTCCCTCAGGTTACACAAGCACATGTTTATTTCTGATGTTAATTTCAGCACCTTGGAACAATCACTCTTTTTGGACTATGCCTCCTAGGATCTTCCAGCTAGCATGGCCACTGGGAGTTGTCCAAAAAAATAGCATTTCCAAGCCCGGAATTTAAATTAATAGAATTACTTCTGGGATGCAAGGCCCACTATGCTGTTCTGTTATATTTGGAATGATGTTGCAAAACAACATTTATCTCTTGTTTTTGTAATGCCAATCAATGTCCACTTGAAGCCCACAGCTCCTTTGCCTGCCTCAGCTACACTCAATGTAATAAAACAAAAGCACTATACCTTTACTGGCCAACCAAAATGTGCAAAACACATCATGCAAGCTTTTGAGGCTCTACTGATTTCTTCATCAGGCAAAAGATGTTTAAAAAATCATACAGGAGAAAGTAAAAAAAGGGGGGGGGAGTGACGGTGTTGGAGTCACAGGCCTACATTTTGTGTCAGATGCTTTCTATGCTATAGTTCAGTTGGTCGGGAGTGATTTCAATGCAAGCAGAAGCCATTCCATTGTTGGTTATGTGAGGACCAAGATAAAGGACAGTAAAATTTAAACTCCATTAATTGAAGCAAAGTAACACCTCTTGGGATCCAACAATGGGTTTACAATGCAATAATGAGCATGGTTGTGTAATGAGAGTCGAAATTGTACTGGAAAATGTCAACTTTTCAGATTCTAGAATTATGAATTAGCAGTTTTTGGAGTTAGCCACTGATTGAAAAATGTGTGCATGTGTGTATGTGCCTTTAAGTAACCTATTGATTTATGGCAACCTGATGAATTTCATAAGCTTTTCTTAAGCAATGAATATTCAGAGGTGGTTTTCCCAGATCCTTCCTCTGAAATATAGCCTATAGCACCTGATATTCATTGGCAGTCTCTCATGCATGTAAAAACCAGGGCTGACCCTTCTTAGCTTCCAAGATCAGAGGGTATCTGATGCCTTTAGAGCATTTAGGCCATTTGATTGAAACATAGGCCCTTTCTGCACAAAGAAGTTAAGATGGGCCAAGGCGTCCTGTCACAGAGGTCGTCCGCACCTTGGATCGGACTAGGTTCGGACTATTTACCTTAGTTCTGCACCTAAGTCCGATCCAAAATGCCCCCAAGTGGTCCTCCGGCACGCTAAGTGAAGACTGGAAATAACAGGTCTTTCAATTTTCCGGAGCACACCGTTTCGTTCCTGCTCAGTTGTGCAGATGCACAGATTCGCACCAATACAAGCCTGCGATCAGCGGAGGGTGGGCTGTGGGCACGGCCAGCTTCAGCGGTTGGTCCGGACCCACAAACAACCAGAAGCCACCATTTTGTAAGCCTCACCAGTGCGGATCTGAAGACCTCGCACTGCTCCACATCACCCTGGAACAAACAGAGGAGCCCTGCGGAAGGGCTTAAGGGAGAGTCTGCGTTGCTTTGAGCCAAGAAGTGGTGAGTAACGGCACGGAGCGATTCACTTGCCTCGTGCGGAAAGGGCCATAGTTACCATCAAATATCACTAAAACCAAGCCTTGCTTCAGTTTTTCTGCACTGAACCATCACAAACCCTAGAGGGCCTTCCAGTACTACAAATAATTTGGCCAGTGTAGCGTTTTCTTAAAGCGTCTCTTAATTGCTCTGTGTGAGACAATTATTCTTTCATGACTGGAATAGGGCTACAGTACATCCTGCACGAAGAATCCTAGACAGCATAAAAAATTAAATCTGGTTTCTTACGAAAAAGGAGATATCAAGTCCAAGATAAACAACTGCAGCCTGAATCCCTGGTTACACTGAAAACAAAAACTTTTAAGAGCACTTTGAATTGCATATTTTCACATGAAGTAAGCATCGCAGCTCTTGAACAGATCAGAAAAGTACTATTCCCTTCAGCTTATAATGATTTTCTTTCAAGTGATATGTGATTAGGAGCACAATCCTATATATTTCTACTATAAATGTACTTATCATTTAATGTATTACTCCCATGCAAGAATTATAGGTTTGCACTGCTGTGTATTTCTTGTTTTATGCTGTTTTTCACAAATTATTTTGATTTTTCCTGCTCTCCTCATACTTGGCCAGGCTAGCTATGATTGATGGGAAATGGAGTCCAGTAACCAACTGCCACAGTTTGAGACATGCTTCTTCCTTCCATTTGCAAGGCCTGCAAATATCTGGAAGACCACAGGTTCATTCTGGTTCAAATCTGGTTCATTCTGAGCCTGAACACTAAACATATCTTAAATGATGGGCCAATCAGAAAGGACTCCACCTACCCAAGTTAGTACTGCCCTTGAACCATACACTACTCGTAAGTTAGCCTTTATAACTTCACTGCTTGGTGAACAAGGGTTCAAATTCCCTTCCAGGTCCCACAAGAAAAGTGGCTTCATGAGGAATGCTGACTTTTATGTAGCCCCAAGGATATTCTTGTATATAATCATGCTCTCAGAGCCCAAACAATATACCTAATATAGTCAGTGACATATCTTTTTTACTTACATCATTGTTATGTTTGAAGAGACCAAAGGAACGGTGTGCAAACTGGAATCACTGCAGTCTAGTTCTAAGCCATGACACAAACATTCTTTTGGCACAGAATCAACCACTGGATAAAGAAAATGTTACAGATAAGGCAGATTTTGGAGAGATGAGGAGTACTGGGAGAAATGTAGAAAGAAGAGAAATAAGTTTAAGCACATATACCATTGTCTAATATAGTACACTACTTCCACATATAATAACTGGACCTTGAGACCCTCTTCAGATGTTCTGCTGGGGCAACTCTCTCAAGTGAAGCAACATGGTTGGACCAGATGCCACTTTAGCAGTGAAACACCAGCTGCAGCATAGCCTCTGCAAGAGAGACATGACTGATGCCTTCCTTGTGGTTTTCATTCACAGCAGTGTTTTTGTATTTGAATTGTTTTATATCTGAAGATGCATGAAATCCCTTTTCCCCTGAGGAAGACCTTTGGTTGAACTAGCTTAGTCAATTTCCACAGAATAAACCACTGCTTTGAAGTGCAGAGTTTGAGTTGTGTCTCCTACTTCTCTCCAGAAGCTGTACAAACCAACCACCTTGTATGACTGGGCTGCAGGAAGTTTCAGTATGGTGCATAGTCAAACAGGATAGGGGAAACAAAAGTCCAGATTCTCCTCTGTCTGTCAGAAATAATTTCAAATAACTATTTGTGTCATGCTGCCTATTTAATAACTCACTTTTTGGTGCCCCAAATGCAGCAGAGATCCAGTATCCAATCATGTATCAATACAAACGTTAATATGGCTCCCATTTTCCCAGATTTGAAATGCTGTCATGAGACATTGTATATTCCAGATGACTATGAGGAACCACGCTTTGCCAACTTCAGAGAAGTCTGTGGCTGCCACATATTAAGAAAGAAACTGTGGATATATCCACAGTGCAGAATTATAGCAGTCTGATACACAATTACAGCAGTCTGATACCATTTTAACTGCCATGGTTTCATTTCATTCATGGTTTCATTTGTAGTTTCACCAAGCAACAATTCCTAGGATTCCACCAGATGAAGTGATGGCAGTTAAAGTGACATCAAACATTATAATTCAGAATTCTATTGATAGCCTAATTTTATTTTAATATTTGTATGATGTGAACTTTTAGCATT
The DNA here is from genome assembly GCA_948474755.1 of Ctenosaura bakeri. NCBI lineage: Eukaryota > Metazoa > Chordata > Lepidosauria > Squamata > Iguanidae > Ctenosaura > Ctenosaura bakeri. The sequence goes on along the minus strand of CAOLHI010002443.1, from coordinate 56,708 downwards.
ATCTGTTTTAACTTTGATAAGCCACTTTAGTTCCATGGCTAGGGAAAAGGGAGGGAAGGAAGGAAATAACAATACTAAATATAAATAATACTAAATATAATTGTGTAGTGCAGCATAGTGTAGTGTTGATACAAAGAGTGCTAATGGCTCCTATATAAAGACATACAAATTGAATACTCTTATTTCCTTAGAGAGGCCCATTTTTTTAACTTGAGGAAGCTGGTTTCAATAAATTTTAAGCTAACTTTTTTTTATTAAGAACAAGTTACCTTGTTCATTAAGAATTATTTTAGAGCTTCTTTAAGAATGAAACTTCCAAAGAGACATGCACATGTCAATTCTTCTTTAGAAAGCTGCTGAGATAGCAAGCTTCATCTTGTTTCACCATCATTGGTCTATTTCAACTGTGACATTCTCCCAGGATGTGATGGTTTCAGCTTCTGCACTTAGACACCCCTCCCACAACTTACAGCACTCTTCAGTTTCCACTTCAGAAGCATACTGGGATTTCCTTCTGTTGTACATCACATCAAGTTGCTGAGGCCATCCGGTATTATCACCTATTAAAAATTATATAGAGAATGATAAAGTTGCCATTATTTCATATTTACAGATGCTCTGTAAGTGTAGTTTACAGATGTAGGCCATTTCCGCACTAGCCTGTTATAGCGCGATGATTCCACTTTCAACATCCTCTGGAATCCTGGGGTTTGCAGTTTCGGGAGGGGCCGGCCGGCCACTCCCAAAACTGCAAACCCCAGGATTCCAGAGGATGTTGAAAGTGGAATCATTGCGCTATAACAGGCTAGTGCGGAAATGGCCGTAGTTTGCTGAGAGGTCAAAGAGCTATCCAGCTGAGAATTCTAAATGCCCTTCCCTAAACAGCAAACCCCAGGATTCCATAGGATATTGAAAGTGGAATAATAGCACTATAACAGTGTAGTGCTGAAAGGTCCTTCATCTTGACCAATAGTGTAGTGGGAATGTGACTCATGGGACTGAAGACCCAAACTTTTTGATTAGCAGCAACTTTGATATCATCTGCAATTCTCATAGCAACTGGCGGGGAAATAGATTTTCCTAGCAGTGATATGTTGTCATTAACTATCACTGCTGTAATCCAGTGTATGTATAAAAGACCTGTTCCTGATAGAGATGAAAACTGCTAGAATCAAGTTTCCCAATCAACACAACCATCTGCATGTTTTATGCTATGCTATGCTATGCTACGCTATGCTATGTTGTGTTATGTTTAAAAGCCCTCGTTTTGCACAACCTGAGATTCAAGGTGGCTTACAACAAGGTTAAAACAAGCATCTGTTAAATCCAAACTCATTGATTCTCCATGGGATTGTTGCCATAGAGACTGTCCTGGTAAGGACCTGTACTTCAATTTTTATTACCACACTACAAGCCTTAATTGGAGAATACCCATGTTGGGCCTGAGGCCCTCTGGGTAGGCCCTGTGTTGCACACTCACACATTTCAGGTCAGCCTGCTTTTGCACTAACAAACATATTTGGGAGGTTAGCTCATGCTGTTGCATTGCTAGATCAGGCTGCCTTGTATGCTGTAGTCCTGTTAAAATAGCCTAGGAATGTTAATGATAGGCGCCTCACTCCCCATGCCGTCTGGTAGGGTGAGAGGAGAGCAAAGCCTGATTAGAGACCATCCGCCGCCGTCTCAGGCAGGTAATGAGATTTGGCCACGAGCCTATCATGCACCTGGCCCATGAGTGCCTCAGTAATTGGCATCCGAGGTGGGATAGCTCCCCTCCTGCCTGTTTTGGCACAGTGGGTTGATGGATTGGCAGCCTGTTTTGCCACTCGCGTACGAAAAGCCTATAAAATCTGTTGGAACAAAGAGAACCCTGCTCCATTGCCTGCCTTGCCTTTCCAACAGAGTCAGAGTGTATGTATGCTTGTGTGCCTTTCGTTTTTCTTTTTTGCTTCTTCGCTTAATAAACTGCATCCTCAAAGACCAGAACTGGCTTGGTTTTTGCTTCCCAGCATCTCACACTTCAAACCTTGCATGGTCACCCAATCCAGGGAGGGTCGTGTGCGCTACAACCCATTAAATGAATGTGATTTGTTTAATGAGTCCTATTTGTTTACTGAAACATGCAACTTGTTTAGTCAGCCTTTACATGAGTCCCATTGAAATAATTGGTCTCCTCCAAGTTGCCTGTCAACTTACAGCGACCCCATGAATTTCATAGGGTTTTCTTAGACAAGGAATATTTACAGGTGCTTTGCCATTTGATTTCTTTGAAATAACATAGCCTACAGCATTTAGTATTCATTACTGGTTCTCCATCCAAGTACTAGCTAGGGCTGATCCTGCTTAGTCTCCAAGATCAGACAGCATTTAGGGTATTTAGGCTCTGCTCTAGAGAGGCTTAACAAATTGTTCCAGCCCAGAGCATGTGGCCTAGGCCAGAGCATGTCACAATAAGAATTGCCAGGCTGAAAAGAGGATAGGCTTCCTGTATCTTTAAATGATTGTGTAGAAGACAGAATTTCAGCATATGTTCTTGTTATGTAATACATGCTGCTTGTTATGAACAAGTGGCACCTGTAGAAAGGTACAGAAACCCAGTCCAGTTTTCACTTTGGCAACCCTAGTCACAATATATAGCTAAAAATACATAGTTTCACGTTCTGCCTCATAAACTCATATTGTATATGTGCATAGGGAGGGGGAATTCCAAAATAAAAAGGGAAAAAATGGATGAAGGACCCCTTTGAAGAAAGTCATTACACTGCAAGTCCAAGTACCCACAGGAACTGGACTACTGGACCAATTTAACTGTCGGACATACAGTACATACCCAGTTCTGGCAGCAGCCACTGCAGTGCCTCCACATACCAATGTAGATGATCTGGGGATGCACAGAGAGGCAGTTGCCTAGTACAGGAACAATGCACTCCGTTCTTATTTATCATATTTGTTTGATTTTCTAATCTACCATTTTCATTCTCTGTATCTCATAAAACATGTATATTCAAATTACTCATTCTGGCATGCACAAAGCAGCAGTCTCTGCATATTTCCCTGGCAATAGATTATCATGATATAAAGGATTCCTTCTTTGACATTCTGTATTCTTGCAGATTTAGGGCTCAATCTACTGGGAAGGCTTTCTTTACAAATGTGACTTAAGGAAGTGAGAGATGTTAAATAGACTAGACATGGTTGCTGCTATTTATACTGGATATTAACTTTTAAGGTTTCAGTTCAATTAGACATATTTGTTGTTCTTAACTGCCCTCAAGTCAACTTCGACTTATGGCAATCCTATGGATGAGAGATCTTCAAGTCACCCTATCATCAACCTCCCTGCTCAGGCCTTGCAGATTCAGGGATGTCTCCTCCTTGATGGAGGCTATCCACTTATAATGCAGTCTTCCTCTTTTCCTACTGCCGTTTATGTCCCAAGCATTATTGTCTTTTCTAGTGAGTCATGTTTTCTCATGATATGGCCAAAGTACAACAACCTCAGTTTGGTTGTCTTGACCCCTAGGAAGAGTTCAGGCATGATTTGCTCTGGGACCCTTTCATTTGTCTTTTTTAGCAATCTTTGCTGTTTTCTGCCAGAGTATGGTGTCATATGTATATCTTAAACTGTTGACTTTCCTTCCTGCAATTTTCACATCTCTTTCCTCTGAGTCTAATCCTGATTTACATATGATATGTTCAGCATCCAAGTTAAACAGATAGTATAATAAAATGCAGCCTGGCCTGACCTCCTTGCCAATTGGAAACCATTCTGTTTCTCTGTATTCTGTCCTAACAGTAGTCTCTTATCCTGTGTACACGTTATGCAACAGGACAATCAAATGTTGTGGCACACCCTTTTCTTTAAGAATGATCCATAGTTTCTCATGATCTACATAATCAAAGGTGTTGCTATAATCCATGAGGCACAGGCTGCTTTTCTTTTGAAATTTTTTTGATGAGTTCCATTATCCAATGTATGTTTGCTATATGATCTCTCATGCCTCTTCCTTTCCTGAACTCAGCTTGGATGCCTGCATTGCTTTTTCCATATATGCTAGAAGTCCTTGTGGTAGAATTTTGGGTGTGATTTGGCTTGCATGAGAAATTAATGTAGTGGTCCTGTGGTTACTGCAATTGCTAGTGTCCCCTTTCTTGGGGACTAGAATGTATATTGAGCATTTCCAATCTGTGGGCCATACTTTTGTTTTCTATATTTGCTGACAGATTTTAGTTAGAACTAGTGTAGATTCCATCTCTGTAGATGAAAGCAGCTCTATTGGTATGCCATCTGTTTCTGGTGACATTTCTTCCAAGTGCTCTGAGTGCAGCTTTTACTTCACTTTCTAAAATGGAGATTCACCTTCAAATCTCTCCTCCTTTCACCTCTTTTATATAGTTCTTCCATGTATTGTTTCCATTGTCTTTTTATTTCTACTTAATCATGTAATCTGTCCCTCTGTTGGTGATAGAGAATTCCCACTCTTGGTTTAATTTCCCTTTAATTTCTTGGATCTTGTAGAAGAGGTATCGTATTCTTCTTTTGTTGTTGTTGTTGTCATCTTCCATTTCCCTGCATTGATTATTATAGTCATTCTCCTTGTTCCTGTGCACAAGTCGCTAAACAATTCACATTCAGGGTTCCGATTCCTTTTCCATTTGCCTCTTACCCGTCCTTAACTACTTGAAGAGTTTCTGTCCTTATCTTATCTTACCTTACCTTATCTGTCCTTAACTACTTGAAAAGTTTCATCTGTCTTCCATTGAGCTTCTGTTTCTTTTTGGCTACAGATAGTGTCTTTTTGCATTCTACCTCAGCAATCTACCTGACTTCAGATCAGAGTTCTTCTGGCTCTTGGTCAATTAGAATTAATAGTGCAATTCTTTTTTTTTACATTATTTTTCAATTATATGGGATGTTCTTTAGGTTGTATTTCACCATGATGGTTAGTTTAGTATTCTTCCTTAGCTTTCCTCTAACTTTTGCTAGACATATACTTGGGAGTAAGTACTGCAGAAGTCACTGGGGCTTAATTCTGAGTAGACATGTATAGGATAGGGTTTCACTGTGAATCTCTTATTCCTCCAGACAACAGGGCAACAACAGCTGCTCTTATCCAGTCACTCCTCCTCCTCCTCCTTATAATCACTGAGGCAAGCATATTGGATTCATAAATCATTCTGGCCTTATTTATATCTGATGCACAGATTAAGGATTTGATCGCACACTGATAAGATTAGAAAATGTTCTCCCAGTACTGCCAAGAGTGAATAATGATAATGCTGGGCTTCTGATTTCAGATGGTTAGCAGCAACTCAGATGCACCACATTTTATTTCTTCCTAAATTATTTCTTTGGCTGCAATGCTGATCAGATATTAGCTTTGATCCAGAAATGCCCTACTTCCAGAAATGCATTTCCTTTTCTGCCACGAGCTATTTCCAACTGAGCAGAAGCTCACTATATGTCCAGTTATCCCAGTTCCAGAGATGTTCTTCTTTTAGTGGAAGACTTTTCATAAATACTTTTCCAAAACAGTTGGTCCACTAGTTTTATATGCTGTAGTTCTTGATCTTTCTCCTACAATATACTTTTTATGCTATACCAAAATCCTTGATACATTGTGGACTCACTCCAATAAGTCTTCTGCTAGTATTGTACGAGAGTCCTCAGGCCACCAATGTCTAAAGCTGACTGAAATTAGTTACTCTTCTTTGGATCCAAATGAAGTCTTTTGTCTTACAATGGGCAAATTTTTCAACAGGGGGAAATCTTGAACTGGGACAGATTAATATGAGTTATTTTGAGGAGGGGAAATGGGATACCTTTTAAAATTTTTATGCAACTTAAAAAGTATTTAAAATTGTTTTTATATTCACTAGGGACCCCAAAGAAATGCACAATAAAATTTCAAAACAGGAACAAAATATTCTTTCAACCAAGCAGAACTGGAACGATTTTAATAGCTAGGGGCCTCACAAAATTGTGGGAATATTTGTATTCATATAATTCAGAATATAGTTGGATTAGTGCAATATAAGTTTGTGGTAGAAACAGGAGTCATGATTCTCTAATAAAGCAAAATGAAAAACTTATATTTATTGTCCCAGAAAACCCATCTTGGGTAGGAAAGGAAATAGACAAAAGGCATTCATTACACGAGCATTGCTGGTTCTTATGTGCACATGTAAGACAGCAGTCATTATTTTGGTTGGAGCCCCTTGCCTGCTCTTTTTCCAAACAAAGAGAACAGAATGAACAACTAACTTCTTGAAAAAAAGGAGGTGACCTCAACAGGTAAGAAAGAACCAGACAGTCTAAGTACATAAATCTAACGACAGACAGATGGGAAAGATGCAGGGACCATCCACCTCCCCACTTAGTGGACCACTCTGTATGAGCACTGATGCCAGTACAGTATAGTCTGCTTGTCAGAAGCTCTATAAGAGAAAATGGTAATACAAGCATTGTTCCTGGAAAAGGGCCAGGGTAGCCAAAGCAGAGCTCCAGGCTTAGCCATTCTTCCCCAAAAATGCCCCTCCCCCCATGATACTAGCAGAATTCCATAGTTCATTTAGCTGCCTGCTTCCACTGCAAGTGGGACAATGAGGCAGCATGCATCACCATACTGCTTGTAAACCAGAATTGAAAGCTCCCGCCATCCCCTGGCTTATCATATTATGTATCTATGATCCTATGGTTTGTTGCAGCTAAATCAAGAGATTTAATTTTCAGCTATGACTTTAATATTTGTTATCTACAATGGAAAGTCTGGACATGTTGCCCTAGAGGAAGCAATTTGTATTTGACTCTTTCTTCTGTATTTTTCTCCAATGACACAATAATTCAAAGGCAAGAATATGTGCTCTGCCAAAAACAGCTGGTTCTCTGCCAAGAAGCCATTTTGCTAAATTACAATAAAAAATGGGATGGTAGCCAGGTGTCTAATCATCAAGACTGTTTTTGAAGAGTTCAGGACATTTTGGACCGGTGAATTTTCCCCAGAGCTCCTGTTACTGTCAACAGTGGAGAAGAGCTCTTTGGGTCTTGGAGAAGCTGAGTGATATTAATTAGGAATGTGACTGTGCTGTGAAAAAACACTGGAAATGGGGTGGTTCCTCAGGTTCCAGTTGTTTCCTTGACTGCCAGTGTGGTGCCATTATTTGAATGTTGATCTAGGATTCTGGGAGACAAAAGGTCCAAATACCCAATAATGAATGAGGCTGGTCAAGTTGTAGTTTCTCAGCCTCAGAGGAAGGCGATAGCAACTCATGTCTGAACAGATCTTACTGAGAAAACCCTGTGATTGGTTTGTCTTAGGGTCACCATAAGTCAGAAATGACTTGAAGACACAGAACAACAAAAACAATCCCTAATTTACGTGACAAATTTAGATTCTTCTTACATAGTACATTACAATAGTACATTTACAAAGGAATCTCAGTGTCACGTTTATGGGCCAGGAAGATGTTTGAGATATCAGAAAGTAGAGGAACTGCTTTACTCAAAGGCCCTTTTTGCATCTTACCTGGTACTGCAGGCATCGCGAGGGGATCACACAAGAAACCTCTTACAAGAAGCACTGGCGTTCCCTCTGCTTCTCCTCCATACCAGCTCTGTGCTGGCCAGAAGGAAGCGTGAGCACTCTGGCCCTTCCTTCCCTAGCGCAGCCGGCTACTTTCCCAGGCTGCACTGGAGGAGGAAGCACAATGGCCACATGTCCAGAGCCTCTGCACACAAGGTAAGTTTGTGTGGGGCCTGGGAGGGACGCGTGATCACACATCATTTTCGTCAATGAGCCGAAAATGATATAATGCATGATCACCGCCTACTGGTCCCAGAAGCATTGCGCAATTGTGAGGACATCATATGAAACGGACCTCGCAATCTCACGAAGCTCCCAAGGCCATTTCGCAACAGGACTGGCATGTGAAAAGGGCCAAAGTCTTACTGAGCTTGTGCCAGCAAAACAGAAGGGAGTGAAAACCTGCTTCTTCTTCATGATCTCTGTGACTCACACAAATGAGTTTACTGTGCCTTCACAGTGCATCATTCAGAACCTTCTAGAGCTGTCATGTAAACATTTTGGCAGTAGCCCCTCTTCCCCAGTCCATGTGACCAGCCCTATTCCTGCTGAAACCCTCAGTTCCTTTTCATCTACCATCACAGCATCATCAAAAGAACTGTTTTGATGTATTGAGGATTTAACTTTTTTTCTGGCTCCTTGATTATTGGACTATGTTTTGGCTTTTTTGCTCTGGATCTTGATTTGGCTTTGGCTTTGGACTCTGTCTGTTTTGATCTTGGACTATTCTGACTTGGACTGTTCTTTGGCTATATTTTGGGTTTGGTTCTTAATTACAGCTTCCCTCAAAGGTGAAGATGGCTTCTGGTTAAGAAGTGTACTTCTTGTGGGGCTAAAATTCCTGGTATCAATGGGCATTCACGTTGCCTTCTGCATCTTGGAGAAGGCCTCAGTGTCAGATCAGGTTATATGCTCATTGTAAAGGAATGACCTCTAAGGCATGCAAAATCAGTCATCTAGGCTTAAAGCTTTTTTAAATTCCCCTCCTCCTCCTCCTCCAGCTTGACACTGGTGCTCATTATCCTCTTTCACTTTGCACTCCTCTTGTTGGACTGATTCCTCTGACTCAAGGTCTGGGAGTCATTCTTCCACTCTCTATACCAAATATACCACCACTGTTTGTTGGTCATCAGGATGGACATAATTCTGACAGTTACAGCCATAGGAACTATGATTGTTATCTTGACTACATATAACCTCCGTATTTATGGCATGGTCACTCTTTGTCAGAGGTGGATGATAAGCAGTATGAACATGATTGGTATGACACTCAGGAATTGTGACCATTTTACCACCAATGGGGACCACATACCACCAATGTAGTCCTAGTGAACCACTTCAGCACTGATGCTCTCCACCATTCCACCAAGTTGATCAGTATTGGTGATTGTGCTAGACTTTGTGGCCTTCTTCAGTTCTTCCTACATTCCAAGGATGTGTTCTTAGATGCACAGCTTCTTCCCTGACACTTGGGTAAATGCCCAGTGGTGGCTATTGGGTTCCATGTCACTGGGATAGTAAATCCACTACAGGTTTCAGTCTGAATTTTCAGGCAGCTGTTTGAGGTGCTGAACTCTACCTCAAAATAGGTTTGGCACCTTGAACAACTCCAATAAAGTTAAGACTAAAACCCAGAGTGGATTATCGTTTCACTGACATGAGAGCAACCAGCCATTATTGAGAATGCTCTGAATCCCACAGTGTTCTCTGTTCATGTTTTCTGATTCAGAATTCCTAAATCAGAAAGGTACAAGCTACAGCCATTTTGGCCACTGTCCTTGCTGGCTGACAATTCTGGGAGCTGTAGTCCAAAAAACAAACAAATAAACATCAACAAAAAGCTTTTCGAAGCTCTGAGGTAAGGATATCTCATGTTCATTTTCCTATCTAGAGAAAGACTTTTTGTGTTCATAATTTACAATTTCCACCACATTAATATGTCTGTGTCACAAAAAATGAGGCTATAAATTTTTATAACCTTGTGGCATTTGTAATGAATATTCTCAATATTTTCAGTGCACTGCAGAAAGAATGGGCAGTCTGAGACTCAGCTTACAGGGAGGAAAAAATCTACAACTGCTAAAACATACAGTGACATTTTATTAATATACTCAGGTTCATCACATTCTACTTTAATTCTAACAAGTGACTTTAGAAAATTATCTTTTGAAATTCTATATTACATCCTTAATCAAACTTTTAAATATTTATTTCTATTGAAACACTGACCTTTCCTTTAAGCAGTCTTCTAGGTATATTCACTGAACCATAGGTTCTTTGCACCACATTATCTGACTCCATCAGTGTAATTTTGCGCTTCTGACCAAGTTTAAAATGCTAACACAGCCATCATTAAGCCTACTATGCTTATAGTCTTGAACTGACTTAGGAAAAAATTCAAATGAAAGCAATGCCATTATGCAGTTTGTAAGATGAATGTAGCTCCGTAGAATAGATGTCTCATTTCAATAGATGTACACAGGATTGCTTTCTTCAGGTAATTTTATTAGCAATATGATGAGCACAGTTTTGATCATCAATATTCACTTGACAACTATGCTGTTCTCGACTACAAAGATTTATATACAGAATTGATTTATATACAGTTCTTCCAACATAGGAGAAATATTTCTAAATAGTTCCTATATTAGAAAAAATTGAGTTCTGGTTCCCATCACTGACATACATCCTCTGCTATTGATATATAGTGAATAGTCCTCATTACCATATTTTCTATGACCATAATTTGCATTATAACTAGGGAAGTGATGAAGATATACAAGAAGAGCTTACTTTTCCTTAGCAAACAGTTGGTGAACTGATTTTAGTTCCATAGTAATCACATATTTCTGATATATCAGATTGAGACTAATACAGTGATTAGAAAGGCTAGAGCTAGGGAGCTCCCAAGTTTAGATTTCTTCTTAATAACAAGCCTCGCTTGACGACTTGGTCTATTATCTATCAACTTAGCCTACCTCACAGGGTTGTTATGTGGATAAAAATAGAGAGGAGAGCTATGTACTGTTGTGTCTGGCTATGCATGTCAAAAATAAATGGAGAATTATTGAGTTTTAAAAGCATTACCCAGCTCTAAAAAATGTTCTTGTTTGCAAGCATGGATTGTGCTAATGCACGTGTATCAAACACAAGGCCTGCGGGCCAAATCTGGCCTGCCAGGCCGTTTCATGTGGACCTCACAACTCTCTTGCAGCTGCGGCACTCCTCCCGCCTGGCAAGCCCAATCGCCATGTTGCGGGCCCCTGGCTGCCGGTATTCTGAAGAGGGGACCAGCAGCCAGTACGCACAATCTACTTCTACTTCTGACTCCTCTTCTGTCCAAGTCTCAGCCTCAGAGTGTTGCCACGGCTTACCATGGCAATGTTCTGAGTGGTTGGTTTGCAAGAGTTGGACAGAGGAGCAGTTAGAAGTAGAAGCAGATCATGAGTGCTGGCTGCTGGATCCCTCATCAAAATACCAGGAGCCGGGGGCCTGCAATGTGAGGATTGGGCTCACCAGGTACAGAGAGGAGCAGGGGGGCAGAAAGAGGCACAGGGAGGTGGGGGAGCAGAAAGAGGCACTGAGAGGGTCTCAACTGGGACCAAAAAGTTAAACAAAGTTAATGTAATAACAGTACTTGGTAATATTTGTCTGATGATTAAAAAAAAAATAACTTTCTGTTTTCAAAATTCATTTTTCAATACATTGTACAATGGTTGTATACTTGAATATCTGCTTGCCATTATTTTTCTTACATTTCTAATCTCAAAGCTAGTTATTACTAAAACCAGTAATAATCATATGCAGAGGCAATTATTTAATATGATAACAGAATAGATACATTTATATAGTGTTACAGATACAACTGGCCCCTTTGAGGGCAACCATAATGCTGATGTGGCCCAAGATGAAATTTCGTTTGACACCCCTGTGTGTTGGAGGCTTTGTGCAATAAAAACAGTGGTTCTGTGAACTTGACAACAGTGAAGGCTATTTAGTAGCTGACTTACCACAATTGTCTTCATCTGCTTGATTGCCACAGTCATCTATTCCATTGCAATGGAGGAGCTGGGGTAAACATTTTGTGACATTCCCACAAGGGAAATAGCCAAGAGGACATGGGACACCAAATCCCAAATCATGAGTTCTCGAAGCAGCATAAAGTGCTATTTAAAATAAAAGCAGAAAGATGCTAGGCTTTATGTAAAGAAATTAAACTTTGAACTATTGATTGACTGACGGATGGATTCATGGATTGGTCATCAGTTTGCATTAATTTTCTAAACAAGAAATGGCATGATCTTCAGATTACAATTTTTCATATATTTTTAGAAAAGTAACTCAAACGAAGCTTATTCATCAAAGTGTTTTTCAGACTGAGCTATTATTTATACTGTTGGGTATGCACCTTGATTTCTAGAATTTGGAATGTGGAAAAAAATTAGTTGCATATACATGCAGATACACACATGCACATGAATCAAAGCTCAAGGAGTTGCCTTTGAAAAGAAATTACTTCTAGTTATAATTCCTATATATATAATTCCAATATAATTCTCCTTAAAAGTAGTTGACTTACTGTTATCATGGAAATTTTAAAAAGTAACTATCTTCTTCATGTTTTTCAAAAGTATCTAGAACAATTGCCTTTAGCTACTTTTTTTTTTAAATTGAAGTCTACAAGCCTCTGGTCTATGATACAAAACACATCCTCATTCTGACAACCTTGCTGTTAAAGGAATTACACCTCAACATGCACAATAGAGCACACGGTAGCATCAAGAACAATGTGTGTGCATGAACTAGCACTTGAACCATCTGATAGTCCTTCCCTACCATTTAGTAAGAGCATGCCCTGTAACTAAAAAAAACTAACTTTAAAAGTTATAGTTACACCATTAATGGAAGAGATTGCCATTGTATGAACAATAGGAGTAAAGTCAAACCTCATTAAGTTACTGTTGTAATGCAGTATAGTTTTTAACACAGTTAGCTGTCCAAATTCACAGATTTAATTTTCACAAGTTTGATTATTTGTGAGTTTCTTCAACCCTGCCCCTTCACCCTCAAGTACTTCTTTTCTGGGAGATGTTTCCTTCTCATCAGCTCTGATCAGGCTGCACAGCCCTTTAAAAACCCAGCTCTGACTGTCCTTCTCCTCCATCAGCCACTACCTGACCAGCTAAGGATGGCTCGCACCTAAGTTTCTCAACACTGAAAACCCTCTCTTGAGGCTCCCCACACCCAAGGAAAGAGATGGGTGAGAGAGAGATATAAGGCCATTATGCTGATCCACCCCTTTTCCCTCTCTTTCCCTAACCAGCTTTGGATCCTGAGCACCTGCTCTCCCCACCATGCCTTCGCCCCTTTCCCACAGACACAGACACACATTTTGATATTTGTCATTTTCCACTTTTGCAGTAGTCCTGCACCCCTAACCCCAGCAAATGTGAAGGGCAAACTGTATTTGATAAAATAACTAATTACAAGTAACTCTCTATGTGCAACCAAGTTATAATTTGCAACTTAGTCACATTCAGTGATTTAATGACCTAGTGACATAAAAAAATTCAGGAATGTTAGCAGGCAAAAATGATAGAGCTGGACTGAATTATAATCAAAACTGTTACAGAACAGAAAGTACATCAGAAAGCAAGATCAAGATCTGGCAGACATAAAACAAGATGCTTTGATGGTGCAAACTATCTACGTAACAGTAGAGTTAGGACTACTCTCTCCCACTGGTCAAATATGACGGAACAATGATGGAACAATCATGGCCCAGAACCTACAGTAGATCTGCAGAACATGTGACCTACTCAGCTGAATATTTGTGTCCTATCAAGGACTTCTGACCTATTAAAGTTACTCAAATCCACCACTATAGAAGCTTGACTGGTGCTTAGCAGCTTTCCTGTTCTTGAACATTTAAGCAAACCAAGAGGTGTGTCAAGCCATCATATGTGGCTACTGGGCTTTGTTTGGCTTTCTGAGTAACATTTTATGTAGGGTTTCCCATGCTAGCTGGGGGATTCTGGGAGTCATGGTCTGAAATTAGTAACTCTTCAAGGTCTTGACTTTCACTCCCCTTTGAATATTATGCATATCTCCATCTCTGTGTATCTTGACAGATGTTGGACAGCAAGTGATTTCTAATGTTAAGAAGATACAGAACCATATAAACAGTAGGATTCAGAACCTAGTTTGTGGCTGAGAAAATATAGACCCAAAAGGTGAACACTCACTATTGCAAGTTTCCCTGGCATTCACAAAAGGGCTATAGCTCACATGCTTGCATGCAAATTGGGAATATGGCCACTATAATTTGCAAACCATTTACTTACTGATGAATATGTAAAAGGAAGATTTTGCCACTACATGCATAGTTTGAGATTTGCCCTTTATATACGGACATAGGCTTCAAAATTTGCTTATTAAAAAAAACTGAGAAATGAAACCAAGAAAAGAAATGATGAGGAACGTTTATTAAAGCCATAAGGAGAAGTGAGAGCAAACATTTACACAGGGAAGCCATCTGTACCCTTTCTGAGAATTTACAACATTTGCTAAAAGAAAGGATGAAAAATCAAAAATCAACAGTGGAAGTCTGTTTTCATCTAGCATTTCTAGCCTACATTTCCCCCCAAGAAACAGCACTCAGCAAAGCTACTCTGCAAATGTCATCTTGTTAATAGGGTAATCTAACTGACTGCATGTAATTCAGAGGTGGCCTGTGAGAGAATTGTTTATCCTTATAAAAACATCTGAAGTGAAGTTTTGAGTCTTATTGCCCAAACAGAATAAAAAGAAAGGAGGAGGTGGAGAGAAATAAAGGAACGTTTAAGCAGGACGTCAACAGGCTGAACAAACAATTTCCTTTCTAATCCATCTGGTAGTTCATAAACTGTTATGAAAATTCTCTGTATAATAACTGAGAGCCTACAGAACTTTGCTCTTCTTAGGCTATCTCTTGTACTATTAGTAATTCTAATAATCGCTATTCCCACCTTCACACTCACCCATGTGGTTCCTATTCATCTCATTGGCTTCAAGTATGTTGCTTCCTCTGGTCTTCTAGAGCAGTAGTTCCCAAATTTTAGTCCCCAAATGGTGATGGACCTCAAATCCAAGAAGTCCAGCCGGCATGGCCAATGGCTGGGGGATTTTAAGCATTGTCATTCAACAAAATCTGGGAATGAACATTGCTTGAAAGGGCAAATGCACATCTAAAAGTAAAGGGATGTGACCAGGATTCTTGTCAGGAGCAATGATACCATCACAGCAGGATGAAAAGGACATTGGGGAGAGTCATAATCGTCCACATTACCTGCAACAGTGACATAACTGATAGGAAGCATTAAGGACTAGAGGTCTCCTTCACCCTCTTTCAGGTTTGTGACACTGCAGTTGTTAGAGTGGCAACTATAGGAGCCATTTTGTTTCAGGTTCACTCAGTGGTATTTGGCTTCCATCAACCAGCAGAGTAAATTGGCAGCAACTTTGCTAATCAAATATGATTTCCAGGATCCACTCCAGTGCCCCAGTTCATTATGATGGCTGACTTCTGTCAGTAAACTTTGAGTAATTCCCACCAGTAGCTTTCCTATTAGTTCTTTTACTTTTTCAGATCTTTTCTGTTCCTCCTGACTCCTCCTTGACAAACCAGTTTCCAAAAAATCAATCCTATCTGTTCATTCTAATCCTAGGTGAACAAATTCCTAGCCCTTTCCCCTTTATGATCAAACAGTCCTTGTGCCTAAAGTAATACTGCTGAAGTTCCAAAGGGAATGATTAATCCATCTCTGACACTTTCACTTGCACTGGGTGAATTTAGAATGAAGAATTAGAAAAGCTGATGGTGGGTTTAAAAATCAGCCAGCAATTGCTCATTGATTTGTTGATGCTCAAACTTTTTAAAGTACAGCTTTCCCAACACACTGGTTAAAGAATGCCATAAAATATCTTTGATGGGATGTCTTATACTTGTATCCTCAGCTGGTTCTTCTTTGACCAAATGGTTCCTAGCTGCTTCACCAGCTTGCCCTCTGCTGTTGAAGCTCTTGTTGAGGGGTAGGTCAGTCCAAGTACAATCTAATCTGTTTTGTGGATGGGAGGGCTGATGGGGTATGTATTACTGAGACCTGCTTTATTCTCTCCAAGCTGTACCCTCCTGGATACAGGATACAACACTGGCTCAAGGATCAGGAAGAGGGATTTTGCTGTGCTACAGAAATCCAATCTCCCACTTTAGGCTTCCTGTTTATTCCAGTGCCTGTTCTAATCACCAACATTTAAAATTTCCATGTGTGCATAACATGAGGTGACTTTAAAAATTATTTTTAAAGATCATTTTCTGTTGCCCTAAAATGCTTTCTTATTTCTTCCTTTAAATTATATTCACCTTTCACCATGAAAATGATATTTGTCAAGATGTTTCATGTTGCATTTCTTTATTTCCAGGGCATTTCCTCACAGTGTTTGAGTAAATCACCTGACATTTGCATATCTCTTCTGCCATACAAATGAATGAATGAATGACTTCAAAGAATGGTTCATGAACCTGTAGAGAAAACTACTTAGATGAGAAGAGTCCTAGGAAACAAAATTAATTAAAGTGCATGACTCATTGCTCAAAACATCAGTTTCAAATTTATTATGCACTTAAAGGTTGTTACCTAGCATTAGTGGAGGAAAAAGCATTGAAGTCTTTCTGCCCACTCATGGCAAGTAGGGGTATGCACTTACATGAATATATATTGAAATATCTTTAATTGCATCTTCTTGATTGTTTGGATCCCATACATTTGGAATTAATAACATAATTCAGCAGCATGGTATTATATCTAAAATGAGGGGAGCAATGTTGTATTTTGCAGAAGTGGGAGGAAAATAACTTTAGTGAAAATGAACTATAAATATGGTGTACAATCTCAATCACTGTTGATTTTGTAAGCCATTTTTTTTTTCAGAATAAGATATTCTGCATTTAGATCCCTTCATTCGTAACTGTTTTAAGTCTGAAGGGCACCATCATCCTATGACACGGAGCAACTTCTTTAATCTTCAGTCAAGCATCTTCTCTCCATTCTCTTAGGACAGGAAGAATAGATGATGGATACATTTATTCTGTATCCTTTGGAACACCTACTGAAAGGAACCACCACCTCTTCCTTCTTTTAAAATCAGATTTAAATCCTGCTTTTGCCTTAGACTGTTATACTGCTATTATTCCACTTTCAACATCCTATGGAATCCTGGGGTTTGCAGTTTAGGAAGGTGCCGATTTGCTCCTCCCTAAACTGCAAACCCTAGGATTTCATAGGATGTTGAAAGTAGAATAATAGTGCTATAACAGTGTAGTGCAGAAATGGCCTTATTCTCTTGATCTAGGCTAGAAGTGAGCCAACTTTTCAACCCAAGAGTAGCATGTAGAAACTGACATTGTGTTGCAGGTGGGTTCAGCCCTCTGCGAGTAAGATGCCTTTAACAATCCCCGGGACAGCTTTGAGATGAAACAATAGTCCCAGCACCAGTCTCAAAATGCAACAGGCCACAATTGACTGCCAGAATGCCTGTCATTCATGACAGGGCTGGACAGACTTTAAATCTGTGAGATATTCTTGTTTTGTTTTTTAGTAAATTGCCAGGGTCCGTCTATTGAAGTCTAAATTTTGTTCAGTGGGCAGAGAGACACTTCAAATTAAGGAAGGGTAAAAAGTATCACCATGGGTATAGTGGTTTGCGCATTGGATTATGACTCTGGAGATCAGAGTTTGATTCCCCATTTGACCATGGAAAGTCACTGGGTGACCTTGCATCTGTTATATACTCTCAGCCCCAGAAGACCCCATGATAGGTTCACTTTAGGGTTTCCATAAGTTGGAAATGACTTTAAGTCACACAACAACAACAAACAAAGTGTACCTATGAGTCTATGTTTAGACTAAGAATTTGTTCATTATGAAAACTGAGCTATTAGCATTTGCGCATAAAATGTCCCCTTAATTTCCCTCTATTTTTTTTTATTTCAGCAGACAGAGAAAGCACAGCTTCTAATCGTAGTTGCTGTTAAAAGCCAAAAGTCAAATATATTGGGCAGTCTACTATCAGTCACCCAGAGATCCATCAGTGGATTCTGACTGAACGTTTGTTCACCCATAGACAAAATGAGACTTCTGAGGCCTACATTGTGTTTGTGAAACTTGCTGAACTGACTTTTAGCAAGGGAGGAGACGATGAAGAAGACAGCTCCTTCTCCTGCAGGGACCCTTTCATACAACATAGTAGTAACACTATATTCTGCTTTAAAGGTAATAGCAACATTCAGTGGAATCTCCGATTTGTAGTCTGATAAGGCACTAGAGCTTTCTGGCTGAGAATTCTAAATACTCCTCCCTAAACTGCAAATCCCAGGATTCTGTAAGATGGAACCATGATGATTAGAGTAGGATTGTAGTGCTATAGTTGTATAGGGTGATGTGTGTGTGTGTAACACAAAATTCTGTGAGCTGTAGTTTACATGGTAGCAATCCTAATCCAGAACCACAAAGACGACTGAATAAACAGGATTCTGTGCAAGATACCTCTTTCTGAAATGATTGGACAAATCTATCAGGTACTTTTCTTTGTTCAGCTTTTTTCCTTATCCTGTTTATAAATGAATTGTAATTTTTGATAAGTTTTTATTTTAAGAAACCACATGGAATCCTCACCCAGCCCTAGTTGTTTCTCACGGTTTTGATATGCCTGCACAGCAGGCTACTACACTTTTCTCCATCTACACTTTTTGGAAGTTTCTGTTGTTTTTATCTCCAGTCACATGCAGAACGGGGTTTAACATGAGACTTCAGAAAACAGCCTTAATATGCAAGCATCTTGTCTCATTGTACAAGGGCAATTGCAACATTACATCTGCAACAGCAGCAAAAAAATGGGAAGGAAGGAAGGAATTTTAATTTTTCACATTTATAGTTAATAAACAATTAAGCAACCATTGGTTTCCTTTTCTCAGACAGTCTTAATGCTCAAATTCTAAAAAGTCTCTTAAAGGTATTGCTTCATATTTAAAATATACTTTTTGAGATATAACTTATCACCACTGAATTTTTGAAAAGATGAGTTTGGTTTTGACTAAATATGGATGAGCCAGTTTCCACATTCACCTGGTCAATAGCTTTCTAGACACAGAAGAGGTGAAGGAACGTGCACCATCACCAATGGCATATATGAGGTCATGTATGATCTAGAGTTGGAAAAGGTGATAAGTTAATTTAAGGAGCTGTATATATGCCAAGCAGGGTCAACCCTGGTTAGTACTTGGATGGGAGACCACTACAAAATACCAGGAACAGTGTGGTATATCTCAGAGGAATAAGCTGGTGAACCACCTCTGAGTAAGTCTTGCTTAAGCAAACTCAATGAAATTGATGGGGGTCCTCATAAATCAATAGGCAACTTGAAGGCACACAGAGACATATATGCCAAATAGTGGAAGAGGGAAGAATATGCAGATAGATCCCTGTGGGATGCATGAGTGATCTACTGAGTGTTAAAAGGGTTTCCTCAACCAGGACACTACAACAATCAAAACTTATTGTAGGCATTCAGATGGAATTCTCTTATGGTGACCTTGATGACCTAATGCTATCATGGTGATGGCACTCAGCTGCTACCTCAATGAGACCTCCTACTGTAACATTCCACAATGCTTGAAAATGTGCTCCAGAGGCTTTCTGAGGCCTTGGGAGCAGGTTTTGATGATACATAGGAGGGACTTCAGGGGATGGGGAAATTATCCCATGATATCACATGAAGTATAACAAAAATATTTTGTGTTTCTGTGTTATAGTATTGATCTGGACAGTACTAATAGTCTAACACTTCTTGGCCTAAATCTTATTTTAGTCCTGAGTAGAGCAGACCTATTGAATCCATTAGATTTATCTATATGTTGACTCACCGCACTAGTACTGGTTGAATGCATTTACTCTAGTAAACCCCATTTGATATCTAAAGAAACTTATAGCACCATAGGATTTCTCTCAGAGAACAAAGTTCTCTCTATATGCTTTTCCATTCCAGTTTTAGCACAGATTATAAGGCACACACCAAACTAGCTTCTTTCTATTGTTCTCTTCCCAGAGTGAATTAGCATATTCTTTAGGGAGTGGGTAGAGGCAATTTGGTCTTCTTTACCAGTCATGCACACACACCTTTTTGGGCCATCTCAACTCCTACAATGAAAAATATCAGCGTATTAGTAGGCATCAGATGTCTGTTGTCACATCTGCGGGGTGTTTTTCTCAGGCATTTAAACTGGTACTTATCAACATTAGAATCAAAAGTTACAGAGTTGGAGGTGATCCTGAATCTGTTTACCATCAGAGGCACTGGGTTGTAAGGGGGCTCTGAGAAATAACAAAGACCAACCCCAAGTCCCCAACAATACAACACAAAGCCTTCTGAACAGATCTCATGTGTTTCTATAAACTAAAGTCAAGTACTTGAGAAAATAAGTTTTTGGGGGGCTACAACTCTCAGCATCACCATGCTGGTTTTGGATTCTGGGAGTTATAGTCCAAAATGTAATTTTTCTAGACTCTGGTATGAACTGAGAATCAATTTGTTGTTGTGGGTTTTACTGGCTTTGAGGCCATATTCTATTAGTATTTTCTCCTGATGTTTCACCTGCATCTATGGCTGGCATCTTTAGAGGATCAGATCCTCTGAAGATGCCAGCTACAGATGCAGGTGAAACATCAGGAGAAAATACTAATAGAACACAGCCTCAAAGCCCGTAAAACCCACAACAACCTATGGATTCCAGCCATGAAGCCTTCAACTTTACTGAGAATCAAGTTGTTTGGTGCATGTGCAATCAGACTTCAAAGTCGTGCAAAGGAACAAAGTATGGGTTGATTATATTGGTTGAATTTATTGATATCTCTGATGGAAGAAATCTTCCTCTAGCTGAGGAATGGAACTTTTGGATCCAACCCATAAATTTACTTTGAGGAAAGCTCAGTTCATGTACTATTTAAATGAAAGGAAGAAGAAAACTGTCACTATTTTTAAAAAATATATCTTTGTTTTTTACATGACTTGTTAGCTTTAGCTTTGGCTTATTTTATTCTTGTATTCTTCTTTTGCATGTTTATATTTTTAATTTGTTCATCTAGGGTGTTGTAGGCATTCATGAAATAAATAAATGGCAGAAAATATTTACTTTTCCTTAAGCAAATGCCATTCTATCCGGAAAAAGATGTTAGAAGGGTCCATGGTCATTTCAAATAGGTCAGAGTTGACACAGGAAGAACAGCTGGCAGATTACTGCTGAAGCCGGGCAATGTGTGGCAACGTTTTTCCTTTCTTTTCTGCCATAACAGCATAGCTTCATAGTATCATGGCGGCATTAATTCTACAAACT
Organism: Ctenosaura bakeri; assembly: GCA_948474755.1. Lineage (NCBI taxonomy): Eukaryota > Metazoa > Chordata > Lepidosauria > Squamata > Iguanidae > Ctenosaura > Ctenosaura bakeri. The sequence continues at coordinate 35,699 of CAOLHI010002443.1, read as the reverse complement.
GTATATTTGTGTATTATCCTTTGGGGAATTTCCCATTGGCAGGCAACAAGATGTGAGTTTTGAAATATATCAGAAGGCTTTCTTTAAAGAAACAAACGAACCTGTAGAGCTATCAGATGTTTTTTCCACTTCCTCCTTCCTCTCCTCATTCAGGCTGGCAAAATTTGACTGAAGGTTTTTAATCTTCCCCATTTCCACCTCTCTCTTGTCATCTACCCTGGGCCTTTTCCGCATGGCATTTGTCATGCGAAAGGGCGCCTGGAGTGTTGCGTGATTGTGAGGAGCGATCTGCACAATGTACTCACAATCACATGATGCTCCAGGGTCTGGCAGGCGTCGCTCATGCACTTTTTCATCTTTGGCTTTCAGCTGAAAAAGGTGCGCGATCACACATTGCTCCAAGGCCCGACGCACACTTGTCGTGTGTGCTGAGCCTCTGGAGCTGTGGTGGTTGCACTTCCTGCCCCAGGACAGCCTGGGAAACTCCTAGGCTGTGCTGCTGAAGGAAGAAGCAGGGCTCTCACGTGATCTGCTTGGGAGCAGGCAGCTTGTGCGAAGCTGAAGCAGTGGGGACACGAGAGCCTCTCGCTAGAGGCTGCTTGCATGATCCCCGCACCCCAGCACCGAAAGAGGTAAGGTGCGGAAAGGGCAGCCTCCCTAAGAAGTCTTAGCCTTTTACAAGTCACCTCCAATCAAGACAACTTCCTTTAAAAGGCACAACCATCATTTTGGTGGAATTTCACTCCTCGCTACTGCATAGTACATGCAACCACCCTATTAAGGTTATAAAGAATAGTGTTGTTCAGCATGCACTTCATTGCGAGCAAAGGTAGAAAAGCAATGCAAAAGACACAGCTATGTTTTCTAATATAGAGCTGCCCACTTTCCGGACAACAATGAATGGAAAGTGAGTGATGTTCCCTGTGGACCTGGGCTAAAGAGGTTCATAGAAAGATGGTTTTCAACTGATAGGAAAGAGATGAGGAGTGGATTGGAAAGGGGGTGTTGTTGTTAAAGATCAACCCTACACAACAGTAACAAAATTAAAAAGAAGTGACTGAATGAGGGTGTGAATAGTTCCTAGAGGTATATACCCAAAGCAACACACATGATCTGGAGGGGAAAGGCAAGATGAAGCATTAAGACGTCCAATGAGGTAGTAGAAATATAAAATATACATCAGAACAGTGTGGAAAGAAATATTTTAAAGCGATCTGTCCAGATTCCCTCATTTTCTTACTCCTCCACAATCACTTGGGTCATCATGTGGTATTCTTCCTTTCAGCCTTATGGCTCTCTGTGGATGGCATAGTCTATATGAACATTTCCAGATGGAACTTTTGACATGATCTATGATCTATTGATATCTGATTAAAGAAACTTTTTGGATGATCTAAATGTTTTAACTTACTTTTTATGTTATACAAGGGCACTATGTAAGTTTAGAGAAAAACATCTTTTCAGGAGAGATATCTTTCTACAGTAGTTATAAATTTAAAGCTGTCTCTGATTTTAGAAAAATAAATGAAATAAAAATGCATTGGCTTTAAAAACAAGCTTGAATATTGTAGAATGTGCCTAGACTGGTGATTTACTATTTGATGTGCCAATTAAGAGCAGGAGCTAACTTTATCTGGCACATTCATCGCAGAGATCTTCAAAGCAATTTCAAGCTCCTAACAGAACCTGTAACCCTCCTTTAAAACTTTTTTTTTTAAAATCAATTAAGCTTTATAAAAGTGATCAATGAAAAACTTCATCTGTTTTTCTCTACTTGCTATTACATCCTGCAGTGAATTTACTTTTGTCCTTGAGAGCTTCAACCAATCAGGTAGACACATAATTTTGAAACAGAATATTAATACCACATAGAAAAAAGTTCTCCTAAGCAGCAATGAGTTAAATACAAATCAGTCTAGAAAGCTACCATAGTAAAATAATATTTCAGCAGTTCAAGGAGAGTGCTTCAGTCTGAATGCAGCTTGCCAGTCAGTCTACCACTGTTTTTAAAAATCTGAGCTGGGCTTCTTTCATTCTGAGCCAAGGGTCCATTTACACATCATTAAAAGTATGTTACATACTGACATCCTAGGATGTAACAGCTGCTGGACATACCTTATATTTGCATTGCTAAGAGCTCTGAAATGTCAGGATCTCAAAACACTAGAAATTCATCAGAGAAATAAATATCACAAAGAGTAAAGGAAAATTAGTTCCTGGAATTTGCTTCCTATTTACATCAAAACAGAAAACAGAAAGGATACTCACCACTTGTTTCAATAGCTAAGTATAGGTAGAATAGAAAATCAAGTGACATCTCTGTCTTGTAGCAGAGGAATAGAGGGCTAATCTTGTCCCTCAGATTCCATGCAAAGCCTCAGCAGTTTCTATTGTTGGTTAGGCAACTCTGTACAGGAAGCTTCACATCCATTCCTTGCTTCCCCTGTCTTTCTCCTTTGTAAATTCCCTGCCTCCCTCCCTCCTTCCCTCCTGTGCATAGGCGCACACCAACCAGCACAGAAAAGAGGGATGATGTGGGAGTGGAAAGTTTCAAAGAACGAACAGTCTCTCCTTGTTTATTCTAGGTTCCGCTGTCTATCCCCTGACAGCCTAAAGATGGGACAGTACTACTGAAAAACTATGCTTTGATCATGGTCAAAATAACCAGTCATTTGATTAATACAGCTAAGAGTTTGTTTCATCACTGTTGTTGTTGTTGTTGAATACCACTTGAGGAGTGATTGTTAAAACATAATTTCACTTCAGTGGGACTTCCCCCCCCCCAAAAAAAACAGTGTTTTAACTTGCACAGAAAGAAAGGTTGCTCTCTGCCTTCTGAGATGAAGGGAAATTGTATCTATAGCTAGTGATTCTTAATGTTCACGGGAAGAGCAGTTCTATGGGGAAAGCAGAGGAAAAATAGGGAAAGGTTCTTTTTCCTATACCCTATTGCCTGACACTGAGAGGGTGGAAAATGTGTATATGTGTGTGTGTGTTTGCATGGTGGTGCCCATTATCTTTCCACAGGACTTGTATTTTTTGCCATTTCTGTTGCTTTTGAGGGCCAATGAGTTTAGATTTTTTAGTTGAATTGCTTAGACATTTTTGGTGTTTAACTGTTCTGTTTTAGGATTTTAAAATCCTCTGAAGCAAAAAAAAAAAAAAAAGTCTTGCAGTATCATGATTTCATAGAAGGAAATGATCCACAACATATCTTTGAAAGCAAGCACTTGTGAAGCTTGGCAGGAAAGTTGACATTGATCATGAGGCCCATTTTGCTGCTCTGAAGTTCTTCAAAGGCATGTAATATTCCCTTCCTCTTTTCCAAGGATGTTCTTGCATTTTGACAAATGGGGAGAACAGCAAGAAAGGAAGCTCAGCTCTTTCTTTTAAGTAGGATGGTTAGCCCATCCTTAGGGGTTTAGGGTTGGGGAATTGGTAGAGGAGATCAGCTGGGGAAATATTTCTGAATTTTGCAAGAATCTAACTTATTTGCTAAAATGGATCAGTGAGTAGTCACAAAACTCCAAAGGATCAGCAAAGACAGCATGGTAGTGTTTGACCATTCTCATGTAAGTCTTCAGTTTTTAAAGGAAAACCTTCTTGCCCTGTAGAGATTGTTTCTACAGAAAAGCTCTAGCTACTAATGTTAAGAAAAAAGAATACTGTGCACCCATGGATTCTTTGACTGATTATCAACCCCAAGCCCATCCTATTAAATTTGCTGGGACTTTTCCCCTAATTTCCTGGATACTTTTAACATCATACAACTATTATTATGGCTTTAAATATTCTCCAAACATCCTACAGTAATTTGACCTCCTTGACTGTCCTTTTCAAATTCCTTTGGGGTTCCTGTTTTGAGAAGTTCATTCTTTTGTAACATATGTGATCATCTTGAACTTTCTGGGCAAAACAAATAACGTGTATTTGTGGCATGCTTTACAGAAATTCTGGGTACATGGCCTCCTCTTTTCAAAACTTATCCTGCATTAAATCAGATAAGAATGCAATCTCCTTTCAGCTCCTTGTAATCTCATTTTGGAATCTAAGTTCCAGATTCAGACATCTTTCAGTCAACTAAGGATATCCTTCAAACAAACAAACAAACAAACAAACAAACAAACAAACAAACAAACGGAGACTCTGTAGGTTTGATAGGAGGTGGAAATCAACAAGTGGAACTTTCCTTGGTTCTGTGAGAAGGTTCACCTTGGGATTTTTGACTATTATGCAGTTGTTCAAATATCCAGCAAATTTGTGCATAAGAATGCTATTATAAGAAATAATGAATCTTAATGAAACTAGATGAAAACACTATTCTATGGTCATTAAATGAAGGCCTAGAAGCAGTCTCCTCATGAATCAAAGGGAAATCAGAAACAAAAGTTATTTCCATGGGCTATTCAGCCATCTATGGGCAGATCTTGTCTTCACTTCAAAAACAAAACAAACCATTGACTGGGTCAGCGGAATTTCAGTGTTTTCAATTGTGAAGGATTTAAAGATATTCATTAGATCTGGCTTTTAACTGACTGAGTTGTTGACCATGTTTACAATTTGCATTACCCCAATGAACATATATTCTTGAGGAGTCTGAAGGAGAAGAACAATTTATTTCAAAGTAAAGTATAATTTATTTTTAGCATGAAATGATCACTTGAATGTTTACCTTCGCCTCACATTTATAAATGAGGAGTGTAGAGTATTCATTATTCATATGATGTCTTTTGATGTCTTCAAAACAGAAAACCATTTTAGGTGCACTAGAACTGTGGAAGATGAGCATTTAGAAAACCTGTTGACATTAAATTAATCTGAGAACTGTCAGCTGAAATTATCCTTGTTAGATGAAAAGGCAGATTACTTTCAGCTGTAATAGACAGCACTAGACGCAAATTGAAAAAAACCCAGATTTTATCTAAGTTTTTTTTTTTCTTCTGCAGATTTAGCTGAAGGAAAAGACAGCTGGTATAGTTGGCTTGTCAATTCAAATGGCTTTAAGAGTCTATATCCTTGGGTGTCATGGATCATGCCTTAATAGATGGCAGAATAGCTGAACCAAAGAGGACATTCTGGTATCAGCTGAAGGACTCAGGAGCAGAGCTGAATAGGCTCAAGTGGTAGACTAGAAATGGTGTATCCAGAGACTGGATCCTAGTGGTAAAGAAGTGGACCGTGTGTGCACACACAGCACTAATAAATGCGGCTATTTAATTGTGCTTACAAGTCTTCTGCCAACAATTAAGGCATGCGTCCAAGGATATAGACTCTTAAAGCAAATTGAATCAATGGAAACTTGGTAATTTTTGTAAATTCTATTCACTGAACAGATCTATTCTAGTTGAAACTTGTAATTGGATTTAGGTCTAGCTGTGACACAAATAGGAAGAACTAAAAAGAGGTATCAACCAGATTTTACTCATTCTTGCCTGATCAAAGGAGTCCAGTTGCAGAAAAATCAACTTTTGGCCAGGAGATAATTGAAACAGGTTAGAAAAGTTACATTCGTTATTGTTATATGCCATCAAGTTGACTCCAGCATATGATGATCCTGTCATAGGGTTTTCTTAGCAACATTTATTCACAGGAGTTTTGTATTTTATATGTCTATATTTTCTGTCTACGTAGTTTTCCTCTGGTTATGCAGCTCAATCCTGCCTCCAATTGGTGCTTCATTTGTAGCTTGATAATTCCTGTAAAAGAATTTTAGAATTCTTTTTAGGATATTTCCTGTGTGTGTGTGTGTGTGTGTAAAATGTACTAGTAATACCTATTACAAATCTTAAGGGAGCCAAAATCATCATCCGCATACTAAAAGGAAGCGACAGAATACAGGGGAAATCAAAATATCTCTTTCCACCTGACAAATTCTGGTAACTGTAGTTTGTGAGATGGGCTTAGAATTTTGTTATTGATCCTTAGCCTCTCTTATACAGCTGCCAAAGGAGTGACTCATTTCTACTGTAGATCGTTCTACATTTATAGTGTAGATATTTCTTAAATTTTTAATACAGAAGAGTAGCAGTAACTGTAAACTAGGTTAATACAGAAGATTTGCAGTAACTTGAAAAGGATTATCCTTAGTAGTGGAGGCTAAGTAGGATAGAGGTGGGAAACTGCAGTTGGGGGCGGGGAGGAACAGTTTCCCTACCCTCAAGCCCTCCATGAACCACATGATCTTAAGGATGTGGCCACATCCTCTTGAGGTCATCAAGTCCCTGGTCAAAACCTCCAATGAAACTGGTCCAGCCAGTTCTTTCTGGCTGGGAACCCAGTTTTATTCTCTCTTTCTTTCCTGGGAAGTTGCTTTATTCTCAAGGAAAAATCCTGTTTAGGCTCCAGCTGTTATAAGAGGCAGCCAAAGTTTGACTCTTTCTGGATAATTTTATTTTGGATCAAGCTGCACAGCCAACCTGGACCAAGAGTATCTCTTCAGGAGAAATGTTAAGTTGGTGTGATGAAACAATGAAGACAGAAAGCAAAAAAACATGCATGCTTTAAAACATGTATGCTCAACATATATTATGCTAAATCCTCAAACTAAATAGGGCCCGTGGGGTATAAGAAACACTTTTTTCCCCTGGCATGTGATCATTCATGCATGCTACACCTCTTTTGCAACTGCTTTGCAATTCTAACAGCTGTTTGTTATTTCAGTAGCTTTTCCAAGGAATAAAACTTAAGAACTTAAGAACTTAACTCATATTCACATAGTCTATCTTACATTATTGTTACATATTTATTTTTTGCCTTTCCACTAAAAGTAGCATCCAAAGTTGCTAGCAATATAATGCAGATCAAAAATTACTACTTTTTTTTTCAAATGTAGAAAAAGAAAAGAAAAATGAAATTAAAAAAATAAAATAAAAGCCAATGTACAATAAACTTGTTGAAGCTCAAACGACTCTCAGTGATGCATATAGCAGCCCATCTGTCCAGAAATAAAAAGGAAAATATACATAAAATTTCATTGTTTTTTTTTTTAAATATCCTATACAAACAAAATCCAATAAACTTTTTTAAAAAAAAGTCTCAGTGGATAAAGCCTTCTAGAACTGTGCCAAGAAATGAAAAAATATACTATTTACTATATCTAAAATAAAACATGCTCATTAATCACTTAATTTATTTAGCTGCTGAAGCTAACACATTCTGGTGGTCAAATATCAGATTTTTAGTGCAGATTTTCACACTCCAAGCTCATTCCTGTTGGAAGATACCATCCTAAAGCAATTAGCATTTAAATAATAGAGTGCCCTTTATCTTTTGCCCTGAACAATTTATTTATTGGCTTCAAGGAACAATTTGCACAAAGGATAAAAGATCATTGAGACATTTGGAAAAATCAGTCCAGGAAGCCGTGCCTGATGTTAATGACCGTTCATTTGGCTGTCTTTCTTCTCAGTGTAATTAAGGAAATAAAAGACCTAATTTGGTTTCAAAGTCCATTAAAATAAATCAGAGGGAAGCTTCCATTAAAATAGAACAAATTGATCACTGGGATATGCAAACCATGCAAAATGTTCTGGGATGGGTTGGTAGGCCTGATGGAAAACATGTAGTAGATGGGGAATGTAATGTTATCAAAAGACCTCAAAATCAAATATTGTCAGTGACCCCAGAATGTGATGTTTCTCTGAATGTTGTGGGATGTTGAGTCTTAAGTACCTTGGTACTTTTTGTGTGAATCCAGACATCTAGGAGGAATGATGTAGTCATTCCAGTAACTGTGTTTAAGTAGAGTTTTCTAATAGTTACTCTTGCTATGATCCAAAAGAAAATACTTTAAATACTTCTTATACTGGCATTTTCAGTGGATCTAATCCAAAATTTTAGCAGGCCAGCCACAATGCCTTGAAAAAAACCTTGTACCAGTATTGGGATGTTAACAACCACTCTTGAAAAGTTACTTTTAAGATGAATGAATCTAATGGAATGCTGAAATCATCCATAACTAATCAATGACAGAAGGAAGATGCTCTGGTTGTCATATTCTTGTCATTATGTTCATTTTTCTTCAAAGTAACTTTTACAAGATCTGTCCCTAAAGAGAGCACTCGTCCAAATCAATAGGATGATAAAGAATGAATAACAGTTGCTTTAAAAATAAAATTAATATATAGAATGGCAAAGAAAATTTGGGTGGATGCCAGCTTTAGACTTGAATTAAATAGGGATCATGAGTGTATTATTAGAACAGCACAAAAGCTGTTGTATTATATGTACATTGTACATATATTATTGACATAACATTGACATAACTAACCAATAATAATCTTCCTAGAATATGAGTCAGTTATTTTAGGAATCTAAATCAGAGATGGATAATGTATTGCCTTCCAGATGTTGATGGAGCGCAACTCTGGAAATTCCTCGCCATTGACTATGCTTGCTAGAGTTGATGGAAGTTACAGGTCCACAAGATTTTGAGGGCTACCAGTTACAGATTTCCAAATCAGTGGCTACCAATGACCTCTGTGTCAAGGACATGGTGAACCTAGACTGGTTTTATTCCAGATGTACAAAAGAGCTATTTTGGGGATAGTTATCAGCACCTTGGATAACTCTTTTAGAATCTGAAATAAAACTTAGCTTGGAATCACTGCACACCGACATGGAAGACACAAGCCACAGTGTCACTGATCTAAAGGTATACCCTCCTCCCCGAAATTTAATTTAAATCAATGTATCTCATGCATACACTCATAATTCTGACATGCATACACTGCAGTGCTGAGCATTAAACTAATGTGTTTCAAATTCCAGCATCATCTCTAACTTGTTGGTTTGGGAGGAAATAAGGATGTAATGATGTTCTTTCGGCAAACTAAAGTAGTAACTGGTAGCCTTTTAATTAGTAGTGTTTATGAGTTTGTTTTTCTCATTACATTTTGGTGCTTTGGTGCATTTTGAAAAAAACCCCTCTTCTATTCCATTTTAGAACATTTTCTATTTTTTTTAAAGGTAGTGTTACTGCGGTTCAGGACTACTCGGAGATAGCACTTGATATCGAACCATTCAGCTTTCCTCTGCCACCCTGCTCCATGAGTTTGCGAGGCCTCCAGACAAGCACGTAAACAGGCATGGACAGTAATTGCTGGACATTCCATTCTCCACCCAAGCAGGCCAGACAGAGCCGGTTCGTTGCTTCAGGGACCTCTCCGGCAAACACCTCGTTACTAACAAAGGCTCCCTGCCCCGAGCAGGTAGCCTCACAAAGCTGTACTAAGTGCTCCACATTTGCGTACTGGCTACACTATTGTTAATTCGGCCCTAAGCCAATCATGTTAAACTCTGACCTTTCCAAGGCTTTGTCCCACTCCTAAATCGCATTGTTCTCACCGAGTAAGGTACGGCCTGCAGTCACAATTCACCCTATAAAAACCTCCAATTCTGAGACCTTCCTCGGATTGCTCCCGAGTTCCGGACTGCCTTGTTGCCGCTTTGCCTGGCGAGCCTTCCCCTCAGTTCCGGTAACTGAGCCGCTCAACCCCGGATCATTCCGGACTTCCATCCCGCCTTGCTGCTGCTTTGTTCGGCGAGCTCCCCTCAGCGAACTGCGCTGAGCTTCTTCCCTGCACCCCAACATCACTCTCAAACTACAGGACTATGAGACAGGTGTCGTATCACCCATGTCCCTCTAAATATCCCCATTTCTGATTCTCCAGTTAGCTGTGTGATTGTGGTGTCTTTAATATTTGTCTGTATTCAATAAAACATCATTTGTGCTATTTTAAACCGTCTGACTGCTTGACTGACCTGACCCCGTTAGACACTGGGTTGCAAGATCCTGCTAAGTTATCCTGCCTCTCGCTAGCTTTAGTGAGTGTTCCAGCTAATTTCCCCCAAAGTGTTGTTGTTGTTTGGTTATTTAGGTGTCCCTCCCGGGACCCCCAGAGATCAGGGTAACAGTAGGATTTGTTTTTCAAAAAATAAATGGAATTAAAAAGGAATGGGAAGGTAGTAAGGAATGTGAAAAATGGAGTAGTAATAATTCCTTTTGCAAAGTAGCTTGCCAAACTATGCTGCCTGTGTGACACAAACTATGTGTCAACAGGGAAATAAAATAAGAGTTTCATTCAAGAGTATTTGAAATAGTGTTGTTGTTGTTGTTGTTGTTGTTGTTGTTGTTGTTGTTATGTGTCTTCAAGTCATTTCTGATTTATGGCAGCCCTAAGGACAACTTATCATGTGGTTTAATTTAAATATTTGTTTCAGAATTATTTCAGAATTGTTACCTTTGCCTTCCTGTGAAGCTCAGAGAATGTGACTTGCCCAAAGTCACCTTGTGAGTTTCCATGGCTGAGCAGGGATTCAAACCCTGGTCTCACAGTGTCTTCGTTCAACACTCAAACTACTACAGCATGCTAGCTTCTTTGAAATAGCATTGATTTCAAATATCTCAGGCCATAGGGCCGAGTCACATGCATCACATCAATGAAACTGTGTGAAGTTTTGGACTGGCCATCTAACACATTTCAGTCATGACTTGCACAATATTTTGGAGAGTTCAAGTGCTTATCTCACATTCAGTTTCAATCTCATTCTTAACTATTGAGGCAGTGCCTTGAAAACTCAAATAATAACCAGATTGCATTGTTATTCAGATTGTGTTCCTGTTCCTGGAGTTCATTTTCTTTTCCTAGCCTTTCCAGTCAAGCACTTTCAGACTCTCAAATCCCCAGTGACAGATGAAATTTACTTCCAATTAATATGAATTTGGCCAAGAACAGTAAAGCTGTTCATTTGAGCTCCTTCATCCAAGCCAGTCTGTTCTCTTTTTAGCCAAGTCAAGTCAAAGGATTGATTATCATTTTTGTCCTTGCCATATTTTTATCTGTTAACTGCTGGCAGCTTGCTCCAAAAGGATTATCCACTATACTTTTTTCTTGATGAGTGATGGCCAATCTGGCTTCCTTTCTTTGTAATGTAACAGGATTTTTTTTCTTTCCTGCACAGCACACTTTTGACATTTGTGTAGGTGTATGTCTGTTCAAGTTGCTTGTTGACTTATGAATTTCATAGGGTTTGCTTAGGGAAGGAAGACCTTGAGGTGGTTTAGCCAGTTTCTTCCCCTGAAATATAGCCTACAGCATCTGGTATTCATTGCCAGTCTCCCATCCAAGTACTAATCTGGGCTGACCCTGCTTAGCTTCCAAGATCAGACAAGTCCTGATGGAAAAAAATCTTCTTTGTAAGCACCAACCCAGTGTCTGTGCATGAAGGAGAGAGTGAGAACACTTTCAAGGAAACGTATGCAATATTGTATCTTTATATATTGGGGGGGGGTTGTGGCATCCTTTTAGTGAGTTACAGTAGTGTAAGTCCAATTTTTCTTTTGGTCATTGTAGAAGTCAAAATTCTGTACCAACCATACAGCAACCAAATCTCTCCAACCTACACATACTCTGCTGCAACCTGCCCTGCAACACAGCCATTTTATGGCTTGTGAACAGCAGTGAAGTGGCAGAGAAGAATGTTTGTACTGAGTGCTGGTTGAATGTAAGCCTTTTCTGGGATAAATGTCCAGGTGTGTGACAAAGACAGAGGTGGAGCTGAACTGGAAGCATTGGCCAGCCTGGAAAAGAAGGGATGCCTGCTGTTGTACTGTTGAGGAGCTGCTTGCATATGGAGATAGTGGATACCTCTATATTTAAGCTGAGAGAAAATATAACAGCCAGTACAACTAAGAGTTGTGCCTGGAGAGGATCCCATTCAACACGACTGATTCCATAGAAATACTTTAAAACACCTCAATACACTTTTCTCCTGTGGAAAGGAAATGAAACAAACTGCTGAGAGCATCTTCCTTTTAATCCAGAAGCTAGTCCTAAATGAGACTCAGTGCCACTAAGTTTGTGTGAGGTGGACTTTGAAAATACCGATTTTATTTATTTATTTTACTTGGTATTAGTTAAATGCTAAACACTAACCTCCATTCTGTATTTTTAAAAAATAAATTGGTAATAAACCTCCTCCCCCATGCATGCCCTAGGAGTTGAAATTCTAAGCACCACTCCATTGCATAAGGGTACCTATCAGCAAGAGGATTAGAATACTTTTAAATCAACGCTTGGTTTCCAAGGTTACATTTTATTCCTTAAGATGAGCTGTATTACTGTCCTGCAAGCAGAAAATGAAAATGGCACTTCAGAGGTATTTTAAATGTATTAAATGATATTTCGTATATAACATCTAGAAATCCCACTGTAGATCAAAGATGTCACATTCTTGGCAGGCATTGCTAGTTGAAAATTGGCCTTTTTATCTAAGAAGGTAATTCAGTGAAAGAAAATTATTATTTTGGGATGCCAGAAATCCTCCTTTTGAAGGCAATGGTTTCATATACATATGATACATTGTTTTACTAACAGTAGATGAGTTTATAGGAATTTTCAAGTGACTGATGCTGTAATGGTGAGATGGATCCCCTTAAAGTATCAAACTGCTTTGAATTTTTCCTAGAAATCAGCACTAGGGGAAGCTTTGGAAGGAACTGGTTAAGAAAGGATGGATTATCCCTCATTCCTTGAAAAGTGTAAGAATGGTTTTAAAAATTGTTATTAAAATCATTAAATGATGACATTAATACACTTAATCGTGATTAACAGACCATATTATTTTAATTTACCACTTGGTGGGGTAGGGTGATAATTTTGGGGTGGTGATGGCTATTTTTAATAATTATAATTGCTTTTTAAATTTAAAGCCAACATTTTTACAAATGCAGTCACATGTTCATTTTTTTTTTTTTTTGCTGAAACAATGTAAACAGACCAATGTAACACTCATGATAATGTGCTCTACAATACTAGTGTTTTCAAGCTCAGCTGTAGGGTTAACTAGTAAGTTGCAGAGGGAGAGAAAACTTGTAGGAAATCTTTCAGCCTTCTTTCTTTGTTTCTTTTTCCTTTCTTTTGATTTATACCCCAACTTTCTCCCAATGTAGGAACCCAGGTGGCCTACAACAAATTAAAATAAAATATAGCTAAAAAACTATTTGTATGGAAGTTTTATTAAAAATTAAACAAAAAATTATATTAAAAACAACAACTTTAAACACATTTAAAATTTAATTTAATTTAAAAGTCCTTTCTGCCTTACAAATTAAGAGCCAAAAATCTACCTAAACATAAAGATCTTTGTCTGCCATGGGAAAGGCAGCACAGAGGTGGGTAACTGAACCTCCTATAAGAGAAAGTTCCACAACCTGGGAGCAGGCACCAAGAAGGTGTGTCGTGTCCTCATCAAATGTGCCTGTGATGGTTGATGGTGGTCCCAAATGGAGACCTACCCAAAGATCTTAAAACTTGGGAAGTCTTTCAGATAGTCTGGACCCAAACCATATAGGGCTTTAAAGGTCAGAACCAGCACTTTGAACTCTGCATGGAAATAGACCAGTAGCCAGTGAAGCTGTTTCAAGAAGAGAATTATATGTCCCCTCTTACCAGTCCTGGTTGGCAGCCTCGCTGCAGCATTTCAGACTTGCTGAAGTTTCCTAATGGTTTCCAAAAGCAGACCCAGGTAGAACGTGTTAACAGTAATTCAGCTAGAAAGTAATCAGGGCATGTGTCATCATACCCAGAACTGACCTCTCAAGGAATGGGTACAGCTAGCATACTAGTTTCATCTGTGCAGACCCACTCCCAGCCACTGCAGGAACCTGGACATCAAGGCTCAGATCTAAGTTCAGGAATACATTCAAACTGCCAACTCGATATTTCAGGGGTAGTGTAAATCAATCTAGCAAAGGGTGAATTCTTATTCCCCAATCGGTCTTCAACCAACCAGGAGCACCTCTGACCAGTTTAATTCACAGTTTTGTTCACTGAAGGTCTAATGATAAGCACTGACTGTGCAACAATCAAAATGCCTCTTCTTTGTTTCTTCCATTGCTGCTCTTTCTCTCATGTCAAGATTTTGCTACACTCCCTTCACTGACCTGTAAGAAACTAATTACAAAACATGGATTAATGAATAGTTAGGTTCAGATATGGAAAGGGTTGAGTATGCTCAACTGCTCAGGATGTCTGTAAATCATTTATTGTTGTCTGGACTTCGAATAAATCACTTGCTTTTAAGAATTATTTATTGGCCTTCATATCCAACATTTCCCTCAACAGAGCATGGGTAAAACACCAAGTTCTTTTAATCAGTATCTTCTGTAGTTAATTTCCAAAGTATAATCTCAGTTGCGTCTTTTATTTAACAACACAGTATGCTGTTTATAGGAAGATATGTTCAGTCACAAAACAATTAGTTCTGATATAGAAACATTTTTGCATCTGTTTTCTTTAGACAGGATTGTCAACTGTACTTAAAAGTAAATGATAGGCTGCATACAAACAGGTGTGTTCCATAATCCTTTGCATGGTGGTCACTGATTTCAGATGGATGTAGCTAGTCAGAACCCAAAAAGTGAACACAGCAGCATCAGTCCAAGACATTCATCCCTGGGGCAAAAAACAAGATGGTGTCCATCCCATAGTCCACTCGCAGAAGCTAGCTGGAGTGACTACAGAACTGGAGGAGTAGGTGAATCTTACTCCAATAGGACTGGAGTAGCAGATGAATCTTTCTTCAGTCATATTTCAAAGCAGGAGGTATATCCACCATTTCTCAGGTTCCAGGCTAATTCAGTCCCCCACTGCCCCTCCAGACAGGTTGTGTGGCATAGACTGTTCTTTTCTCCAGTGGTGTGAAATAGAGAGTTTATGAGAAACAGCCAGGGTGTTCCCACTGCTTCCCCACTGCATATGCCACCTGAGGTGATTGTATCATTCAGAGTGGGATAAATTCTAGAAAAGAGCATCCCCTTAAACTGGGGATGAGCAAGGTGCAGATGATTGGCCACAAATGGCCCCCAGGGGACCCATTGTAGCCCATCTCTATACCACATCTTTACTTTTTTTTTTTAATGAAAAGGAGGCCTTATGTGCTCTAGGTACTTTTGAGGGCAAGTGCCAGGTTTTTGGAACCACAGAGTTGTTTTAGGCCCAGGAGTTTTGTTCCCCCAATACTGGAAGTAATTTTTGATGATCTTCTGTTTTGATTAAAAGCTCTTCCTGGGCCTAAATTATGTCAGATGGATAGTAAGAGCATGGCTAAATTATCCCCCATAAGCCCTTGAGAACACAAGGGAAAGATGGCCTCCTTAGGGTAGACAAATGACAAGTGTAGCCCCTGAACCTGGGGAAGCTGCCCACCTTTGCCCTTGACTCTAACATCTCCAAATGGCACCTCAAATCTATTCCTCTGTTCCCTTCTAATGCCTCAATTATCCAACAAAAAGAGTTGATGGAGACAAGGGAGGCCTTTTTAGATGCAGACTTTAAAGATATGATCTTCTACCACAACAGATGGCAATGAGCTAGTTGTTACAGTACACACTGTGTGGCATACAAAGTTTTTTTCTCCAGGAGAATGGAAAAATGAATGTCTTAGGCCCTTTCTGCAGGGGCCTATTAAAACGGTGCAGAGCAACCTCCAACGAAGGTCTTCTGCACCATGGAGTGGACTGGGGCGGACTACTTTTCGTAGTTCTGCACCTCAGTCTGCTCCATGCAGCGTGCTTTTTAAAAACCTCTTTTAAGAGGTTTTTAAAAAGTACCGGAGCGTGCGACCCCGTGTCGCTCTGTCCCTGTGCTCTGGTGCAGATTTGAAGGTGCGCACTAGTGCGTGCCTGCAGATCTGCCGGGGCGGGCTTTCGGTTGGCGAGCTTCTTTGGTTGGTGGAGAGCCTCCACCAACCGGAAGCTGCCATCTTGCTGGAGCAGTGCGGAGCGACGAGCTCGCACTGCTCCTTGTCCCGATGGATTTGCCTGGACCCACCAAAAAGCCAGTGAATAGCAGTAGGGAGCGTTTCCCTCACCGCGTGTGGAAAGGGCCTTAGAAAGTGTGACCTACCATCTGCCAGCAAAGGTGGTTGCTTCACTGTGCCTAATGATAGGGATGGCCCTCTTAAAGTAACATTTCAGAACAGTGGACACTGCTGTTTTCAGAGTTGCATCATAATCCCCTCATCTTCAAAATGTAAAACTAAAAACTTGCCAGTTTGGGGTGTGAAGGTTTTATTGCACAGCCTGAAAGCTGTGTAACACTTATGATTCCTTGGCTGAGGTTGTAAAGATGTTTAGTTGATTGCCTGCTGGACAGCAGAATTTAGGGCAGTTTATTTTTCTCTTGGTTTGGAGTTTTAACTGTATATCTCTATTTGGTCTGTTTCAAGTGCTGAGTGTAGCAGTCTTAGGGCTTTTGAATGTGGTGGGGTTCATGATAAAGAGTTCAGATTTCAGCAAGGTATCATCTAAGTTCTAGGCAGCACCCTGGATAGCTCCTTGTGATCCTTTTATTGTTTATGTATACAGTGCAAATGTCAAAAGTTTATGATAGAACAACTAGACATGTTAAGAAACATGCAGAGGAACTCCTCCCTGATACACAGAAATATAAAACAGGTGCTCCCTTGGTGAATCGCTTCTTGGAACAACATGATTCTGCAACAGACCTAAGATTCTAGTCAATAGACAAGGTGAACATTATTAATGGGAAGGTTCTGTTGAATAAGAAGGTAGAATGAATTTTAAAATGCAAATCTTTGGTCCCCAGAGCTGTGACTAAGGATCTTGACCACCTCCTCCCCTTGTAAAAACTTTCAGAGTTTTTAGCTAGCCTTTTGCCTTTTTGCTCGGGTATATCCATGTGCCTTTGAATGTCACCTATATTTTTGTTATCAACTGCTTGCAAGATTTTTTTTAATGAAAGCTTTCTGCCTTTGCTTACGTGTTTTCATTTGTCCAGTGAATGGTTTCTAGTTCAGGAATTTTTAAGTTTGATTCTAAATAGGTAGATACTGGCTATAGTTAATGTACAAAATAATAATGATTTTCAGCAATTGTTATGTATCTATAAGGCCCCTGAAGAATGCTTTAAGAGTACCCATAGGATGAAACGTGTTGGGCTTTTCTACCAACAACCATTTGAGGATCTTGTGATGTGTCTCTTGATTCTTCTGTGGCTTCCATTGGATGCTTTCCAGTTTCTGTGTCTCCTATACAGGAGTGAGGAGAATAAGGGGGATGTGGTATATTCCATCAAAGTGACAGTTGCTTTGCCTCTGGCAAAGCAACTTTGCTCCAGCAGCCATATTATGTGCATCCCCATACAGTGGCCGTGTTGTGTGTATCCCCAAAAAGTGACTATTTTATGGTATCCCTAACTGAGGCTATTTCCGCATGATGAAGCTCTTCTGCATTGTCTCACTGCAATCCCGGGTCCAGAAAGGAGCATGTCAGCAATGCTTCCCACTGCACCTGCTTGGTCCATGCGGAAGAGAATGCAATGGCTCCACGTCTTCCTTCCATAGCACAGCTGGGCTTTTTCCATTGCTGCGCTATGGAAGGAAGCATCACCAATGTGCTTCCACATCTTCCGCATGGCCAGAAGTGACGGGAACACCATGTGATTGCAGGCGTGAAACGGATTTTTTCTGTTTTGCAAAAACTGTGCAAGCACAACGCTCCGCAACAGGATGGCAGCAGGATGGCGATGACGTCATGCGGAAGCGCGACCTCCTGACCACTGCCATCATGTGGCAAAAATGCAACAGCGACGTCATGCAGAAAGGGCCTGAGTGTTCATGTTGGGACTAGCAACATTAATACTTGATCTAGCTATTTTATATTTGGCAGGTTAGGGGGTCTGAGTATGCTTTGCAGCAACCTGGTAACAGAAAACTGTTACTAGCTGTACAAATTTTTAATCAATTGAATAGCATTTTCAAGTGTTGACATAGACAACAGCCAACCAGCTGCTGACAAATTACAAGTGGATTCCAACTATTTTTATTACAATGACAGTAGGCTAGATTTCCCAACAGAAACCTGTTTTAGAAAATGATGTTTGTCTTTCATTCTGGTAACATTCTGTCGTTTGAAATATGCTTAGCTATAAAATTAAATTTCTGAGGATTTCTGTCTGTGTTTACTCATATGTGAAGCCCCAATGAGTTCAATTGGACTTACCTCCTATGATAACTGAAGCCCTTGTCGAAGCTGCTGATGACGAGCAGCAGCTGTTGGTCCCTGTGGCTCTGGATGGAGGTTAGTCCTGCAGCTCAAGAGCTCCCCCTGCTGCCATGGACCAAGCAGGCTTGGACGTTCCTCTGCCTGCTCCTTTAGGGCAACAGGGATCCAATTCTGTAGATGGTTTGGAGCCTGTGCCAATCGGCCCACAAACAAGGCGGAGACTCAAGAGAGCTGAGCAAAGGGAGGCTTCCTTGATTAAGGTCAAGAAGCAGTGATTAGCCACACCTGTGTCTTGGGCTATGCCTGCCTGGAAGCTTTCCTTTGCTTGTGGCAAACTTCTTTTAAGCCCTTCTTTTGCCTATTCCTTGCTGCCAGCACCTGGTTCCTGCTACTTGAATTGATCTCTTGACCCTTGGCGTTTGGAACTCTGACTATGGCTTTTGCTTGATGCTCTGGTAAATGAACTCCCTTGTGTAAAGTGCTTGCTAGTCTCCTCCCGGCTGGACTTTGCTGGCTCTCACACTCCCTTCTCTGGGCTCGCTCGCTGCCCAGGTCTCTGACCTTGCCACCTCCAGATAAACATGCAAGGGACTGCAACCTCAGACTATTTAGGGTGACAATTTACACCTTTCTAATGTGACAGTTACTTTTGTGCAAGGGTAATGTGGACTGAGAATTTTGAGAGTTTAACAACAAGTTCATTGCCTATGAGTTTTTGCAACATAGTAAGTATGAGTTCGGTGTGTTGTTCAAGGGTTTCTGAGTAGATCAAAATGTCATCTAGGTAAACAACAACACCTTTGTAGAGGAGATCTTGTAATACAGAATTGAGAAACATTTGGAAAGCTGCGGGACAAGCTTGTAATCCAAAAGGGAGAACAGTCCATTGGTAGCTTCCCAGGGGGGTTGAGAAAGTAGTCAACCATTCACTTTTGGGGTCCATGTGTATTCTGTGGAAAGCCTCCTTGAAATCTAATTTGGTAAAGAATTTGCCTTTAATCAATTGATTTAGGGTATCCTTTGTTAAAGGAATCGGATAAATATTAGGCAACATTGCCTGATTAATTAGATTATAGTTCATGATAAGCCTCAGTTCTCCTCCATCCTTTTTATTGCAGAAAAATATTGGACTGGTGGTAGGAGCAGATGAGGGTTTAATAAATCCACATTGTAAGTTTTTGTTCAGGAATCTTTTTAGAGCCTTTAGTTCTTGGTTGTTCATTGGGTATATCTTAGGTTTGGGAATTTTAGCTCCATCTATTAATCTGAGTTTGCAATCAAAGTCTCTGTGTGGGGGCAGTTTGTCTGCTTCGTGGTATTCAAAAGCTTTCTGCAGGTCTTGGTACTCTAATGGGATTTTCTGCAGCTCCTCAGGACTCAAAGTGAGTGCCAAGTGGGGGGGGGTTGTACAGGCACTAGATTTATATCATGATTATGCTTGAGTAAGCCTTGTGTCCAGTCAATTTGGAGATTGTGTTTTTTTAGCCAATCGTACCCGAGGACTACTTGAAACCCGATTTTGGTGGGCACTAGGAAGCGTAATTGCCCCTGAAAGTTTCCCACTTGAACAGGGATAGGTTTGGTCCTTTCCCATGCAGGGCCTCCTGCCATGGGTGAGCCGTCCATTTGAGATAACTTGATAGCCTTTTTTAAGGGTTCAAACTTTACTGCAAGTTCTTTTGCCACAGCGGGATTCAATAAACTAGTTGTGCAGCCTGAGTCAACTAACGCCCTGTTCATTAATAATTTCCCATTATTTCCTTGTAAGGTTACTGTAACATACGCATGACGAGTTTTGGTTGTACGGACTGGTCGGGATCCCAGTCATCGCTATCCGAGTTGGACGTGGCCAATGGGCTGTTCTCACCATCGCAAGTTCCAGCAGCAGTTCTGGCAGCGGGACGTTTGGTTGTCGGCTTTGAGGTGCCAGCTTTGTGGGATACAGGTTGGGTGGTGGAGGTGCCCGGCTTTTCTTCAGTGGGTTTCTTTGATCCCTGGCATTTGCTGGCAATATGGCCTTTCCCCCCACATTGGAAACAGGTGCCTTCTTTGAGTAATTTTTTCTTTTCCTCACTGCTCAGGAAAGTAGTTTTTTGGGGTTCTGGGGTTCAGTGACCGCTTTCTTGCGCTTGCCTTTGCTGGGCAAGCTGGACACTCTCCACGATGCTTTCCACTTCTCTGGCCAGTTTCATCCATCCCAGAAGACTGGCAGGATCCCCTTGGGTCAGGCAGCGATCTAAAATGGTAGGGTTTAATCTGTCTTGGAAAAATTGCTTGAGAATGTCATCTTTCCATTCTGGAACCTTAGTGGCTAACTTTCTGAATTCTCGGGTGTATTCGCCAATGGTTCCTTTTCCTTGGCACAGTTTTCTCAGTTGGTATCTGGCTTGTTCTTGAAAGAAAGGATCCTCAAACCTTTCTCTAAGTCGATGCATGAACAGCTGCAGGTTGGCTGTTTCTTCAGCTCGTGAGTTGAACAGGCTGGCAACCCACTCCGATGCTTCTCCTTTGAGGTGCTGGCTCAGATGTCTGACTCTGGTGGCATCATCAAGAAAACTGTTTCCGTCGATCATATAATTAGAGGCCATGTTGAGGAAGTATGTCAGGGTGGCTCCATCGCCATCATAAGTGGTCTTCAACTCTTGGAAAGGCCGGGACCCCACTTGTGGTGCCAGTATCCCGGGAGGTGCAGGTGCTGCAGCATCCAGAGCAGCTGCCACTGCTGCAACCTGGGGTGGCGCTTGCCCAACCTGAGGCACCAGGAGTCTCCAGTCGTGCAGCTGAGCTCTCAGTTTGGAAATTTCTTCTCACTGCTTTTCCACTTCTTCTCTGGCTAGAAGTTGTTCCATTAAGCTGGTCTTGACAATAGATGTGTCCCATCTTGTAGCCCGGTGAAGTTGGCACTGAGCAGTTTCTGGTCTCTCTCTCTAGGCCCAGGTTTGGCCTCTGGTAGGGATGGATGGAAGAATCAAAGGTCTTGTCTTGGATTTGGTATCAGGGGCCTGGCTGGGGATCGTCTCGTCTCTTTTGGCGATTCCCTCGCCTCGAGCTTCTATGACTCCACTGGATGTTTCCTTTTCTTCAGGTTCTTCTTCACTTATTTGATACATATTGTTAATATTTTGTGCAGGAGTTCACTCACTCTGTCAGGAACTGAATTCACACATACAAATATAACAGTGCAAATACACTATGTATTTATTATACATAGTACAGGACTTCAGTGAGCAAACTGGAGGCAATTAGCAAAATTCAAAACATTAAAGGCAAAGAGTTTCTCATCCCGCCTGCAAGAGACCTTGGAGTTCTGGTTTAGCCTGGCAGCGCTTATCACTACATTCCTAGCTTTGTTTATCTAATTGGTTCTCATACCTTGTTACAAGCAAGCTGCTACTTAACTCCTAC
Organism: Ctenosaura bakeri; assembly: GCA_948474755.1. NCBI lineage: Eukaryota > Metazoa > Chordata > Lepidosauria > Squamata > Iguanidae > Ctenosaura > Ctenosaura bakeri. Next base: position 14,266 of record CAOLHI010002443.1, on the reverse strand, counting down.
TACATGTCCCATAACTAAAATATGGAGGGCTACCCAACACATTTATTGTCAATCCACATTTTCAAGACCTCTAAGTGCACACTTGCTATCTGAATGCGTGCACACACACAGACGCAAAACACATACTTGCTGGCTATCTTTGTTGTCAAAACTTGTGACAATAAATACAACAGTACACATACGTTATAGGTTGGCTCAAGACTCTGCTGAGTTCATACTATATTAATCAGATATGAATACACTGCCTTGGAATGGGGTGGAGTCTCCTACTTTGGAGTTTTTTAAACAAAGGTTGGATGGTCATCTGTTGGGGTGCTTTGATGGTGTATTCCTGCACGGCGGGAGTTGGACTCAATGGTCTTTGTGGTCTCTTTCAGTTCTATGATTCTATGAATATATCCAAGTTCTGGTAGTAATTTTGTTTAGAAATAGTAGCATAAAATTAAAACTGCAAACAGAGGAAAATAAAGTGGCAACATTTTTACCTTTGTATAAGATCCTGTGAAAACCTAGATGGGCAAGCTCAGCAGAAATGTTGTAAACTGCACCACTTTTCGCCAGACTGTGACACAAAGAAATTCTATAGTCCTGTATTTGTATTCATAAGAGTCTAGAATTCTTTTAGAAGAGATGTTACAGGGCTAATGCAGATAATGATAATGCAGCTAACACTTGGGTTCTGTAACACTAGAAGAACAGCGAGAACAACAGCAAAAGGAATTCCAGGGATTGTTGGGAGTGCTTTGACGTGTGTTCCTGAATAGCAGAGGGTTGGATTCGATGGTCCCTGTGGGACTCTTCCAATACTATGATTCTATTATTCCATGACTGAATTCATGAATAGCCTAGAACTACAAATTTGCTATGCTATAGGTACAGTTGGCCCTTCACATTTGTGGGTTTGACTTTCATAGATTTGATTATTTGTGAGATTCTTCAACCCCTGTACCATGCCCCCATCTCAGGCTCTTATTTTCTGGGGAAACTTGACAACTCTGATCAGGCCACACAGCCCTTTAAAAATCTATCTCTTAGTGGTTCTCCTACTCTACCAGACACTGCCTAGGGATGACTGGCAGCCTGATTTCTCAGCAGCATGAATCCTTTCCTGATGTCACTCCCTCATACTGAAAGAAGGAGGTGGGCAAGAGAGAGGAAATATAGGGCCCCCAGGTCAACCCACCCTTTCCATCGCCTTTTCTTGACTTGCGGCGCTTCCGCACGAGACTGTTATAGCGCTATGATTCCACTTGCACCATCCTATGGAATCCTGGGGTTTGCAGTTTTGGGAGGGGCTGGCCTGCAAACCCCAGGATTTCCTAGGATGTTGCAAATGGAATCAAAGCGCTGTAACAGTCTTGTGCAGAAACAGGGTTGGTTTGCACCCTGCACACCCATTCTCCCCACCATACTTTAGTCCTCTTCCCACAGACACACATAGACATTTTGATATTTGCGATTTTTCCAGTTTTGCAAGATCACCTCACCCCTATTCCTAGTAAATGTGGAGGGCCAATTGCACACTTATATCACTGTAACTCTTCCTTAATGGAATAATGAGAGTAGGGTGAGCAGGGAATTGGGAAGAATGCATCGACCCTCTGTTCTCTACAGTGGTCTGGTATAATAACCTCCTGCACATTCATTTCCACATGCCAACAAGCTCAAACTATCAAGCTCCGTTCTGCCACAGGGCTACCTGTCCCATGTAGACTCTGTTCTTGTGGAGGACTGGATCCAAATCCAGTCAAACCCTTCTGGTTCTTGTGAATGGAATGGTTACATCTGGTATAAACATGTGCAGTAGAGAATTATTTTTGTTGTGTACCTTCAAATCATTTCTGACTCATGGCGACCCTGAGGCAAACCTATTGTGGGGTTTTCCTGGCAGAATTTGTTCAGAGGGGCTTTGATGTTTCCTTCCTCTGAGACTGAGAGAGTATGACTTGCCCAAGGTCACCTGGTAGGTTTTCATGGCCAAGCAGGGATGTGAATTCTGCTCTCTTAGTGTCCTAGTCCTACACTCAAATTACTGCACCATGGTGGCTCTTATGCAGTAGAGTATTATGTCCAGCCCTTGCATTATAATAGCCTTATGATTTGAGTGTTTTGGATAATTTTGATGAAAACAGCTATATGCAGGGAATCAGTCAAAATCTGCAGCATAAGTAGGGCCATTTCCGCCCTTCACTCTTATAGCACAATTATTCCACTTTCAACATCCTATGGAATCCTGGGGTTTGCAGTTTAAGGAGGGGCTGGTCAGCTCCCTTCCTAAACTGCAAACCCCAAGATTTCATAGGATGTTGAAAGTGGAATAATTGTGCTATAGACTGTAATGAGGAAATGGCCTATGTCCTAAGAAATGAAGGAAGAAAAGAACCAAGCGACTCTTTCTCTAGTGTGATTCCTTGGGTTTCTGCCCTACAATATGGTATCAGTGGGAGTACTCCAAAAATCCTATTGACAGGTCTTAATTTGATGGAGAAGACAACTTTATGGATCCTCTCCATTGTTCTTTTCCCTCCATCTTTATCACCCTAAGCTGATCCAAGATCATTTGCTTTCTTCAAAGATTCCACCTGTTCTTTTTTCCTGCTCTTTCTGCCCACAGCTCTCTCCTAAAACACTGGTCAGGTGCATATATGTTTCTGCTACTAGTCACATTACATTATAAGTTGTACAGGCTTAAAACTTCCTTGCCTGTCTCTGATCACAGCCTAGTTATGTGTATGCAGACTTCAGAAATATTATTGTAATCATTAAAGTGTGCAGCTGGGCTGCTATTCAATCCAATTTGGCATGATTTTTTTTTCACAAGTCATCAGGTTGTCATCCTTCCTGTTTCACTGTTCTCAGCTCATTGTTCCGTTCCAAGATTTTAAAGAGATTAGATAATAACCTGCAATTTCATTGTGTAGGTGAGTCTATAAAGTAAGAGTAAAGGAGAAAGGTATATGTTATTGACAATCTATCTTGTAAGGTTTTTGTTTAAAAAAAAATAATGTGAATGAATTATGCAGACTGTAAGTGCAACCTTTAAAGTGAAGGTGGCTTGCTTTATTTATTTATTTGAATTTCATCCTATTTTTCTCCTGAATCTGAGATGCAGTTCACTCTGAACCATATGCTATCTGTTATGAACATTGAATGTTATGTGAAATTAGATCTGTCAATTTTATCAGCCTTTTGCTGTGGAGGAAGAACTGATTTTAGCAAGGCTGGCGAAATTACTCATAAAATTGTATCCACATAATATAAAACAGTTAAATGGTTTATTAAGTTTAATAATAGAAATGGTTCTGTAGCCTTAAGGGGAAAATTGCCTCCTGGCCAAGAGAGATAATTTCCTTGGGAACCTGTTTTGGCCCCATTCCTAGTTATTGCAGTTTGCATAATGTATGCATTTTAATCTAGCCTTGTTTCTATATAACTAATATTTGGGACAAATAATATCCTGTCTCAACAGGACGTATTGCACTAGACTGTAGAGTTCTTTTAACGTTATTCCAGCTGGGCCTAACTGTTCCAAAGGATCGGGTCATTTAAATAATCAGTCAGACGCTATCACAGAATGTACTGTGTCAAAAAATTCTTTGCTGCTTAAATGATTTCTTTGTCAGCCATGTTATGGCCACCAGTCAACACATTCCTGTACTATTGGCTTGTTGTAAATTCAGGGACAGTTAACATAGGAAGGCCCAGAGATGCTAATGGGTCAGAAGCCCCAGATAAACTGGGGAACAGTTTACATTATCCTAGTGTGAGATAATGTTAATATTTCTAAAATTAGCTCTCTAGTAAAGAAACACTGGTGTTTACTTTGCTGAATAGTGGACTTTTAACGGTCTCTGAAAATGTCTATATAAACTTTGCTTTGGTTATTTTCAGTGGCTCTCTCCCTCGGAGGATTTGCAGTGCAGAAGCTTAATTTATGAGATAGTGAATCTGCCAGTTTTTGCGCCTGTGCTAATGATTTCCTGGGTCCTTCTGGTGGACTATACCGACACTTTCCAGCAGACCTGGAACAGCTGCAATTTCTTTTCCATTTTGTTTTTGGCTAAAAATCATCAATGGAGTGAATGGGAAAATTATTCTTAATTATCACATTACTGAGACATTTTTGATTTTTTTTAAAATTTTCAGACTTTTTAAAAAAGAAATTGAGGTGTGGTGGCTTTGGGGTCTCTCAGGAGTTTGCAGGCAGAAAAATATGGGATGCATGCAGTGAGTAGGCCACATGTTCCCTAGCCATGACTTAGTAGGGGGGAAATCACTTCCATTAACCAATAACTGAATAATACTCATGAAAGTTTTATTTATTAGAATTGAATACTTCTGCTCAGGGTGTTAGCTACTTCTTAGGCTGGTCAAAGCCAGTGTGGTATAGTGGTTTGAAGATTTGACTGCCCTCTGGGAGACCAAGATTCAAATCCCTGCTTGGGTATGGAAACCCACTGGGTGGCCTTCAGCAAATCACACATTCTCAGCCTCAGAGAAAGGCAATGGCAAATCCCTTCTAAAAAAATTTTTGCTTCACTCCATGCACTTGATGAAGTAGACTTAAGTCTATGAATGCTTATGCTACTGACTTCTTTCAGTTAGTTTCAAAGGTGCTACAAGATTCCTTTGCATACTGATCCAGACTAACACAGCTATGGCTCTGAATTCTACCCTCAGTATGATTAGTATTATTTCATGGTGTCTCTCCATGGGGCTCTGTCTAGATTATGAATTCTATTATAGAAGGCACCTATAGATGTGTGGAATTATTTTAAATAATATAGAATTTTCTTGGAGATCTCTTGGGTAGCTAGTTCAATATGGCAAAGTCCCGTGGCATGTGTGCTAAACCCATCTCAACACCATCAAACTACCCATATATTATTTTCACATGTGCATTAGGCTCATGAGTTTGAAGAGGTCACCACTGAATTGCTTTGACAGAGACAATCAAAGGGCTCACATGGCCCTCCAGATTTTATTGGATTGCAGGTTCTAGCATTGTTCACCACTGGCTGTGCTGACTAGCCCTATTGAGATTTGGAGTCCATCAACAACTGGAAGGCCACAGGATTCCTACTCCTGATTGATGTCCTCCAGGGAGACTAATGAATTCATATTTCAGGTCCATATAAGAAGGTGTTACATGCATTTCTTATGGGCTGTGTAAGAGTGCACCTAGACTGGCAATTTGTGCTGATTTAAACCAGACCATTTTATCTCCTTATTTGATACTGCCTGTGACTTCCCCATCCAAAAGTTCTCCTGCCTTTTTAAAAATATTCAATAGAAAAATGGCACATTTTGGTTCATTTGTGGGCATCTTGCTTGTGATAAGGTTTGTGATATTAGAGGGGGTGCAGTCCTGAACCCTCTCACCCACTCCAGATTTCCAAATGTGTCACAACCTCATCAACAGTTTTTAATTAAAAAAAAAAAATCTCCAGAGGTCAGATTCAAATGTGGTTCACTGTAATGGTGCTACTGTTGTGTAATCCATCTGAGCAAGATCACACACACACACACACACACTCTGTAAACTGCAGATGTATTCTATGATCCTGTAGTGTGGTACAACTGAGCATAATGAAAGGCAAAATCTAAAAATTTACACTGAAAATTGGACTGTAATGCTAATACTGTGAAATAGTCTATCCTTCATTATGAAGTGCCTTACACAGTATTGCATTTAGGAAGCAATTTGTAAGACAAGTTTTTCACTACAAATGGATCCTAGGCACACATTCAAAACTCAAAAGTGATCACACATTCTAGTTAGACTTCACACTATTATTATTTGTCTGGGGTTTTCTTTGAATAACAATACCTTTTTCTAATTTCCTGAAGTGGTAATTTGGCTATTCCTCCTCGCAAAAGCCAGATGCCTTTAGCTTTTCATCATGATCAAATGAAAGTTTCTAGGTGAATCGATTAGCCAGACATTCTAGATGTCCAAGCCTTCATGTCCCTCAAGCATAAACTGAATTACGCCCATTAAAAGTTCCTTTATCCTGATGAGATATATCTGAACTTTACAGCATTAAGAGAAGTACTTTCTCTTTGGTGGCTGTATAGATGGCAGAATGCTACAGGGCACAGCTGAACAGACTGTAAAACAGTGATTTAAACTCACATTAAAATTATGTTGCTAGTCTGAATACAGCATTGGATTTATTTTTAATGAGACTTTCAAAATTCATCATCCTTGAATTACACTGAGCATATGAACACATAGGAGTCAGAAAAATGATACAAGCATATATGTTGTACCTGAGGGAATGTAACTGTCCCATTGATCAATAAAACACTCTGAGAAATATAACATGTCTTCTAAGTTATAGTCTTCTGTAATTAATATTTTCTATTATTCTGTGAAGAATGGCAAATTCTTCAATATATTTTTGAAACATAGTTATGACTCACAAAGAAGTTGTGTTTGGGGAATATACCAATAGATCAAGAAGCAATGTTCTTCTTTCTTTACCCAAAAACATCTCTGTAACATCTTTTGTGGGAAATTAAGGTACAGAATCATTCAGGAGCTACAATGTCCTGTTGGGAAGGAAGTAAACAGAACAGCAATAGAAGAGAAAATGAATATTTAAAGCACTTGCATTATTTAATTATAATTGAAATTAATGAATTCAATTAAAAATTGAAATTTTTGCAATGTGATAAGTGGCCCTAAAGTGAAGTATTTACTGTACTTCTCTGAATCTGTGGAGGACTAAAGGGTGTTGAGGCTATTGGCATACAAGCCCCTGGATATCCTTATGTTCTTGGCATTGTTAGAAACCTTCACGCATTGAACATGGAAGTCCACAGGAGGTTTTATAACCACAATCTGCCAGGCATGATTACAAAAGTCCCATGTTTGAGAACTGTGGGAGCTTTGTGTTCATATGAACACTGTTATAGCTGCTTACAGATTTTTGAGTTCAACACATGAAGATCACCAATGTTGTCTGAATCACGATGTCCAAGTAAGGGGTCATATATCTGTACTCAAATCTCCACCATCCATTCAGCCCTCTGAAAGCCTTCACAGAACTACAGTTTATCAGATAATATTGATACATCCTATTCAGAAAGCTATTTTGAACACTTCCAGTTCAGTGCTATATGTGACTTACAATTGATAAGAAAGGTTTTTAAACAAGAATCCAGGGTAATTAGGTTCAAAATGATAAAGAATGACAGCTTAAGGGGTTATCTTTGTGGGCTAATGTGGCAAATTCTGGGCAGAACTCAGCATGTATATTCAGATTCCTTTGAACATTCTTCTCCAAAAAGACTGTAGTTTGCACACAAACTTGCTGGAGCAATGAAACACTTACTGAAAATTTTTAAGTTTTTGAGAACTTTATATTTGTATTGACACTAAAGATGCAAAAGAAGTGTAAATCTTTCTTGTTCCAAAGAACAACCAAGTCAGTCTCCCATGGTTATACGAAGAGTGAGGCCCTTCCAGTGAGGACATTTAGAGGATACCATGAATAAATAATATCAGATCTTTACCCAAAGACACAGCAGCTTCTGCAAAGGATTTTAAAAAGTGACTGGGCAAAGTGAGAGGGCCTCCTTTTTATGTGAATCTGATTAAGAAGATGACTTAACTGCACATACTGATGAGAAGGCAATATGATTGGTTCTATTTTCCCCAAGATATTTGCATTAGAAAGAAGCCCTGTTGTTTAAAAAAGCTACTATTTTTGCTACTGTCCAAGTGCTTACTCCAGAGTAAAAATTAAAAAGTCATAGACCCTTTCTACACGGGGAAAATAAATTGTTTCCTGATGGTTTATTTTGGGTCCGCCTCAAAGCGGATATTTTTTACCACGTTCCACATGCATGCAGCCTGTACCGTTTTAATTCACACCCCATAGTACACACGTTACCCATCCACTTTTGCGCGTTGTGCGCTTAAAACCACAGCCAGGAGGCCCCCGCAGGGCACACCGGGGTCCCAACAGTCCCCCAAACTCCCCAAACCCTGTTTTTCGGCGCGAAAGCACTTACCTGCAAGCTTTTTCCCCTTTCCTAGCTGCAGGAAAATGCTTTCCGAGACAAAAAAACATGGCACCTTCCTGCCCACGGCCCGCCCACCAATTAAGTCACGCACAAATCGGCCCGTATTTTTGCTTCCACACATCCGGGAACGATCGATATAGAGCGATACAAAAAAAAAAAAAAGACCTCCTTCTCTCCCGGTTTTTAAAAAGACCGCACGCTGACCGATGGTGCCGTCTCCGTGCGATTGAACTTGTGGAACCTCAAAATTATGTCTGATCCAGTGCACTCCAAGGTGTGGACTACGTCCGTCGGAGGTCGCCCCACTCCGATTTATTTTCCCCGTGTGGAAAGGGCCATAGTATTCTTGCATGACAGAGAACTGGATTTGATGGAACTTGTGGTCTCTTTCAGCTCTAAGATTCTGTGATTCTATAGCTGCTAGATACATCTTTACATTAACGTCTGCATTGGCCCTGTGTCTGGACATATCAAGGCACTGAGAGGTTGTTTGGTCAGTACCTGGTTGTTGTTGTTTTTGGATCTGTTGGTGCATTAAGGAAGGATACATCCACAAGAAATCTTATTTCAGAGGCACAACATATTCCAAGATCTGGCACTGAAAGGCCAGATCCCCCTTGGGTTTGAGATAGGATCATTTGCTTCAACCCTGGTTTCCACCCCAACAACATTTGACAATAACATGTTCCTTCTGTTAGGGTTGAAGTAGGTAGATGCAGTAGAATTGTTTGTACTGGAGTTATTCTGGTTGCTTATCCCTTCTTGAAGAAGCAGGTTGATAATTCAGTTTACATAGTTTGCCTAGTATACTTTCTGTGCTTCTTAATTCATCTTTCCTGATGGTTTTCTGAGCACTAACAGATCATCAGGGAAGGTAGATTAGGAATTATATACTACAGGTGGGATACAGGTCTGTTGAGGCTAAATCCAGTTGTTAGCCTCAAGTAGAGTTAGGTCTGTTGAATCAATGGAATTGACACATGTGTTGCCCTAATAAGCTCCATGGATTCTGTGGAACTAACAATTAGTTTAAGCCCCAGATTTCCAGGATATGTTTTGACTTCCTTGCCAGCCATACCAGCTCCTACAAAAAACAATGAATATCATTTCCTGGGAGTTTCTACACTATACCAAGAGTAGTGGAAACAGGATATATGTTTGATTGGGAAGAAGACTCTGAAGAATATCAAGAGAAGTTTGGAAAAGGAATTCTAATGTCCATTTCTCTCCCTGCCCCCATAACTTCAAAATCCTTTACCTCTACGAATTCAAGATCTAGAAGCTATTGATCCCATTTGAACTGATGTGAGGAACAAGACGGTGCTCCTGTTGGCTTCCACATCTAAAACACAACTGGAAAGGAAGTAGAATATTTCTCCAACCCTTGGAATAGGCAGCATTATACACCACATCTGAAGGCAATGGAGTAGCTTTTTCCTCTTACACATAGCTGTAGCCTGTCAGTGTCTGCTGCCTGAGGCAACTGCTTCAGTCTCTGATCATAGGGTTGGCTCTGAATACCATCTGCCCCAGAGCAACAGTGGCAGGAATGATAGGCAAAACACTTTTAGAATGAGTAGAATATTCTGAAGGACATGTGCTTTGAGGAATTCACTTTGCCCTCACTTTTATAGGTGGAACAGATAAAGAATCACAAAATATTATTGTTTTACCAGTGGCTGACTGAAGTGCACCTGCTTTTCCATATCTATCATTATGAAAGGGAAATGATCCATTTATATTCCTGAATTTAATATTTTGGACTGCTTGGAGAAGCATTATGGTAGAAAAATGGTATATAAATATTGTAAAATGTAAGAACTAAATATAACCTGGGCAAAGCAGCAGAAATCTCAGTTATGTTTATATTTAAGAGCCTGACTCTTTGTTATAACATCCATTTCAAGTGACATGAAAGTGATAATATGGACTTTAAACACACAAATTCCAGAATTCAGGTCAAAAACCTCCTATAAAAATGCTGCTGTATGCCGGGCTGACTTCTGAACTGAGGCTTTCTGTTATTTAAGTTATTTTGGCATCTCCCACCTGCCAGGTGGCTGAATCAGAAGTTAAATGCATCATTTAACCCAGGACAGCAACAACAGGGGTGGCAGAGATTTTGTTTTATGCTATAATTTCAGAATGCCATTTGGGCTTTTTGCAAATCCATATGCTAACTGCTACTTGTTTTTCAAAATGTCATTTCACCCCAAGAAAAGCAAGAATAATTAGAAGGTAATAAATTGTCCCAAGTCAGCCTTTTATTGGAAGTCATGACCTGAAGGTTCTTTAATTGGGGCTGATTTTAGCTGCAAGTGAACAACTGAGGAATTTTGTCCAGAATTTGAACTTTGCAATGCCATAAGACTTTTATGGTCAAACTGAGTGATACTGAGAAAGTTTACTTTTTACTCACAAGTAAGCATGAGAAGCCCATTCCAGATTAGCCCCCCAGTGTGCAGGTAGGATAGAGTTAAACCTCCCCTAGCTAGTTTACTGAAACTTACAGTTTTAGGATGATAAACTAAAGAAAATCTACAAACGAATTATTAAACTGAGCATCTTTAAAAACTGCCAGATCACTGCTATTTTGGCTCAAATCCTTTTGGTAACCTGTGCTGGCATAACTATTTGTTATGCTAGCATCAGTGCTTTGTCAGGCATCGCACAGGGAGGTATCCAAAACTTCCTTGCATAAAGTCTTTGCCTCACTTGTGCAATGGCAGCTAGATAGCTCCCATGTGCTGCTACATCATCTGGCCACTGATTGGTTGCACATTTGGGGAAGAAGACTAGGGCAAAAAGACAAAACTATCATGGGGTTTTCTAGGGTGTGAGAGTGTGTGACATGCCCAATGTCACTTAATGAGTTTCCATGGCCAAGCAGGGAATCAGACCTGGTCTCCAGGATCATAGTCCAGTGCTCAGACCACTACACTGTGTTGGCTCTTTACCAGCGGTCAAATAGCATCTTACTCGTTGCTTTTATATTTGCTTGATAAAGTTTCTAGGTGAACTATGGTTGGATCAGAAAAAGGATGTAACAAGCAGCCATGTTTAAACTAATTATTTGGAGAAGAAATTTGATTGTTCCACAAGTTGGCTTTTATTTTTTGGATATTCCCTGTCATGCTTAATACTGTGCTAGATGAATCTGTTTGTAGGCAAGACAGAGGCTAAGATCATAAAGTCATGAAGTCCTGCCAGTTAGAACTCCATCCAGTTGTCACCCCAAACAGAAGTCAACTTCATCCTGCAGGACCCTGCTGCATGACCACTTCATCACTGGGAAGGATGGGAGACAACCAATAATTGTCCAGCTATGTTCCTACAGCTGGTTCCACAATCATAAAGGCATCTTCCAGGACTTCCCAGAGGTCCTTGAGAATGATGTCATCATTATGTGTTCAGGTGTAGAAATGTAGTCAGATACTACCTGGCTGTCCTTCCTTGACTTTCTAAATGTTTTTTTTTTTTTTTTGTAAGCAGGATACAAGAGGAAAATGAGTTCTTTTTGCAGTACAAGGTCATTGCACAAAGAAGGCAGTAGATATATCCTCCTACAATGACCAGACATACACAGGTGTAATTTGAGATTACATCAGTGTAGTGTAGTGATTTGAGCATTGGACTACAGCCATGGAGAACAGTGTTTGATTCCCTGCTTAGCCATGGAAACCCATTGGATGACCATGGGTATATCACACACTCTCAGCTCCAGAAAACCCTATGATAAGGTGACCATAAATTGGAAACAACTTGAAGGCACACAGCAACAAGCAACAATGTCACCTATAGGTTATCAGCCCTCCAAATTGTCTTACATCCTTGTGACTAATGAACATATTTTCATTAGTGATAAAACAACACAGCTCTTCAACCCTCTCTCATCAGCACATCTGCCTTTTTCTGTATGTGTGTACATTTTTTAAAATGGAATTTACCTTTTTAAACTTTCAAGTTTGAATGCCACCCATTGTACTACTCCAGTGCGAGATTGCTGTGCTACCAAGTTGTGCACCAAGTAGTTCTGTTCACCTGCAGCAAAGTTCTCATTATTTCTTAGCACATTCATTTATTTTTGTTTGATTTCAGCTTTGCAGTCTACACTATGCCTACTCTCCAGCACTGCAAGAGACATTACTTTTTTTCCTCCCTCCCCTGTAACATTCAGAACAAGTATGGGCAGGCTACATGATCAATTTCCCATAAGTCTCTACTACAGTGAGGTTTCACACAGACGATCTGATAAAGTAGCAGCAGGAGAATCTGTCCAAAGCAATTAAGCTCTTATTGTTTTCCGCCCTTAAAAAAAAAAAAAAAGCAATGAGAAGTCCCACAATGATGGTTCCAAAAAGAAATGTATCTATCATTTTTGAAACCTGGAAGTTATGACTCAGTATGCAGAAACTGGCTGATATAAAATGAAGCCAGCTGTTGGAACCTGAAAACTCTATTTCGTTTGCAGGCATTTCTTCAAAAATTAATTGCACACAGAAATTCAGCTGGGCTTCATAATTCATGGTGTAAAATCATCTGGGCAAGAATAGGAAAGATATCAGAACCCCACGGGCATTGTTTGGGCCACCTCAAAGTAAACCATCAGTCCCTCAGAACCAGTGGTTACATTTATCTTGATTTCTTCTTACAGTGTTATTGAGAAAACTATCAGTGCAGAATCTGTTGAAAGCCAGCAAACTCCTAAAAACAAGTAGCATATCCTCACAAGGTAGTGGGCAGCCTAATCCCAAGGGTCTTTTGTGCTCTGGCATCATTCTGTCTGTTTGCCTGTTGAGGTACAAGGTGGCCTCCAAGCTGCAATGGTGAGAGTCTTGATGAGACTGAGAAAGTTATGTTTTTGGTCTACAACTCTCAGAATCACCTAGGCAACATATGTTGGCTGGGGGATTTTGGGAACTGAAATCCAAAACATAATTTTTCCAGGCTCGGAAGTGTAGTTGGCAAGTTCTTTGAAGTCCTCTGAGAGGAAGGCTGTGTCCTTATCTAAACTGTTGTGACCATGCTGTCTAAGATTACCTAGCTTTTTGAAGGCTTAGGGGTGGGCAATCTGAACCACACTCCAACATGGTTTTCCATCCACATTGTAATCCTTGCTTTCTAAGGCCATTTCTGCACTAGACTGTCATAGTGCTATGATTCCACTTTCAACATCGTATGGAATCCTGAGGTTTGCAGTTTAGGGAGGGGCCTTTGAAAGTGGAATCATAGCGCTATAACAGTTTAGTGAGGAAATGGCTTAAGTATGGAAGTGTGAGTGACTGGCAAACACCATTAAGTACCATGTTTCTGTGCTACGTTCTGACCCTTTTCTCTATGATTTTTATTCATACTCATCCATTTTCAAATATCATTGTCATATTGTGTCTGTCCTCCCACATTTGCTTCACCTCTTCAGCTGCTTGTGGCAGGGGCAAGGAAATGTATGATATCATGACTTCAAACCAAAGAGATTAAGTTTTCTTTTCTGAAAGAATTGTCAAAATAAAATCTATATTAGAGAATACAAAAGTGGCAAGACCCATTGTGAAAATGTAATGAGTAATAATACTTAAGAGACTTTCTACCTGGAAGTTCACATTCTGTAATGGGGAGAAAAGAGCTCTGTTTATGATGAGATCAATGAAAGGCTTTGAAAAGAGTGCGGTTTCACTGACAGTTAATGAATTTTGCATGTGCAAGAAATAGCTCTGGCAGAAATCTTTTGTGCTTTTGCTTGAACTTCTAGATCAAGAGCTAAAAACTCTTCATCTTAGATTATGCTCAGCAAAGAGGAAGAATGTGAAAAATGTCCTTTGTCCTTCTTCCAACATAATTTTAAAAAGATTATTGAAGTTTATTTCTGTTACACAGAAATTTGGCATTGACATATCAGAAACCTTGATCTTGAAACCTATGGAGTTAAATGGGGCCAGGATGTTAGACTTTGTCTCAAATATGAGTAAATCACAAAACACAAGCAAAGCCTAGCTAACATAATCATTTATCTTCCTATGAGTGGGCTAGAAATCCAATCATGCCTGCATTACAGAGATATGATCTCCTAAGTCTGCTCACATTAACAGAATTCAAAGACATGCCAGTGTATAGGTATAGCACCATGGCCATCCTGTGGATTTAACCATGGGAAGTTGTGGGGGCAAAGCAGGGGAAGATGAGACATTAGTCAGAATTGTTTGCTTGTTCATAAGTCGGTCCTTAGTTTTATTGC